>JAFEKC020000013.1:1200000-1729144 GCA_018257855.2 Cladonia borealis
ATGTTAGTGGGGGCAGGTATGCGGAGCGGGATGACGAAGAGGATGACGAAGAGATGGGCGAGGGGGTGGCGGCGTGGAAGTATGAGAATGGTGCTGTGGTAAATGAGGATGGAGAGGTTATTGATGAGGATGGGGAAAGTGAGGAAGAAAGCGAAGGGGAGGAAGAGGCTGAGGAGCAGGAAGCTACACCGAAGCCTTCACCTAAGAGTAAAAAGGCCGAAGCTGGAAGAAGGAATGGAAAGCAAGGTGGAAAGGGGAGGTAAACCACGCACGGCAGGTTATGGATGCTACAGAGTGCCAGCTCGGGTTTGAATTTCGCTGTTGGCAAGAAAATGACGACGCTAGGCTTGGTTTATGTGGTCTGGCGCTTTATATATGTGGATATTATGTGTTCTTCTCCAGATGGATAGAGATTGATGAAGAATGTCCATGCATCCCGAGCTTTTTGCTGTTGATAGCTGTTAGCGTCGTGTCATCTAGCATACCTAGCTTTGCCCTAGCTGTAAACAAAAATTCATATTGCTTGATACATCGTTCATTGATTCGATGCCTGACGGCAGCATAGATTGGGTGCATAGTGGTTGCTTTGACTAGGAGTTCACCCACGGGGTCTTGAGATTTTATCAGGTACAGTAGACTAGATTTTTGAATAATATATGCTATTTAGACGAATGGCTGCTTGAGCAGTAGATAGATGAGTATACAATTTGAGGCCCAAGGCCTAGAAGACAATTCCCGATGCACTGCGGATAGTGATTCTCTGGCAAGTATTACCGCTGAGACGCCATCGTAAATGCATTCATGCTACTACCCAAGATGTAGTTTGTGGAACGCCTGATTATGCGGCCCCAAACCCCTTTCCATGCTTCGATTGATCTGTCATCCTCAACGAGCTGGACAGACCCGAGCGAACATCATCCTATATTTCTTCTCTCGCAATCGCTTTCCTAGCTCCTTCTCTTCCTGCACATGCTCTTTATATAGAGGAGTGTTCTGGCTCCGTTCATGCAGCTTTCTTCTGTTCAAGTTGCTCGAGGCGGCGACGAGCTTTGTCGATCAATGACTCTAGTGCCTTCTTCTCCTGAGCTACTTCATCATCAGCGCAGAGCTTCTCGACAACCGCAGGTGCCTCAGCCTATTGTAAATAGTTCGTTAGCAAATTCCACGATTAAGAGGGAGCCTGGCTGCTTACAATTAGCGCCTTAATGAGATTTTCCGTGTCATCCTGAGCAGTGCCGTTCTCAGGATGAGACACAGGCGAATTATCGTAGGCTAATTGGGCCAAATTCAAAGCGGCTTTACGCTCGCTGAAGGTCAATTTCGTGAAAAAAGCATGCTGAGCTTTGGTGTGTTTGAGCGCAGGTACGTGAGCGTTCTTGACTGGCTGATGCTCGAATCGTACTTTCTTCCGCTGCTGTTGCGCTTCCTCCTCATTTGCACTAGAAAAGGCTGTTAGATGAAGTAGTTGATAGCAGTAGCACAAGACTTACCGTTTGACACGGTCAATAAAGTCCAGCTTTATACCTAGTTCAGGAACACGATAGATGACGCCAGATTTCTCCCTCTCATTTGCACTATCGTCATCACTAGCATCGTTCTCAATCTCAATAAGACCGTTGTTCTTGAAGCCACGACGGATGCCAATGTCAATGATGTGGGCGTTCTTCGGGCGGCGGATTTTGTACGGACGGCCGGTTTTGGGATAGACTTTGTTGGAAGCTTGAGCTTGGGCTTTGGCGCCGAGAACGGCGAGCTCGTGATCAATATGATTCGGACACATCCACGTGTTCTTGGACCGGCCGTTGTTGCGTCTGACTGGCGATGTAGCAAGCGGAGGATCAAGGCAGTCCAAATGCCATGAAAGGTTGCAATAATCACAGGGAATTATCTCCCGTTTGAATAGGGCCGACTCCCCACAACGAAAACACAAGACTGAATTTTCCTTGTTATCTTTAAGCTTGAAGTTGTTTGGGAGTTCCTCGTAGCCTCCCCGCACCCTGTACATGTATTAGCGCGTCTTCGCCAACAGTCCTCTGGAGTAAATGAGCTAATCGTACTTGTTGGCTTTTACTACACTGGCCTCCTCGTATTCGCCCTCATCACCAGTCTTTACGCCCTCAAAGTAGTCCCTGATGGGACCAGGGAGATTGAAGGACACGGGGTTCCTCCTGGTGAGCTCGTTGACTAGCTCACCAAACACGGAACGCTCCGGTTTTGGCAATTCGAATTGAGGGGCTCGACATTGATAACAAAACCATTTACCGTCATCGGTCTCCGCGTCTCTTGGCTCGAGAGGGGGATCGAAGCAAGTGAAGTGAAAAGCGCGCCAGCATCCGTCGCAACAGAGCAATTTACCACTCCCACTGCAAGCGGAACATACGTCCGAATTTTGCTGGACCTCACAATCAGCCATGAAGCCATCTCAGAAGTAGCATTTACAGTTGGTGGTACTAGTGGGAGCTTGATACCCGAAAAGTGGGTTACAGGCAAGAACAGGTGTTGAAGACAGAATATGTGGGGAAAGCTTTAGCTTACATCTTGATTATCGTCGGTGCGCCCGTAGCTGACTGCATTGCTCTCAGCCTCAGTTGCGCGACCAATGCCAGCCGTAACTCCAGTACGCTTCTTCATAGGGCTTTGTGAGCTGTTAGCTGGTTCTTTACGTGGCATAGTCAACAAGGATCAGCGTTAAATTTGAGAAAACAGTAGTACAATATACAATTAATAGAAATACAAAACTGCGACCAGCGCGGTGGATGAAAGGAAGAAGTGTAGAAGAGATCAAGGAGGAAAGCGTTCGACATGATTCTTCACAGAATTTTAGGTTGCCAAAAAGGGCGCTAGTTTTTTGAAACGCAACACAACAATGGGATGACAATAGAAAAATTCACTACAACGCATTTCAGGGTAAAACAACCACGATAAAACAATGTCGAGATTCACAGAAAACAGCAAATACGGCTACTTACGACATTTTTATGCGTGCGGCTTTTTTGCCGGCTTTTGGCGGACGACCCAGGTGAGTAGGAGTAGCCCCTCTTGAAGCACCCGCCGGAGGCGGAACAAGGAGGTCGCCATAGTTAGATGAGCTCGGTGACTCGAGGGCTTCATAATCGTCTCGTCGAATTCTATTACTGGTGCCATTCCGTAACCGTGGTTGCTGTCCCCTTTCAGCCAGAGCAGCACTAGGAGCAATCGTCTGCGTTTGAATCATCGGAGAATGACCAGCTCGGATTGCGCTGTCGCGAATGACGTGATCACTAAAATCCTGCTTTAGCTTCTCGCGCTCTCGTTTCCTGGCAAGTAGGTCTTCAGGCGTAGGGCTCGTGGCCACATGTGCTGGGGAGATAATGGGTCGTCTGGTTGACGAATCGGACGGCCTCGTTGAGAATGATCCTAACCTTGGGCCCATAGAGTGTCTATAATTAGGCTGAGTGACCCTTTGTGCAGGTGCGACATTCGAGGCATTGGGCGCCATTGACTCTATAGTGGGGGCAAACTCTTCGACAGCGGAATCCAGAGAGGAAAGCGATGAATCACTAGAAGCACTCCTGGACCTTTTGATTCGCTTTGAAGGGCGCTCCTCCTTGGACGGACCCCCGTTAGCTCCCATCTCGTGGTTTGGAAGCTGATGGCTCGAATTTGAAGAATGATGGTTGAGTGCGGGTGCAATTGATTGATCTTTTGGTGTGCTAAAGTGGCGGGTAACACTGGTCCTGAGGTTCTTGGCAGCCGGAGACTTTGACACAGATTTTGCTCCAGGATCCTCACCAGCCTTTATCTTTTTCCTTGCTCCTTTGATGTAGCTTTGAAATTCATGCGTTTGTTGTTGGGTTGGCTTCTGGGTAAGCACGGCGTCAAGAAGGTCGGCTAGCGTACGGTTGTGCAAACTCTCCTCATATAGTTGTCTCACAGCAATACCGAGCACAAAGTCATCGAGATCATTCGCTCTTTTAATAGCAGTGTCCACAATCTGTCTAAGCTTCATCTGCTCCTGCGCAGTGCGAGACTTTGGGGCCTGGGCTGTTGAATGTGTGGAATTCGCTTTAGACGTAACCCTCGTAATGCCCTTGGGTGTGTAGTCGTAGTCTTCATCTCTCTCTCGAGATGATGAAACCTTTGACGGTCTTTCTTCAGGTCTGCGAGGCTCAGACCGTCTTGCAGCAACCGGAGGTGCTGGTTCTGGCGTGTTCACTTCGTCCCTTGCTCCTCTTGCGTCGCCGTTCTTAAGATGTGCTGCTCGCCGCGGAGGTTCATGTTGCTTCAGTCTCGACCTAACCTTGTTGCCTGGTAGAGTTCCTAGTGGTGCCATATGCTCTAGTACGCCATGTCTCTCAAGCCCTTTGTAGTCTTCAAAACTGGGCGCCGGTGGTCGCAGTGGCGGCTCAGTCCACTCCTCTGACATGTCCGCATCATTACCATCGACCTGAGCCTCCTTTTTAATGGATATGTTGCTTCGTGAGGAGGTATCTAGCGGACTTGATCTGCGAGACCTTCGCATGTGCCTGGAGGCCATCGGCACGATCGGGGCCCAATCGAACAGGAGTCTAAAGAACGTCAGTCCAGGAAAAATTGAAAGAAGAGATCTTTAGGCGATCTCAACTTACGAGGAGCCCTTTTCTACAGTTAATAAGAGGGGTTAGAGGTGCACCGTTGGTGCAGCGCGTTGGGTCGAGTTTGAAAGAGGTTTCGCGGCGAACGGCCCACCTCTCGCTTCCCGGCAGGGGGGTGTCTGAGCAATGCAGGTCACCAGACAGTGTTAAGTATGATCCTCTCTACTTTACAGAAGTGTTATTGAGAATGTGAGGTTTCGATTTACTAAAAATGCGATATCTTCCAAGATGTTACACGGGAGTTCCAGATGTATTTGCCACTCAGACGGCCGTCGTGAAAGGGGTCATCATGATCAGTAAGTCAGCATGTTATGTCCACTAACAATATGAAAGCAGGTTCGTCACATTCACATGAAACATCTTTGATATCACTGAAAGGTATGTCTATCCGCTTTTTGGTATCTGTTGTACACTCGACACAAGATGTTTCCTGTCTCCCACTGGGCATAGTGAATACCAAGGTTCCCAATGGCATCATGTCAGCTATTCAAATGCCGCGTCTTTTCCCCCTTTCAAATCTTGCCAATGTCTATTTCAACGCAAGGGAACTCGCTGCCGGTGCTCATAAACGACATTGAAAGAGTCTTCAGTCCGTATGGCTAATGATCACTCGTCCTCACTAGTCTCCTCATCCTCTTCTTCAGCTGGCTTCTTTGCAGCCTTCTTTTTCTTCTTCTTATTCTTACTCTTTGCACCAGTCGATCTAGCTGTTGGCTGCTCGAGGATTTTCAAAATTTCCTCATCAGTAATTTTCTTGTCGGTCTTGTATTTCGACTCATCCGGCGCAGGCGGCGCAGCCAAACGGACAAGTCCATTCTTTGTTATTGCTTTATTGTTTCATTATAATTAGAGCCGTGAATTTTGTGCAATATGAATGGACTCACCAATTGTTGTCAGCACTCTGGCAACAGGTGCAGAATCCTTATCCGCGACAACCTCGTATTGCCGGAGGACATTCGAACGAACGCATTCAACTACGCCCACCTTCGCAGCTCTCTCATCGTCAAGCTGCCTCAAGCTGAAGGGGAAAGTTCCGAACTTCTTTACGATTTCGGAAAGTATTTGTCGAGAACTTGGTCTCTTGAGTTGGTAAGTAATAGTAGTTCTCCGATGTAATGTAGGACGGTTCTCTAAGGTCTTGATCTTGCCAGTGCCCAGACTGACACCCATCTCAACCCCCCAAACATCTCCGATCTCAGGCACGCCTTCCCCTTTACCGCCCTCTGTTGAGGGAGCGAGGACAATCTTTTTCTTGCCTTCAATCTCATTCCTCTCGAATAGCCATGACGTTGTGCCTTCCACAAGGTTACAACCATAACTCTTGACCACTTTTTCAAGAAGTTGAGTCATCTTTGATTGGGTGACTGGTTTCGCTGAGGCTGCTTTCTTCTTCTCTTCTTCCGTTCCGGAAGCCAAAAGCCCAGGCGGTATCATGAGTCTGAGGAGAAGCTCATTTGCATAATGTGTGGCGAGCAGTACATCAGCTTCACGGCCAACAAGTTTATCATCTTTGTTCTTTCCGCCCGGCACGATAATTGTATCGCATACGATAGTACCAAAGCCGTCTATTTGAGCACCGAGCTGGATCTTGACTGCTTCGTTAGCCTTGAGTGACGTGGGGGCCTCTTCAGCATCCGTGGATAATGGCGTGTATGGCGTGACGTAGGAGCTAGGAGAAACCGTCGTGGGATGTGAGATGCCTTTGGAAGGTGGATTTTAGCACGCCGGCTTGCATTACTGATTCTGTCTGCTGACCTTTGGAGATTTTTTTTCCCTTGTATACCTTCGCTACCTCCTCCGCTAATAATTTGTCCCCACGCTCGCATATTGACAATATTTTCTCATCCTCAATGCACCAGCCTTGTAGAACATTGTTAACATGACATATGAATTCCAAGGACGAAGATAACCTACCAGTGACAGCTTCCAGCACCTTGTGTGAAATTTGTGCCGCGGTTTTGTACTTAGTAAGCGTATCCGGATTATTCAATGTGTAATCTACGACAGCCGTCAGCCAAAAACTCATAGTGTTCTCAAACCTCACGTACCAACAGCAGCTTCTTCCGCCATCTCGTCGGCTCTTTTCCGGGTCTGAACCTGATAGAGTATTGTTACAAGGTCGCGTGAGACTCGAGAGATGTTGCGTTGAGTGGGGCCTTTTCACGGCCCCTCCCGTGGTCATCGGCTGGGAACAGCCGAAACCTTCGAATCATCCGCAGCCCCTCCCCCAGCTAGCTTCCCTAACTTACCTACCTACGTCTCTGTGGCTTCTCTTAATCGAAAACTCCCTATATAAACCGGATTGACGTAGTCTGTATGATTTCGGTAATCCCAGCAGCAATATGAGAGTGTCTGATCCATTGCCAATTCGCGTTCTGAGCCATAACATTCGATACGCAACCAATGCTCCATTCAAAGGCGAGGAAAAATGGGACATCCGCAAACCGCATCTTATCAATGAGCTCTGTTACAATACGGCTCACTGTGCAGAGTCATTCATATGCTTGCAAGAAGTTTTGCATCAGCAACTGGTAGACATACTGGCGGGATTAAGCAGGAACAAGAGAAAATGGGAGTATGTTGGCGTAGGCCGAGATGATGGGTCTGCGGCCGGGGAGTTCTCCCCAATAATCTACAACCCTACAGTATGGGAGTTGCAAATGCAAAAAACAAAGTGGCTCAGTGAAACGCCCGATCGTCCGTCGAAAGGCTGGGACGCCGCCTGCATAAGGATTTTGACAGTAGCAGTATTCCAACATCGTGGGACTCGCAGAAAGCTAATAGCTATGAACACGCATCTGGATCATCAGGGCAGCAAGTCCAGGTTGGAGGCTGCGAAGATCATACTAGGGGAAATATGCCAGTTTACTGCTCAGGAAAGCCACGGACAAAGTCCGCCTATCTTGCTTGCGGGTGACTTTAACAGTGAGCCAGATCAAGAAGCCTATAAGGAGATGACGAGCAGAGATTCTCCGATGGTTGATGTGCACTCTCTGGTACCTGAAAATGAACGCTATGGGCATTCGAATACTTTTACTGGCTTTGACCCTCAGACAGAGCGGCCCACCAGGATAGATTTCATCTTTGTGAACAAGAACACCCCAGATTGCGAAAATGGAAGCGAATTACACCACAACGTGGCTGGAAAACCATGGCTCATCGAAGGATATGCAGTGCTTCCGAATCGATTCGAGGACGGAATGTACAATTCCGATCATCGGGCAGTCATTGGTGACTTGTCTATTGTATGAGAATAATCGCTGAAAAGGTGCTCCATGCCTACGAAAAATTGCCTCCAACAAATCTCCTAAAGGCCATATGCCTTCATTGCGTCAGCTTTCGGGGCTAATTGGTGATTTTGCAATTCCTCACCTACACATCGCGCAATAGATCTTACGAAAGTCTTCATTGTCTACCGTTATAGATCAGGCTGAGCATTATCATTTATATAGATGATTCTCATCCCCAAATATCGGAGGTAAGGCGAATAGCTAGCATGTCCAGAAAATACATGTCGTCCTAACGTTGCATGATATATTTCATAACAAGCATGAATGGCAATATATGTACCGATTCATATTCTTCTCCAGATTTTAGATACCGTGTCATTTGTATCTCTTACCGCTCATTGCTAGCTAGAGGACTAACGCGCTTGGGACGAATGAGAGGCAAGATAACGAACATCAGGCCCCCCTGAGGCAAGCAGCAGAGACAGAATTTGGCTGTGCGAATCCTCCTAAATTGTTCCTCCGTGTCTCTGCAGCAGGCCCGCACGAAGCGATGATAGAACATCTGTAGCGGCATGGAAATACATGACCTGCAACGCCTAACCTCTGCGAAGGATTCGCCAGGAACGCTATACGGCACTGGCTGTGTGACCACTCAGTCTACGATACACTCGGACCTATACCAGGGATTGAACAGGAAGCACTGATATTCCACACCCAGATAGGCTCTTGCATGTCAAACAAGCCCTGCACATCCAATTATAAATATGCTGCGATGATTTGATATCTCCAACATGCCTAAGCATGTAAAAAAATGGTAAGGAAGTCGTCTGTCTTCGTAGCATGCCAAAGTGATAGCCCGGTAGGTTACTCGAACAAAGTGCGTAGATCCGTACATTTCCAGGATCCACGGTGGGAATCGATGATCTCCGTGTCTGGGCTTGTAGTGCTGAGAATGACCTTTTCATGATTATACCGTTTCAAATGTGTAACACACGCATGAGAACGGAGCATAGGTCAAAAGTGGACACCTGCTAATTGACTGCTTTATCGCGTTTTATCTAGAAGCATTCCAACTGTCTACCTCTTTGAGAAAGGGAATTCAACCCTTAGAATCGGCTTGAGAAGACATTTTCGCCCTAAATAAAACCAATGCATCTGCAATTACAATGCCCCTATACGCATGACTTACGCTTTATTCTCTTATGAGATGCTGCAAATCATGCTTCGTGACGCTCTGTAAGAACAGGAAGCTTCATTGAGAGCGAGTTGATCTTTACTGGTCCTGTTCTAAGCGCCGCAGAGAGCGGCGCCATTGATCTTCGATCGAGGCCTAGCCCCAAGGCCTCTCCAGCACTCTCAGTTTTCTAGTGCCGCATTCTCGGCTTGCCTGACGTTTCGACTTGTTAGGATGAAGACCTTGAATCTTTTTGAGGACCAGAAAGTCATGTTTCCATATCAGATTCTAAGCTTTCAGCAAGCTTGTCCCAAAACGGCCCTTTGAGAGCGAGCAAAGAACGGCTGTTGCATTGATAGGTAAATCCACGGGTATTGCTTGCCACTGATGATGTATTTTTAGGCTCGAAGATCAACACCTACTTTCCGCAGTGCTGTTGTGGCCCACGTCGGTATTTTCTGCATGTCTCCATATGCCTTTCGGAAATAAGAACGTAAGAACTCTGGATAACGATCCTCGATGATAGCAGCCCGGACTTTCCCCATTAGAGAGAGCAGGTAGTGCACATTGTGCATGGTGAGTCTGCGTCACCATGTCAGCGTCAAAACAGATACGCGATGACAAGGAAGTTGAGACAGATATGGCGTACAAATGGGCTCCTGCAGTCTCTTTAGATGCAACATGGTAGATATACGCCCGAGTGATGCCAAGACCACCTTTTTCTTCTGACCTGCAGCACTCACAACTGCAGTCTGCATCGATAGGAGTGAAGTCGTTGGCGAAAGAGGCGTGACGGAGGTTGAGGTTACCAGTTGCGGTAATGGCATTCCCAAAGCGCTAGTAGGACTTATTAGCTGCAAATGGAAATCAAGTGTTGAGCTAACGTACAGCCGTTCTTGTAGGCCAGACACAATCGAACATGTCCGCTCCGAGAGCGACGGACACAACAAGATCCTCTGGGTAGCCGACTCCCATGACGTAGCGAGGCTTGTTCTGCGGAAGCAAATCTGTGCAGGTGTCCACGCTGTAGATTTGTTCATTAGTGTGTTACTGCTGCGGAATAAAGGGAATTTACACTTGACAGTACGACACTTTGTCCTCGCCGCCAGAGAGGCCGCCAATCGCGATACCAGGCGTATCTCTCCTGGCCATTTCTTCACAACAGATTTTTCTCATCTCGAGATCTAGACCTCCTTGGATGATACAAAACAGATTTTGTTTCTCCGGTCGCTTGTGAGCTGCGATGCAACGATCTAGCCATCTGATGGACCTCTGCATGGCTTCTTTCATTCTCACGGCGTCTGGTGAAGTGGTTACGATGACGTCGTCGAGTTGCATAATTATGTCGGAGCCAATGGTGTTTTGTAGCGATATAGAATGTTCTGGGGTAAGAAGCCTACAAGCTGTGAGGACCGGAATTTTGCAAACTCTCTCCAGGTGTGGACTACATTGGTGTCCCATCATGGGGGCTCGAGAAGCATACACCTTCTTCCGTGATTTTGGCTAGCTCGAGTAAGCTTACCATTTGGAAACTGCCGCAATTGTTTAGCGTTAGATATGCTCTTCAAAACTAATTCAATTCTGTACATCCTATTCCCCAAGCTCCCCAGAAGACTCACCCGCCACTGTCCGTAAGAATATTTCCTTTCCAACCTTGCAAAACATGAGCACCTCCAATTACTTCTAGAGTCTCTTGTCCCGGCTTAAGGCCCAGATGATATGTATTGTTAAGGCAGAGATTGCATCCTGTCTGGGCCAACTGAACTGGTGTGAGACCTTTGAGCGAGGCCTGAGTCGCGACTGGCTGGAAAATAGGCAAAGGGACTGGGCCGTGAGGTAGTGTCAGAATTGAAGCACGGGCTTTTGTGGTCTTATGATAAAATTACCCCAATCAGCCTATTCCTCACAGCTCATAAAGTTTGAAACCAAAAGAACACGATGGAAAGAGGAAGGTTAACTAACAGAGCATCTTGCAAGGATCTCAAATTTAAGCGCGGCTGATTGAGAGGATGTTGACATTGCTGCAAAAAGAGGGAGAGCACGCGATATCATTTACGGGGAATCCGGAACATGTCAAAGTCCAGTTAGGTGGAGACCCTTGACTATTAAGACGTGCTTTGACGGTCGCAAGGTAGTTTATTGGACGACAATAAGGGTATGATATGATCAGGCTGCGTATCAAAAGTCGACTACCAATGCATCTAAGTATTATTTCACTATGTGGGGCCGCACAGACAGCGCCTGACATGTACGTGCCAGAGACTCTGTAAACTGAGCCTCAGGCTAATAGCTTCTTTTATTCTTAAGACTTCTGTACGTTCTGACACGAAGGTAGACAGGAGTTCGAGAGGTTAACTCTTAGCAGGGGTTTACCAGACGCTAGGTAGAATTTAGCTCGAGGCAGGAGACGCGCCTAGCGCCGAATATCTGTTCATACACGAGCGCAATGACATGGGATCTACAACCTACCTGACGAAGCTGCTATAAGCGGCGGCAGCAGCAACGGCATTGATTTCCACTGCAGTCGCCGGCACTATGGACGAATCGCGTCCTGGGTTGGAGCATCCTCCCAGCAACACCATCCAACAATCAACAAACAGTGACCGAGCCACGCTGCTAAATGATATGCAACACCTTTCCCTCTCTACCGCAGCTGCAACAGCTCTTCCGCCTTCGTTCCCTGCTGCTCCAAATATGGCATCCCCGGAGTATGGCGGGAATTCTTCCTCGTCCGGTGTCACTCATTTGACGAGATCTCCGCTCCGAAGAGCCCCGAGCTCCACCTCACTGGGGGGCAGCGACCGCTCTACAACACCGACTTTACACAAGCGAGCATCTTTGAGCTCTTTGCAAGGGAGTGGCGGAGGAACTCCGCCGCGATCGCCTGCTTCCCGCAGAACCTCTTCCCATCTAGCATCCTCTACTGGCCCTGGTCTGGCCGTAAGATCACATCTTCCTCCTCCCGCCGAAGAATCTCAGCCACCACCTGCTACAGCTGCTTCTGTTGCGCATGACTTCTTTGAAAAAGAGCTGAATATTCATCAATCCGGGGCCGGTAAAGCAGAGGAGGCCCAAACCATCGTAGTTCTCCAGGATGACTGTTACGGCCATCGCTTTTCCCGACCACGTACTTCGAAAGCAAACCTTAACCTTATCGTGGAACGACCAGAGCGCATGCATGCATCTATCCTTGGTCTGGCTACAGCCTATGTACGTCTTGGTGGACGGCATGCGGAGGGCGATGCCCCCCCTCACCCTCAGAAGCATCCTTCTACATTACCTTCAGTACCCTTCAAGATTCATAAGACGGCTCGAAGGCTGTCAATGAGATCTCCGGCTGCCGTAGCTATCCATGGCGCCAAGTGGATGAACGAGCTCAGCGTTATGTGCGATGCCGCCGAATCCAAATTAGCACTCTCCGGAAAAGAACTCTCACGACCGAGCACAGTTGATCAGATAAACGGGAAGACTCAGATGGAAAGATCGAAGCTCCACGAGGGAGATCTTTACCTCTGCTCTGGGTCTCTAAATGCTCTTGAAGGCGCATTAGGGGGAGTTTGTGAAGGTATTGATGCGGTCTTTCAAGACAGCGGCCCAAAGCGGGCTTTTGTCTGTATCCGGCCTCCTGGTCACCACTGCTCTGCCGATATGCCGTCGGGGTTCTGTTGGCTCAACAATATTCACGTTGGCATTGGCCATGCTGCATTAACCCATGGACTAACTCACGCCGCCATTATTGATTTCGACCTGCACCACGGCGATGGGTCTCAATCAATTACATGGGCTCATAACTCACGAGTTAGTTCAATGCCAAAGAATACATCCATAACCAAAAAGACGGCCATTGGGTATTTTAGCTTGCATGATATCAACTCCTATCCGTGTGAAATGGGAGATGAAGAGAAAGTTCGCAACGCAAGTCTGTGCATAGAAAACGCTCATGGACAGAACATATGGAATGTTCATCTTCAGCCATGGAAGACGGAGGCCGAATTCTGGCAGCTTTATGAAGAAAGGTATTCCGTCCTATTTGACAAAGCAAGGACCTTCTTGCGCACACATTCAGACCGACTCCAACAAGCACCTACCCATCCAAAGCCAAAAGCTGCGATTTTTCTGTCTGCGGGGTTCGACGCAAGTGAGTGGGAGAGTGCCGGCATGCAGAGGCATCAGGTCAACGTTCCTACAGACTTCTACGCTCGTCTTACCCGTGATATTGTTTCAATCGCAGAAGAAGAATGCCTTGGTGTTGATGGGAGAATTATCAGTGTGCTGGAAGGAGGCTACAGTGATCGAGCCCTTATGAGTGGAGTTCTGAGCCATCTTAGTGGTTTAGCTGCAACCCCTCAAACGTCCAGACTATCAACTAACGCCAATGGGCTCGGCCACGAAATGGGTCGGAAGCTCGAGGGGCTGGACCTCGGCCACGACTCAATGCACACCCAGAGCGATCCACGAAGAGAGGATGTTGAAAGTTTTGACTCAAATTGGTGGTCCCCCACCCATCTGGAGGAGCTTGAGGCCTTGACAAGACCTCCAGCTCCTACAGTAGCTCCCAAGAAACCAAGAAACGATGGGCGCCCAACATATACGTCCGCTACTCAATCATATACAGCCAAGATTGTCTCTCCTCCTCAAGGTCGTCGATCTATCTCGGGCTCCGGCGCAGGCCCTCATCAACAAGGAATTTCCCCCGCGAGGGTGCCAAGTCCTCCACCTCCGGAAGTGAATTGGGCCACCGCTGCCTACGAGTTGAGCAAATTGTTGATTCCGTCCGACCTTGAGACTAGAAGCTGTAAACCAGAGGACCTCAATGCCGAAGCTAGCCGTGCGCGCCGCGATCGTTACTCCTCCGTTGGACTGCCTACAGATGCACCTGTTGTTGATCCTAAAAGAATGCAACTTCGGGATAGAAAGGCCAAGCCTTCACAATATGTTTCTGAAGATGAGGCAACGCCCCTTTCTAGAGCAACTCGTCGCAAGACAATTCCTGATGTCTCTTTACTGGACGTGGAACTTTCAGCGGCACCGGGAAATGCAAGCGCCCCACAGACTTCAAGGCCAGCAAGGAGACGCTCAAGCATTGCATCCACCACCAGTTCCGGGACAGCAGAACGAGGATCGGAGTTCAGCGTTGGAACTGCTAATGGTACTAACATTGGAAGAGAGCAACTTCTCATCAAGAAATCCCGAGGCGCTGCGAATCCTCGCCAAGATGCACCCAAGGTCAAAGCAGTTAGAAAGCAAGCACCTATCTCACGCGCACCGTCAATCTCTTCCGCAGGCTCCAGCCTGGAGAATCAAATGACTGGTAACCAGGATGGGATCAAAACGCCTCTGGCTGTGAACGTTGAGATGGAGAATGAAGACCTAGACCAACTGGCGTCCGGAATGAAAAAGATGAGCATCAAACTCAATGTTCCCCCAAAACATGAGTACGAAGCCCGCGAAACGAAGGCGAAGGCTGCTCCAAGGGGCAGGCCGGCGAAGCCGTCTGCGCCAAAGACCACGAAGCCGGTGTCGCCAATAAAGTCAAAAACTAAACCTGTGAAGGGGAGTCCTCCGCCTAAGCCGATATCAAATGAACCTTCAATAGCTCAACAGCTTCCTCCCCCTGCTTTAGATTCCGAGCCTGCCCAGGGAACACGCGAGCCATTCCTGGAGCCTAAGCTGCCGGAACAGCTCTTGCAGCCCGCAGCTCAAACCCCTCCGGAACAAGCTCACACTTGTTTGATTCTCCCTCCTGAGCCGCCCGCAACTGCATCGGCGCACAATTCAATCGTTGCGACGTCGGAAGATCGTTCCACGCATATCCCAGACCAGGAACAGACGAATCCAGAGTCGCCCGAAGTTGCACCTCAAGCCGCGATGCAACAGCAGGTCTTATCCGACTTTTCCCACCCAGGAACGCCAGTCACCGCAAAACGCACAAAGCAGGAACTTCCAGTTTTTACATCTACCTCCCCCATTTCTTTTAGTAAATCCAACACCATCACTTCGGATATTGGTCAGACTATGTATACTAACGGACATGCCAACCAGAACGCCAAAGTACATAGCTCGCCGCCTTTCAATGGATTACCAGCCGTTGCGGGCTCAATCGATCAACAAATGGGAATGCCTTCAGAGCCATTTTCCTCACGTAATTCGCTGACAGGGATGAATGTCAAGCAAGAGCCACAGGATCCTGCATCTATATGGGATGTACCGGATACGCCAAAACCTCGCATACCTTGAAAGCTTCAGAGAGCCTGACTAGGCGTGTCTCTTTCTTATTTATAGATATTTCTTGTAAAGGGGGTTCGTCACCCGGCTAGAGATCTTTGTTCGTTTGCGTATAGATACCCCACACAGCTTTTTCAATGCTGTAACAGTCTTAGAACCGAAGTGCAGGCAGGCATCCTGCACAAAATTTATTTTCGTCGCTTTACCTTTAGAATCTGTACAGGCAGAGCGTTGCAGCGGCGTGCAAAACTGCCTGTGGACCACAATCCATTCTTGCAATTCATGCTATGAAATCTCATCACCTAATCAGAATAAAGCTTTTCGCAACGTTCTATACATTCCCAAATAACGGTACCTGGGCAGGTAATATTAAACAACGCCTTACCGAAGAACGTTCTCAGCTTCTCGACGACTTCGCTGACTTTCCGATACTGCTCGCTAGACTGGTTCCCCCAAAAAAGCTGAACCTGCTGCTAACCTTGCTCCCCGTATCAGAAACCCAATCGGGCACTCTCCATCCACTCCATCTCATCCTCCCTTCGGCAATCATATGTATAATATTGATAACCCCAAACGCACTGCTTCCTATTGCTCTGAACAACGCCACCGCCGCCACACTCCATAAGATGAATTTGAGGTAGAAATTATTAGTGATGTGCGTGCTGTCATAAGCTTCGCTAACCGCCATGGCGAGTATGGCGTTGGCGACCATCCATGCCACAACCATGTACGTGCGTACGGCGCGGTAGTAGTCTTCTTGCTGTTGAGCCTCGCTGACCACTGGTGCAGCTACTTCGAGTCTGTCACGCAGATTCCGTAAGGCCTCGTCATAGCCAGAGTCGATATCTAATTGTTCGCTTGGCATTTCCAGCTCCACAGTGTTGGCTTTTCCACTGACGGCGGCGCCAAGATCATGTTGAATAACATTATCGCCTTTGGTACCCCAAGTCACATCGTGGGTGTTGCAGAAGGCGTATACCTGTAGTGTGCAGATGTAGGATGGTAGGAGAGCGAAGTATTGAGCCGAGGAGGTGAACATGTGCCACGGGTCAAGATAGAGGAAAGACATGAGGAAGTAGAGTCCCACGGTAGAGCCGGTGCTGACTATTAGATTGGTAAAGATGTTGTCGCCAAGGCGGAACGAGGTCGTTGGATTTTTCAATTGGGAAACTACGATGTAGATGGATGCGAAGACCGTGTATGCCATAATGATGGAATACACAACCAAGCTGGTCATGAACATTTTTTTGGCTCTGGCAGATAGTCAGTTAGGTAGGGTAAGTAGAGGACTTGAACAGGTCCTTACCCTTGTGGACGATTGCCCATGGAGAGGATGAATTGGCAACATATTAGGAGCACACAGGCAAAACGAAGTATGACAAAGATGTATAATCCAAAATTATGTCCGAAGGGGTCTAACTTGGGGTCTGACAATGAGCCTGCGATGAAGTAAAATGTGAGGTAGAAGTTGGCCTGTTTGTTTGTTTGTTAGAGATGAATCAGTGCTTCAACGGTAATTCGGCAGCTCACCAGAGAGAAGTATGTAAAACATAGACTGACGAATTGATACAGAAATTCGATGTGTAACAAGATCTTCCGCGTCAGGGTATGATCTGTCTTCCAAATTTGCTTGAAATGCACGAGCGAGTAAACAGCGGCGAAGAAAGCTCCGTTGAGCCATCTTCTCCGTTGTGATATAAACTCGGGTACAGCATCTACATCACATCAGGACAGTTCTCGGATTATGAACGAGTCACTTACCTGGCACATCTGTCTCTCCAGTTGCACTTTTCACATACTTTAAGACCCACCGCTCGTCTCGCTTGGCGACAAGCTCCCAGCAAAGGATACGGTCCTCAGCAAGGTACATATTTGCGGTGAAAACGTCTGCATTCTGGCCATGCAAAGTCTCTCCCTTGAAATACTGACTCAATGGACCATGCCCTGTCGCATCATTTTGAAGGGCATAGTATCGATATGCACTCAAAGCTCCTGGCAAGACGGTAATATACCCAAAAACGGATTCCAAAGGCTTGTCAAGAATGTTCGACATTTTGTACTCGAAATTTTGTGAGGCTACAAGTGGGTTGAGCAAGCCAAGCCAGCCCTTGCCTTTGCCAGCAAAGATCTCCCCACAAGCACCCGCCACGTTAGAATCGGTATCGAAAGCTTTCCAGAGATGGTAGAGAGAATTGGGTCCAGGTTTTGTCCCAACATCGAGCAATATGCAGACGTTAGGACTTAGTGCTTTCCCGAATGCATTAAAAAACCACCGGTGGGAGTTCAACTTCTTCTGGTTCTTTTCCTTCAAACAAAATATCATCTGACATGGCACGATACCTTTCTCAGCGCCTTTGAACTTTAGATCCGCATCCAGAGAGACCTGGGTGGTGTACTCATATACATGTGCTGTGACTTCCCGTTGATTGACCAGGTTTTTTGCAATTCCATCCTGATAAATCCCCATCGCGGCAAGGGCGTCCAACGTTCTTGGATGTACCTTCTGACGACCATCTGAAACGATACACACGACTATCTTCTGCCATCCGTCCTTTCCCCAAGTTCTTGACTTAGTCCGAGAGCAGAAGTGCGAGATGTTTCTCATCACTCCATGCATGGTGCGTGTGAAGTCAATTTCATCCTCATTGTACATCGTTATACAGATAAAAAGCTCTGTATCTCTTACAGTGTTACCAATGTTCTGTCTCAATTTGTATCCTTTGAGCACAAAGTCGTCTGGATCACAAGTCACCGCCGTATATCGCATGTGCGTGAATTCGATCTCGTCTCTCCGAGGAAGAAAACTATACAAAATAGTGGGGATCTTGCATTCAAGGATCAGCTCTCCGTTGATGAGTCGAACCTCTTTCTTGGCCATTTGAGCTTGTCTTGCACCACGTCTCCGCTCCTGCCGTCCGGTGGGGGCTGGCCCATAATGATCCTCATCTTCTTTTGGATTGTATTCTTCGGTGAATGTAGACTGGGACTGGAAGGAATTGTACGATTTGAGACTTGCCCGTGGATCTCCACTGGGTGGTCCAAATACATCGTCTTCATCATCATTGATAGGTATTGCTGTAGTTTCTGCTAGGTTTCCGGACGACTGGCTGGCCGCTTGCGGTCCAGAAAACAGAGGTGCTGGGGGTAAAGGTCGCTTTGGACTCCCTCCATATTTTGACGATGGTGTCCCTGGACGTGGACTTCCATTGATCTCTGCTGGCTCATAAGCAATATCTGATGGTGGAGGGCGGGAGGACTCAGACGAGTTGCGCGATAGAAGAGATCGAGTAGGTGAGCCTCTTGGGGGGATGTAGGGGAGGTAGCTGGGTGACTCGGTTGTCGTTGGGACTAATTTCGGGGCGTTATCGAGGACCGATGGGGATTGTTGTATAGGAATGGAGGAGGCGGATGAGGAAGGACGCGAGGAAGGTCGATACGCTCGGGAGGGAGATGTGGGCCTAGTGGTTCTTGAGGGTGAGCTTTGCTTTTTGAAATGAATACGAGCAGTCGCTCGATGCTTGGGAGTTTTCTGGTCTTTGCCACCTTGCGTAGTGGTGTACCATGGGGAAGAGATTGCTTTGGTGTCATCCTGATTCAATGGCTGTTTCTCATTGAGACACCAGGAATCATGTACCGCGCTCTCTCCGAAGCCAGACTTTGACGCCGGCCTCGCGTATATATTTAGAGGCTTAATAGGAAAAACGTACGAGCGACGCTCTGTGTCATCATGCGAACTTAAGAGGCGCATAGTGGAGCCGTTGTTTGGCATATTCGTAGGTGTATGTTCATTCGGCGTATTTGAGTATGAGGGAGGAGCTGCAGAGTATCCAGGAGGGCCTCCTATTGGGGTGGAAGGCCGCTCCATTGCAGGTTGAAGTAGGGTATCCTTGGAATGTTGGATTATGTTTTTCGTGTCAAGTCATGAGATCAAAAGCTTGCGCCCAAGCAAACGGCGACTTTGCAGATCTTTCTTCAAGACTGGAGACGGAAGTGTATGTGTATCCAGTAAATTTAGTCTACTAATCAATTGATGTCAATGGGCTGCTATCCATAAATGCGACACCAGTTGAGAGGCTTCGCGATGCTTCAGCTGATGACTGCCGGGTTTATTTTTGGGCTCGTGGCTGTTGACCCAGCAACGTACCCTTCAAGGCCTAGTTGTAGTGCCTAGCGCACGGCTGTCGTTCCAAATTCCTCTGGAGCTTAATCGTATCTTCATTGTTGCAAACAATGTCAATGAAGAGGTTGTCTCCTACTGCGAATCTTCTTAGAACCTCGAGACTCTTCTCCCTACCGCCACCGCTTCCCAAGCCAAGCTCAGAGTTTAGTGTAACAAGGACTAACAATTCAGAAACTGCTACTCTTCCATATCCAATACATGCCTCGATTCAGACTACGGAGTCGTCTTTGGGCAGGGGCGACTGGGGGCTAAAGAGACCGTTGCCACTAAAATCTACTACGAGATCGTCAACGCCTACGATCCACATCGATAACATCGATTCTATCGACCACATCACCGACTTCGATTCGGCTGCGGACCACGTTCTTACGCTCCGGAAATGGCAAGAATTAGACATGCCTATATCGCTAGCGGAAAAGCAGAGGACAGCTTCGGGAGCATCGAGACCGTCTCGAAGCGTCTTTGATTCGCAATATGACAACACTCATTTTGATAGCAGAACTCAATCGGAGGACTCGCCATCAAAGCTTAACAGGCAGCGCTGGAAATATGCAGGCCCTTGGCTAGCTGGCCAAACCGATGACCAATTCCAAGAGTATGTCCGGAAAGTAAAGAATCGGAAAACGGATTTCAGACAGTTTCTACATACACAGCTCGCCACCATAAAGGCAGCAGCTCGACGGCGTGAGGCTGTTGAGGAAGGTACCGGTTCGGAGACTGTTGAAGTCGGTGTTACTGAGGAAGAGGTTGATAATTACATGAAACGCCTTCGAAATGACGAGAATGCAATGCAAAAGGTCCTTGAGGAATTCCTTGACCTTCCCCGGAACGAAGGACAAGCACATGGAGGGGGGGTTTCCGATTATGACGAGAACGGCCCACCAACAACTCATCCATCAGCCGGCTTATCGTATCTGCGCACCGGGTCACGCGTCTTCAACCACCCTAGTTTCGGGCCTCAGGCTTCCGAAACGCCTGTGGAAGGCCGTGTAGTCGCACCACAAAAGATTCAAGGACGGACTCAAGCTCGGGCTCTGATTGGAGTGGCCGGTGTTGTAGGGGTAGACAGCAGGTACTCATTCACCAAAATCGACGAGGTGCCAGGTCTGTCGAGTTTCGACCCAGATTTTCCTGGCGGAGCGAAGATCTGGGTCAATCCAAGGAGAGCAGTTGTCGGTTCACAGGGCAAGATTGAATTGATAATTGACCGCGCTACCAAAAACGCAGAAAATATCGCCCGCGGGTTACACTTGGAGGAGGTGAAACCTCGAGAAGCCCTTCCAGAGCCTCCGGAGGCTGCTATTGCTGCCGCCTTCCACAATCGAGCAACCCCAACGTTGACTTCCGACCGACCAAGAACCCAAAGGTCAAATCAGGGCTACGGAGTGGAAGATCTAGATGTGCAGGGCCGTAGCGGGAGAGCTAAACCATTCCTCGGGCTCGACGACAGGGAATCTACGAGTAATCAAAACCTGAATGAGCTTCTAGAAGCTTCTTTAAGAGGGAGTCAGACCAGAGGCACCTAGGACATGTGTCCGACCCTCTATCGTGTATTTAATATTTTGTCAATGGCTAAGCACTATATTGCGAAGCGAGCTCCCCAAGAAAGCCTAGAGATAATACAGAGCAATCTTACTATTCCATAGTCGTCGCATTTCATTTTCTAGAAAGAATAATGAGTATTTGTAGGACAACTTGTAATATGCTGGGTTTAAGGGCAAATCGCCACAATACAAGAAATCCTAGAAACACAAAAACTAGACATTGCAATGATAATTCACCTAACACTATAGCTATACGAGACTCTACGTAGAAATAAGATTCACAGCTATATGCAGATAATATGACTGTGATATCAAATGGATTCTTACTATTTAGGAGTTATGGCGGCTTGCCATTAACGGCGCGCCGTAGAATAACGATTACGGGGGTCTACCTACCTCAAGTAGGTACCTCAATTAGCGCACACAAAATGTTTAAGCGAGTGCCGTCAAATCTACTTGTTGCACTGCACCAGCTGGAACACGATCTCCATACCCTCCTACCGCCAAAATGGTATGTAGAGCTGAAACGTTCATTATCACTAACCAATGTTTGTCTTACATGCTAATGCGCACTCAAGGGTCGCGTTCGCACGAAGACCGTCAAGAAATCGGCCAAGGTCATTATCGAACGGTACTACCCCAAACTCACCCTCGATTTCGAGACCAACAAGCGTATTTGCGATGAGATCGCCATCATTGCTTCGAAGCGTCTTCGCAATAAGGTCAGCAACCAATCCTCTCACTACTGTGCGGTGAGAAAAAGCTTGCAATGGTCGATGCTACTAACACTCTGAACCGTAACCTTTAGATCGCTGGTTACACCACACATCTTATGAAGCGCATCCAACGTGGGCCTGTTCGCGGTATCTCATTCAAGCTACAAGAAGAGGAGCGTGAGAGGAAGGATCAATACGTTCCTGAAATTTCGGCTTTGGACTTCACCCAGAACACTGAGCAAGGACAATTAGATGTGGATGCGGACACCAAGGATTTGTTGAAGAGCTTAGGAGTACGTATAGCCTGCTATCTTTTAGATATACCATACTGATCATGGGTGCCTTGCAGTTCGATTCCATTCCTGTCAATGTAGTTGCTGTCGCACAACAGCAGACTGTGGAGCGGCCAAGACGATTTGAGGGGAGACCGCCGAGGACATAAGCATGGCTTTCGACAATCAGGCCTAGTGGTGTTGCTGGAGAGGGTCTTTTGCTATACTTTCTTCACGACGGTAAAGAGATAGCACGAATACATTTCGTTCCCCACATAAGGTGTCGCTGAGCTTTTTAAGAAAGCGAAGCTTGATTGCCAGTGTATGCTCCATGATGCTGTAAGCATGCTCCGTAGATGCTGCATTTATCGTCCAGCACCGTCTTTTCCCGTCTGCTCTCTCCTGTAAAGCAATGTGACCTTCAAGGGTCTGTCAAATTACGAGGTGAGCCGTGTCAGAGCGTAGAATGCAGGCGGACTCTTGCATGGAGCGCTCGTTTCACTTATTAGCTTGCCGATTTTCTAGTCGCCATGGCAAGGAGTTGTGGGTTCAATGCAGTGCCGAGAAGACTAAGGTAGTTTATCGATTCTTAAGAATCGATAAAGATAAATTAATTTATAATTAGAGCAACCTTATAATTGGCATTATCTTTCTGTTTGAAAGATAGGCATGCTAGAGACCACCGTTTTTGGAATATGTATACAGGATTGGCTAAAATACGACTTCGATAATGATGCAGATGCCTGAGTACCTTGAGCAATGATTGTTCGCCCTCCAAACGCCATAAATGTCTGCGAGCAGATTGCAAGAGTTAGATTGTCTCAAGTAGGTCCTCTTCGTCAGAGCTTTCCTCCTGCAATTTCTTTCCAGAGAATTGCGGTCTATATCCCTCAATACAACCCTGTGAATCGGCTGTGACTTCATCTGTGGTTGGGGGCGCTGGCACGAATGCTTCATCCTCCGTGATTGTCTTTTCCCTGATATCAAGCTCCGCAAGACGCAATATCTTGCTTGAGGCATTGTTATCGCCCCTCTCAATCGCCAACGTTCTCATATGTGCAGCCAAGTCTTCTTCCCGATCAAGGTCTAGACTCTTCACATGCTCTTGTTGGCTAGCTTTACCGTCCTCGCCACTTTGATGATTAGGTATGTCTTCGAGGAGGAGGATGGTCCCATCAATGGTATGGGACCTTGTCCAAGCAGGCTCCTCGTTCAACTGCACTTTGATGTAAAGGGCCCGTTTTCCGCAGTCGTCAGAACACCATTGCTCCAGAGTCTGCCTTTCAACAATTTTGAGGGCATCTGGGCCTCTTCCCCTGCCATATAAGATCCTGTACTTTGCTTGTGTATCTTGCAATCTGTTGGGTCTAGGGCACAAAACATAGCCGCACTGCTTATTGATGTTTCGCTCCTCAATTAAAGAGTCATAGTCGGACGGCTGGAATAGACGTAAAGAGCTTTTGACCAATTCCGAGTCTGTAGAGCAAGGGTGAGCAGGATCTGCAGAAGAGAAAGAGGGTAGATCAAGAAG
This sequence comes from Cladonia borealis, assembly GCA_018257855.2. Taxonomy (NCBI): domain Eukaryota; kingdom Fungi; phylum Ascomycota; class Lecanoromycetes; order Lecanorales; family Cladoniaceae; genus Cladonia; species Cladonia borealis. The sequence goes on from JAFEKC020000013.1 coordinate 1,223,486, forward strand.
TTTTTCCGTAGAGGCCAAAATCAATGTTTCAACTTCCTTCTGTTGCTGAATGAGTTGAGCATGATAGATTGCGGTTTCCCTGTTACGGTCATCTCGAGAGCGGGCAGCTGGAGGGGAAGGGCCAATAGTGGAGAGTGAAGACTTGAGGATGGAACGAGGCATTTTTACAAGCAAAGCGATGTATCCCTGGACCAGGAGCGAAACTCGTTCCTTCACTAGTCTCTGGGGGCATTGGTCAAGCAAGGAAGTTTCCAGAGTGACCGTCCGCCACGTTACAAAGCATAGATGTATTCTGAAGTAATTGTATGGAGAGAAGTGCACCGATAGGCTTAGTCGGCCTCCGTACTCGCCGCACCCCGCGGTGGATGCATCCGCGTATGTCTGCTCAAAACACTAACAAAAGGAGTCGACAGCTCTATAGCTTAGGGAGAAGCTCCATCTGCTGCAAAAAATTGAGCATACAAAAGTATCGCAGATGCTCTCAAGGAAGGTCTTTGTGTCCAACTCCAACAATCTTCCACCATTAAGCCATTCAAGAACATTGAGCTTCTCGATCAGTCCGACCCTGGCGTGGGCTCGACCAACAAGAAAGCAGTTGACAGATATCTACTTATATAGTAGTTTAGAGCCGGAGTCGCCGCCTTCTTAGAATAATAAGGAGACGCCTGCGGCTGCGATTAGACCGGAAGAATTATTGGCTTCGTAACGTGGATGGGACATTGTTCAAGCTGATCGACGCCCAGTCGCAAACATGGCCACACCTCCCTTCCGAGTCAAGGCTCAATATGACTATACGTCGAAGGAACCCGATGATCTCAATTTCCCCAACGGGCAGATTATAACGGTTACAGATGAGGAAGACGCCGATTGGTATTACGGAGAATATGAAGACTCGGAGGGGTACAAGCGGGAAGGCTTGTTTCCCAAGAACTTCGTTAAGATCTATGAGCCGGAAACACCTCCACGACCATCCAGGATCAGCCGGCTAAAGAAAGAAGTCGATTCTTCAGCAGGCGGCGATGAAGGCGAGAAAGGAGCCAATACAGGGGAGGCTGAAGTTCCTTCCCCAGAGGCCGTCATTACTTCTGCTCCCCCTGAGGCCCAGAGCGTCTCCAATGAACAGATAGAGGTACAGAAGCAATCCGTTCAGCCACCTAAACCCGAGCCTCGTCCTGCTGCACCGGCAGCAAATACCACAACAAAGCCAGCTCCGCCTAATTCATCCAAGCCCGCACCTCCTCCAACAGCTGAGAAGCCATCATCAGGCTCATTCCGGGATCGCATTAATGCGTTCAACAAGCCTGCAGCACCACCGGTTGCCCCCAATAAACCAGGAGGCTTAGGATCAAGCGGATCTGGCTTCATAAAGAAGCCCTTTGTGGCACCTCCCCCAAGTAAAAATGCATATGTCCCACCACCTCGTGAGCCACCGCCACAGAAAGTGTACAGAAGGGAGGAAGACCCGGAGCTAACAACCCGGGCATCGCGTGAAAATGAGAACGAGGGTCTGCCCTCCCAAGCTCAAGTAGCTGCTCAGACAGACGAAACTGAAGATCCGCCGAAGCCCACAAGCTTAAAGGATAGAATTGCTTTGTTGCAAAAGCAGCAGATGGAGCAAGCTGCGCGGCATGCGGAAGCCGGCCAGAAAAAGGAAAAGCCAAAGCGCCCTCCTAGGAAACACGTTGAGCCTCACGACCATGCACTTGAGCAAGAAGAAGATGTAGGAGGCGAAGGCCCTGAAGCAATGAACAGCGGCGAGACAACGGGCAAGCGATCTATCGATATTGCTCGCTCCACCACAAGATCTCGAAAGTCGCGAGAAGCTACTCCGGTGGGAAGCCCTGTCGCTGTCCCATCACGAGACTTACTCAATGATCCGAATGATGCCGATCAGTCGGGCGTTGGTGATACAGAGGATGGTGAGGAACTATCAACCGGTCGAGATGACAGCGATGAAAAGCCACCTCGCAAGATCTCCCTGCCCCCTTCAAGACAGCCACAAGCGCCTATCGGAGAGGCGGAGGTGGGAGACGAGGAAGACAACGCAGAAGAGGAAGATGACGAAGAGAACGGCGAGGAAGAAATAGACCCAGAGGTGAAGAGAAGGATGGAGATTCGAGAGCGCATGGCTAAAATGAGTGGCGGCATGGGAATGGCTGGAATGTTTGGTCCTCCAGGTGGTTTGCCTCCCAGGACAACCACGAAGCAGGCTTCAGGGTCGAGCGAAAGAAAAGCTTCTAGCAATTCTACGTCGGGCCAGACTGAGATGCCGCAATCTCGAGCACCTCCTGTTCCTAACATGCCTCTGCCTGGCCTTCACAAGGTTCGAAGCCCAGAGGAGAATGATCCTCCGTCAGAGGTGGGCAAAGAAGAATTTGGCTCACCCAAGTCGCTCGTCCAAGGGCGGGACCCGGCAGATATGCCCGACGTCGAGGACATGAAAGAGGAGCCAGTATTACCTTCAAGAAAATCCACAGAGCGGTCTGCACCTCCGCCAATACCTCAAGGTAATCTCTCGAAAAACATCCGCTGCTCGACTGGTTCTATACTGATGCTACAGATCGCCCTGTGCCTCCCCCAAGTCAAAGCAGAGGGCCGCCCCCACCTATTCCTTCAGAACGTCCAGTCGCACCTCCTTTCGATTGTGAGTAACGCCCTTCAGCCCGAGAGAGATTTCATAATTGACTTATCTTTCAGCTCGGCCTCTCCCTCCATCTAGCCAACCATTATCTCCAAGCGAGGGTTCCGAGTCTGACGATGAAATGTCATTACATACTAGAAGTTCGTTGAAACTACCTCCGGAACCCGATAGCGCTCGACCGGGTAGTCGAGGAGGTCCTCCTGCGATCCCTTCGGCTGCTCCACCGCCATCTCTTCCAAGTAGACCTGCGCCTCCTCAATCACGTGCCTCGGATTTTGCAGGCCGAAGCCCAAAAATCGAGAACTCTGAGATGTCTCCGAGTTCACCAACTGCACCGCCAATGCTGCCCAATCGGGGCAGTCGAGTTCCACCGATACCGGGTGCGAGTCCTATACTGCCCTCTACGCTTCAAAATAGACCGCCTCCGCCTCCTCCGAGCAATGCTCCTCCTTCACAAGGTATTAACGGCGATGAAAGAACGCCCCCAATCCCACCCCCTGTACCCAGGGCGCAGGAAGCTGAAGAAAGTGACGAAGAGGTCACCGAGTATGAAGGTGACTACGACACTGACATGGCCTCGAGTGCACCTCACAAGGACGCCTTAAAGTCCCACGCGAGAGTTCCAAGCCTTGAAGAAGATTCAATGACCGAGGACACATCTCTACACCACCCGGGTCTTCCGTCTCTCGGCCCGCCGATGTCAAGTGCACCTCGTGCTGTCCCCCCTCCTCCACCAAGTCAGCCTCCTAGGAACAGCCGTCAATCGTCTGACATGCCCAGGGGCGCACCGCCTCCTCCGCCACCACCTAAACAGCAGGCGTATGACGAAGAAGATGAGGACTATGATCCGTATAGATACTCAAGGTCCGGAGAGCGGCAATCTTCCGGGCCCTGGGATGAAGTAGAAGGCCCCACAACGCCTAGACTTGAAGATGCCGAGCCTAGCTACCCAATTTCATCCCCTCAAAGGGCGGTACCACCGCCTACGGGCCAATCTTCACAACAGTATGCCTCTTCCAGCAGCATGTCGGCGCTCAACAGATCTGCGCCACGACAGTCAGTAGACGTCCAGCGAAGTAGCACGACAATTCGTAGATCGACGGATGCTCCCAGGGCCTCAGGTGAGCAAGGTTTCATAGCTGCCGATGTGGATCTTGGTCAGAGTAGCCAGTGGTGGGCTCGGCCTGACACCCCCCCGCCGGTCTTTCAAAATCGTCGAGATTTGATATTCGAGATCGAAGAGACGAGTACCACGAGGCGGGGTGGCAAGCAAGCGGTTACCAAAATCGTGTACGTGTTATTCATGGATTATTCGCAGACCGTGGTGACGGCGCACTTTGAAGCCAAAGACCCTTCGAACGCTAGCTTGGAGCAACGTCATGAGCCACCTCCGCAGAACCTGCGGCAAGATCAGTTGGAGACTGCGCATGCTCAATTTGGTTCGCGTATCGCAGAAAGTGCAAGCAGTAAAGAGGGAGCTATTGTTGGTGATGGCTCCCCGCAAGCTTTGGTCCTAGATATTGTCTCAGCGTTGCCAGACGCCCTGTTACCCGTCGGTGTACGCGCATATGGAGCTTTGATATATGCCAATTTGGCAAATGCTTCTGTTCGACAGTTTGATGAGATACGTCCTGGAGACATTGTCACATTTCGAAATTCAAAATTTCAAGGCCACCGTGGGGCCATGCATAGCAAGTACAGTGTCGAGGTAGGCAAGCCAGATCATGTGGGTGTGGTGATTGACTGGGATGGTACGAAGAAGAAAGTAAGGGCGTGGGAGCAAGGCAGAGAAAGCAAAAAGGTCAAGGCGGAAAGCTTCAAATTTGGTGATATGAAGAGTGGCGAAGTGAAAGTCTGGCGTGTCATGGCGAGGAATTGGGTCGGTTGGGAAGGTCAGAACTGAGACCTCTCCGCTGCCGTCATATACTTAATCCACCACATAGCGATTGTTTATATATAGGCATGAGAGGGTCGACGATAGCCTTCTCGTCTCAAGCACAGCGTTCAATCTAATTACTCTCATCTACGCCGGTGATAACTTATTCGCACAAACTTCCTCGCTATCTTCACGGTTAGAAAGCCTACAGCAGCAGATTGTCTCGTTGTACTGTCTTCACTTTCTCTCAGATTAAAATAGCCTGCCTAAAGAGCAAGTCATGTCAATGGCATGATCATACAAGTCAAGGCGATCTATCTAAATCATCGATGTTTCACTAACAGCTCCTCGAGGGACGCTTAGGGCCTGCAGAACCAGGCTACGGATGTTTGACAAATTATCAAAGCTCAATTAGGGTATCTAGATGAAGAACAACGCCGTATGCAGCACTAATTGAACGCGAAAACCGCCCTCTCCAACGGTACTCTCTCTGTTTCCCAAGCCAACCAATCACTCCTCGTTGTAGGCAACAACCCCATCCCATTAATTTTCCAAACCCCCAATGCCAATGCCACACAGTTCATCAGCACATAACATGCCTTGACAAGCCAAAGCTGCTTCTTGGTCCCATCCGTCTCGAATCTTCGGAAGACCTCGTTCGTAGACAGTAACCCCTGTATTGGGTTCTTGAACAGCATGAAGACCATCATTATGCTAAAGATTTGTAATGAGTTGCCGGACATGTACATCATTATTGCGTTCATGGGAAGAGCTTTGGCGGGCGCGAGGGCTAGTTCCCATGATTTCTTGAGCTTGAGAGTGTCGGTTTCGGCGGTTGTGGGGGGCTTTCGAGCTGGTGTCTTGGAGGAGGTTGTGGAGCGCTGTGCAGAAAGTCAGAAATGGGACGCATATAGCTGAGTAGATTGAGGGATGTACTTTGCCAGCGCTGGCTGCCTCTGTATAGCCTGGTGGGTTGGCAATGTTGGTATTTCTAGGTTTAGGACGTGATGGGCTATTCAGATCTATGACCCATTGTGGAGGCGGAGGGGGCTTGGAGGATGGTACTTGTTCCATGTTGAGCACTTCATATAATTGAATCACAGCTGGGAAGTTTAGTAGCACCTGCGGTTTGCAACGTTGTTGAACGTAGAGTAAGCCAAGAAAAGTCAGCCCTATCCCCAATGATCGTCGGCGCCACTGAACGCGAGTGTCTGGCGAAGAGTCTCTCTGCGTCCCATCATAGTAATCTCATGAGGCTCATCTTATATCCGACATTATTTGTTCTTCAGATTTCATACTTCTTCGTTTGTTAGGCGTCAGTGGTCATGTAAATTTATTCATTGCTGGTAACATATTGTTGGAAAGTCTGGTGTAACATTCAATTCATTCAAGCAGTCGGCATGGCTGCAAGTGGAGGAGATGCGAAGCTTTTCGCCCGGGTATGTTGCTCTATTTGTTTTGGGTCATACTTTCCCTCTTGTTACAGCCCAGCCCGCAAAGGGGCCAAATATACAAATTTCGAACACAACACCCAAGCATCAGTGTCGTCGCTTCAATGTCACAACCTCTAGCAGGCATGGATGATGCAGACCCCCATCCTGGCACTCCAGTTGATCCTGCTGATCTTCTTACCATGCCCAAATGGACTGACGCTCCTGAATTGAAGGGTAAAGTTGCTGAGTTAAGACTCGAGCTTAACAGTGGTGGGAAGAAAGACAAGAACAATTCGGCGAAGAAGATCGCTCTCAAGAAGATAGTAGCCAACATGACCATGAGCAACAATGACATGGTAGCACTGTTCCCCGATGTCGTTGGCTGCATGCAAATACCTAGTTTAGAAATCAAGAAGATGTATGTCGCTCCCCACGCTCCTATCTAGCCAGTATAAAGTTGACCATTGACTAGGTGTTTCTTGTTTTTGGTCAACTACGCCCGAATGAAGCCAGAGGTTGCATTGAAGGCTTTACCAGTCCTTGTTCTTGTAGTGTATCCCATACGATGTGTGTGTACAGCTCTAACGACGTATGTTGTAGGATATGGAGGACTCTAACCCTCTGATTCGCGCCCTTGCTCTCCGTACAATGTCTTACATACATGTGCGTGAGTTTGTGGTAGCTACCGTGCCACCCTTGAAAGCTTTGCTCAGGGATCCAGATCCCTATGTGCGAAAGACTGCCGCTTTTTGTGTGGCAAAGCTCTACGATCATGACAAGAATCTTGTGGAAGCGTCTGATCTGATTGACAGGCTGAACAGCATGCTAAGGGACGATAATCCAACAGTCGTCTCAAGTGCGTTAGCAGCCTTGATGGATATCTGGGAGAGAAGCGAGACTATCAAACTCACTATCGACTACGCCAGTGCTTCAAAGATTGTACAAATATTACCAGATTGCTCAGAGTACGTTGAGCATTATTCCTTGCATTCCACATCTAATTCGGAGGTAGATGGGGCCAAACATACATACTAGAAGCTTTAATGTCTTACGTTCCCCAAGATACGCAAGAAGCGCTACTCCTTGCAGAGCGGATTACTCCCCGGCTATCACATTCAAACTCATCTGTTGTGCTGACATGCACGCGAGTCATTCTATACCTCATGAACTACATCTCCGACGAGAGGCAGATTTCTGGCTTATGTCGAAAACTATCTCCACCACTCGTCACCTTGTTGGCGAAAGGGCCAGAGATCCAGTATCTTGCACTTCGGAATGCGCTATTGATCCTTCAACGAAGACCGGAAGTCCTGAGAAATGATATACGAGTTTTCTTCTGCAAATACAACGATCCGATCTACGTTAAAGTCACTAAGTTGGAACTAATATTCATGTTGGCCAATGAGAAGAACATTAGAGAAGTCTTGACAGAACTAAGAGAGTACGTAAACTTGTAGTGATTGTACCATCTACATACGAAAGGTCTGACTACTGACACTCCAAGAGATATGCTACAGAGATTGATGTCCACTTCGTGCGAAAATCTGTACGAGCCATTGGGAAATTGGCCATAAAGATTGAACCAGCAGCTCAATTGTGTATCGATTCTCTACTCGAGCTTGTTGCAACTAAAGTGTCTTACATCGTGCAAGAAGCGACAGTCGTGATTCGAAACATATTCAGGAAGTACCCAAACCAGTACGAATCCATCATTTCCATCCTCTGCGAGAATTTAGATTCTCTCGACGAGCCCGAGGCGAAGGCCGCGATGATCTGGGTCATTGGTGAGTATGCGGATCGGATTGAGAACTCTGATATCCTACTAGATGATTTCTTATACTCCTTTGCGGATGAGCCAGTCGAGGTGCAGCTTGCACTGCTTACGGCAACTGTCAAGCTGTTCATACAGAGGCCTACAAAGGGACAAGACTTGGTGCCAAAAGTTCTGAAATGGGCCACTGAAGAGACGGACAATCCAGACCTCCGCGATCGAGGTTACATGTACTGGAGATTGCTCTCCACCGACGCCGCTCTTGCGAAACAGGTGGTAATGGGGACAAAGCCTGCCATCACAGCCGAGTCAGAAAAACTAGACCCGGTGACTCTGGAAGAGATGTGCCTCAATGTGGGGACCTTGGCGACTGTCTATCTCAAACCGGTGCAGCAAGTCTTTCGAAATGCGCGAGCAAGGAAGCTGGTGGACAGCCCGGCTTTGCAAAGACATACGCTGCCCACAGTAATTGCAATGGAAGCGCACAAGTCTTTACCGTCTGTTATGAACGGTTCGGGCCCAGAAAACGCGAATGGCGGTGACAGAGCAAATCTGTCAGCGGCTATTGATGCAGCAGACGTTTACTTCTCAAGCCTGAATACCAACATGGCGTCGATGGATATTGGAGGAGGGGATGGCGGCTTTGGCGGTAGTCCTACGGTAGGAATGGGGAGTGAACGGCAGTATGTGGTGAACCAGAGCAATCCACAGCAGGTGTATCAGCCACAGATAGGAGGGGGCAACGGTGATTTGCTGGAATTGTAAATACCCTGGGAAGAATCAAGCGATATGATTAGTATTGATGTTGTCCACGATCCTGACCATGCAGGTGCAGGCAGAATGCAGCTTAATGCCGGACGCACAGACAGAGCTGCCTGTTGATCAGATAGTATCATAGTAACTGCTTTGCATTGTGAATCCTTTATTTGATTATGTAAGCGGATTTGTAGTATTAATCGGATTTAAGGTGGCTATTCGTGTGCCATTAAGGCCCGGCCTTAAGGCGTCCTCCCCGACGTCATTTGCATACCACCATTACCTAGAGCCCCCGAGTTAACCTTACTTAAGGTAGTAGGTATGATAAAGGTTAATGTAAGTTCTGAGGCAATCGTAACACCGATGGCTGTCGACTATATCTGTCTTCTCTCTCTTCCATCATGCTTCGTTATGAAGGCTCTTTGCTCCAGCCATGAACTCACCGAAGGAAGAAGGCCACAATCCCCAGTCAACCCAGGCCTTATCGCCTACCATAGGAGCCTCGGCTGCAGATGAAAGTTCCACAAGCAAGGATCATGATATATACAATTCTAGAGGACATGTGCAGACCGCTGCAGCCATGTATACCTCTTGCGTGGTCAGTCTCTCCTATATTACCATAGCGACACCTGCAATGGTGCGCAGTTGAGTTCCCCAACGGCTGACCTCTCATCATCAGAAGGCTGCAGAAGACGTTTCTGAGAAAACCAGCAATGTAGCTACATCTTCTGGAGGGAACAATACTCCATGTAAAGAGGCAAGGCCTCAGGACCCAGACGACAAGAAAGAAGATTCCACGGAGATTTCGGCCCAAGCATCAGACAATCATGTCATCAATACCGGAGCACCAGTACACGAGGAAGATACACCCGCGCCACGCGCAACCAGGGACCTCGAAGCTCTGCACCGGGCGCCGTCAGGACCTGTATACTCTGTCTTCAGTGAACGCCAGAGACAATTCATTGTGGTCATGGTCGCCTGTGGAGGCTTCTTTTCCCCACTGTCCGCCAACATCTACTTTCCTGCCCTCAACTCTCTTGCTGCCGACCTGAAAGTGTCCAACGAACTCATTAATCTGAGTTTGACATCTTATATGATTTTCCAGGGACTCGCCCCAACCATATTTGGAGACCTTGCAGATATGACTGGCAGGAGACCAACGTACATTCTCGGGTTCATAATATATATTGGTGCGAATGTTGGCCTTGCTCTGCAAAATAACTATGCAGCCCTTCTTGTACTACGGTGTTTACAAAGTTCCGGCAGTAGCGGGACAGTAGCTTTGGGGAATGGGGTCGTCGCAGACATTGCTTCTAGCGGGGAGAGGGGCAAGTTTATGGGTATGCCTATTCATCCGCATTCTGGACATCTTACTCAACTTCGGCAGGAATCGCTCAATTTGGCCCAATGGCAGCTCCTGCAATCGCGCCCGTTATTGGAGGCATTTTGACACAATTCTTGGGCTGGAGATGGCTCTTCTGGTTTTTAACGATTCTCGCCGTTGTCTATACTATACCTCTTGCGATCTCGTTTCCTGAGACTGGCCGAAACGTTGTAGGCAATGGTTCGATCCCGCCCCCTGCCTGGAATATGTCTCTGCTCAATTATCTGAAGTCACGAAGGATTGAAAACGATGATGCGCTTAGCCGGACAGTGTCCCGCCAGGAGAAGAAAGCTGCCCGGGCAGAATTAGCGAGAAAGAGGAAGCTCCGATGGCCGAATCCTCTGAAGACTGTACACATAATATTGGAGAAAGACGTCGGTATGATCTTGCTGTACAATGCATTAATCTACACTGCGTTTTACGACATCACTGCCAGTCTGCCTAGTCAATGCCAGGAGATATACGGATTCAATGAACTCCAGATCGGGTTAGTAGATGTCCTCATAGACTGCGGGTACAACTGCTTATTCTCGGTTAGGTTGAGCTTCATCCCCTTCGGCGTAGGCTGCTCCATAGCGTCCCTTGCTTTCGGTAAACTGATGGACATGAACTATAAGCGCGTAGCAAAGAACGCTGGATTCAAGATTGACATTAAGAGAGGGGATGATATGCGTAACTTTCCACTCGAAAAGGCTCGTATTCAAGTGTTTATCGGTCCCCTTTATGTTGGCATCGCCGGAGTTCTGTGCTGGGGATGGGTGCTCGAACGAAACGCTCCTCTAGCAGCACCTCTTGTTTTGTCTTTCATTATAGGGCTTTGCTTGACTGGGTCGTTTAATGTCATGAGTACCATGCTGGTCGATCTGTATCCCATGAGTCCTGCAACAGCCACGGCTGCAAACAATTTGGTAAGGTGTCTGATGGGCGCGGCAGGGACAGCCGTTATAATCCAGATGATCCAGGGGATGGGACGAGGATGGTGTTTCACTTTCATTGCAGCGGTTGCTTTTTTCACAAGCCCCTTACTGTGGGCAGAATTAAAGTGGGGCCCGAAGTGGAGGGAAGAGAGGAGAGTGAGAAAGGAAAATCAGGAACAAGCAAAGATGGCAAGGAAGGCATATTTGCAAGGCACAGATAACGGCGACAAAATCACAGAGAAGCATGAGTAATGGCATTGTCTCACTGGCTTTGGTGTATGCAAAGCGACGGCGTTTCAAAGCAAGGGAACACCTATAGCGGGAGACTTCTTTACTAATAGCACTTTTATAATATGCTGGCAACATAAGAGTAGCCTTTGAACACACTATCATACCATATCAGATGCGAACTAGTGATTATCCTTAGACAGACCCGTTTTCGTCTCAACATGCTCCTCGCTCAAAGCAGTCTTCTCAATGAAAAGACTGAAGAGCAGCCCGCAAAAGATCAAGCAAGTGCATAAGATCCATATGTTCCTTAAACTCCATGCAAATGCTTCCTTCACGACCAATCTTTGCATCGGATCTGATAACATGGAGAGGACGCTTCCCACATTTGCCGCAGCGCTTCCTCCAGAAAGGTCTTTTAATGATTGCGAAGACAAACCGGCAGCGCGCAACCTTGGGCCTTGGATGTCCATGCCGTTTTGGAAGATGACACCGCCGATAACAGCAGCTAATGAAGTGGAAAGGCTGCGGATGAAGGAAAAGGTCCCCGTGGCCGTGGCGATATCCTTTTGGGAGGTCACGGCCTGTAAGGCGATCAAAGGCGGCTGGAAGAGGAGCCCAGCGCCGAATCCTGCTATGACCTGAAAGATTATGATTGTAGGCAAAGACGAGTCTACATTTAGCTTGATAAGGAGTCCCTCCCCTATGGTGAATAAGGCCATGCCTGTCCAGATAAGCTCAAGGTATCGGCCTGTCTTGTAAATAATGATACCAGCAGCGAGGGCTCCGACGGCTGCCATGACCGTGATAGGAAGTAAGAGGACCCCGGAGTGTACTGGTGACGCCCCCTTAACAGATTGGAAAAACAGTGGTAGGTAATACTCGTTCGCCAGAACAGCCTACGATAACGTATATTAGTCGAGTTCAGAATATCCAACGACTTGAAATTTTAAAGAACACGTACAAATGATTGCGAAAAGGTGACCAGGAGACACGCAACGTTAGTCCTTTTAGCGAATAATCTCAACGGCATAAGTGGGTGTTGCGCCAATTTGAGCTCACTAAAGGCAAAAACAACGGACAGTAAGGAGCCAAAGACGATCAGACAGATGACTGTCGGAGAATCCCAAGGCAAAGTGACACCACCAAAGTTGAGTCCAAGCAGCAACATTATCACAAGACCCAGGATCGAGAGGCTGCCAGCCCAGTCAATGGCCTTAGCACCATCACTGAATCTTGTTCTTGGATTGTGCACGTCCAAGAAGATCAGCAGTAGGAGAAAACTGGTCCCGGATACCGGAAGATCAATCCAAAAGATCCATCTCCAAGACAGAAGCTGTGCGAATACGCCTCCAAGTACTGGACCGATACCAGCAGCAATAACCCACATTAGCTCCAATAATCCAAAGTACAGGGAGCGGTGCCTGCTCATTTTCAATATCCTACATTAGAAACATGGACAAAAAGATCCACCTACCTTAGACTAAACATATCACTCAAAATAATGTTAACCAACAATATTAAGCCCCCACCCGCTGTACCCTGCAACGCTCTCCCCGCCACCAACATCTTCATATTCGTCGACATTGCACACAGAATAGAAGTAGCAAAATACATCCCCACCGCCATCAGCAGGATTGGCTTCCGGCCCCATATGTCGGAAAGTTTTGCCCAGATGGGAGCGGAGGCCCCGTTGGCGAGGAGATATGCTCCGCCGATCCAGGCGTACCCAGAGGCGGAATTGAGGCGGGAGCAGATTGTGGGGAGGGCGGTGGCTACGATTGTCGTGTTGAGGGCGGAGATGAAGAGGGTGAGCTAAGATGGATCTGTGTCAGTATTTGGCCTGAAGGATTACTTTGTGGATAATCTATGGAGTTGAGACTTACAAATAAGGCTGTCAGAACTAAGAGCGTTCGAAGTCTGCTACGAGGGCTGGGTGGGGCAATAGAGTTGTCTATGGACGGTGTGACGGACTTGGGAGGTTTAGAGCTACTCATTGGTAACATTTCGATATCTACAGTATGAGTAGGAGCCAGAGCTGTAGGCTCTGCCATCTTTTCAGAGGATTGAAATGTTTGTCTGGGGACTTGTGAACGTGGATTTGCTGGACTAGTTGAATAGTAAAGAAGGAGATGACGATATTAACAAAATCGCACTGGGAGTATAGTTAGATTGCCCAATATGCTGATGGAATATTATTATATTTATCTTGATTACATTAACGTAAAACATTGACCTACAACGTGGCGGTGTGGTGAGGGAATTATAACAGACTAGTTTGAATGGGGGCTACCTAATCAGTACGTATCAGGTAGGTAGGACACGATAAGCGATAAGCCCTTGATTTACGCTAGCTGTTGTGGTAAAAACCCTAACCCTAGCTCTAGATGAGGCCCCTGGAGCTTTAGGCGAGGAGCCCCTTAATAGGGCACATATCATTTGTCTAAAAAGTTAGCCCCCTTTAACACCAGCCCCTAAGTGCGATGGATAGGACGTGAGTGCCCATGGTCCTTGGTGAAAGCCATCACCAGGGTTCTTAATGAGACAAGGTTGATAGTTGAATGAGGGAGCGTACCCTGGATTCCTTCGACCCTGACGTGATCGCACATGCAAAATTTGGTAGGTGGTATGAATGACCTCATTCTGGTCTCTATTCACCAATATACCGCGCTGTTTACGCGAATCAAGTGTGACATACTTGACTGGTAAAGGAGACCACATTTGAATCACGTACGACAGGTTGTTCGGCGACCAGAAGGATTGGTAACACTATCATTGTACCATGATGAGTTATTGTCTTCAGGATGATTTCAAGGGCCGCTGCTTGTGAAGGAATTTTTCCTCACTAGCAAAGTGAACCTGAGAACTGAAAAGTGAAATGAGGAGGTGCGTACCCGGCAGCCATTTCGTACATAGATTTTCCGGAAGCCTAAGGCATTGGGGCCCTCCTAGTGTTTCAGTCATTTGGGCTTTCTTCTTCGACTGGGTGCGCTTGCAGCGTCATCTCTATGTACTGTTCAGCTGTCTCTTGGCTCATGTTAATCATGACTGCTTCAAATCGACGGATAAAAAGAACGTATTTAGCTAACGCTTGCCTGCAGGCTTGTGAAGGATAGAGCAAATGGCTGCTCGTCTACGTACATAAGGCACGCAACAGTAGCTTTCGGAAAGCCGTCTCGACGCAAGTACTAATCTACCACCATAGAATCCATGAAACTCAAAATTTCAAGACTCCTCGAATAGATGCACAAGACCCGTGTTGAAAACGCCAAGTGCTTACCCAACTCGAATACAATGTTTGCCACTCGACATAATCAAGTCTCGCGCCAAAGCGATACCGCTCACACGCTCACGCAATCCGAGGCGGTGCAGTCGGCGCAATTGTAAATCAGGTCGTACACCATATTGTCGAAACTCACGCCTACCAGTGGTGTGGCCGTTCCGGCCGCGCTCACCGAGAACACTATACTGGTCAGGTCTGTGAATGATGAATGGAAATTGTTCAGCTGCTGTGGCTCTGGCAGATCTTGGATTGGAACAGGCAATGGAACCGTGAAAGTAAGAGATTGCGTGACCGTTGAGCCGTCCGCTGTGGTGCCCGTGGCCAATACGGAGCACGACTGGGGCTCATAAATGCCAAGAGGGTTGATGATAACACAGCCCATGTATACGCTGTACAATATAAAAGTCTGGACGGTGGAGCCGGAGTAGGAAGTGGTGATTGTGGGTGCGGTGAGGGAATCTATCTCGCCCACCAGATTGAAGCCGATGGAGTTGGGAGAGCTGTGCGTTTGAATAGTGTCAATGAGGGCAGGCGGGACAGTGAACCAGCCATTGAGGCCGAGACCGCCGTACGGCGAGGGGGTTTTGTCAAGCAGGGCGACTGGACCGGTCGTGATGTTATCGTAATTGGCGTTATAGGACACCTTGCAGAGCCCCGTTGCAGCAGGCGTGGGAGTAGCGAGAGTGAGGTTAATGATGAAGGAGAGCAGCGTGGTGCTGAAGAGAATCGAGGAATACATTCTGGATGACCGTCTAGGTGCTTGATGATTGGAAGGGAATTTTTTTTGATGTGTAAGAGGAGGTAAGCTTAGGGAGCAACTTTTTGATATATGGACTTTGTGAAGAGATGTACAGGCAATGGATAACAAAGGAGTCTAGGGGGGCGATTCTTGCTCTTATAAAAATCCGATATTCGGACAGAGTGCGTAGCAGAGCCATACGACTCAGCGACCTCTACGTTGCCTTGCCCCTTTCTCTACCTACTCCTAAACAACGCTAAACTCTTACTACTTTTACCTGACCATGATCTCTTGGTAGCATGGAGTAAGCCTTGATCCACTCTCTGTCAACTAAGTTGGCTAGTGCTTAGACTTGATTGTGTATGTGTAGGTTTAGTGGTAGTGTGAGAGATCAAAGAACTCTACGCCGCTGCCTGGTCAGGCAGCCACCACATGGTGGTCGCCGAGCGGTCCCCTAAAAATCGTCGTAGGATCTGTTCGGTCTTCTTACGGTGATTACCGTCAGCCTCCATCTGTTGCAAAATTTCTCTTGGGCGGCAAAGCAATCTCATCGCCGAAATGTGCTGTCAAGGCGTTCGGGGCTGAGGATGAAACCCCAATCAAGCCGAGCATTCGCCTCATATACCCTCTTGGGGATCGCCGTGGCCCTTGTGTCTCTATGGTTCCGTACCCTCTGTATCCCATCTGTCCATGGCGCCCATTGTCTGCGTTGCGGCTTCCCACCGCTACGGGGCTATTGTTAGGTCACATGCCAGTGAGCATTTTGCAAGGCTATCCACTTCCAGGTAGCCACGTGTACCAAGCTCTGGTCATTGAGGCTTGTGTCCAGTGATGGTTAGCTCAATCATCAAATTGTTTTCACGATCTCCTGATTTAGCACTTCTTAGATGCCTGAGGAATCCTGATCAGGGGGCCGCAATCAATTGTCAAGTCCATCAGATGCAAAATGTGATTGAAAGAGGTATCGATTATGAGATCCGCACCAGTTACCAAGTCCAGAAATCTATGATTCGAAAGCAAAATTCTAGCCTATCCGTTACGCCTCCAATTCGTAGCAAGAGAAATCATACACTCACTCAATCCCAACTTGCCTGACGAAAGCTACTCTTAGAAGCCACTGCCGCGGCCACAGCTGCGAAACTAGCACCACCCATGATCTCGAAAATTGCAACATCCGCCTTGAGCTCCTTGGCAAACCAGCTGCGTAGTTCCACTGCAAGAAGAGAGTCCACGCCGTAAGAATGTAGGGGTTTCGATGTATCAATGTCTCCAGGTGGTATAGATAGTGCCTTTGACAATTTGTGAGTAAGACCTTCTACAACAACTTCACCCGCTTCAGCAGCAGAGCCTGCGTTCGTGAAAGCTACTGCGTAGTTCGTAGTTCCCTCCGATGATCCAATGGCTGTGAAAGTCTCGTCGATTCCCATTTGATGCATATGCCTGAATGTTGGCCGCTGCAGCAAGGCCGGGACGTCGGCGCCTTTCGCTTGAAGAGCCGCAGGTGTTTCAAGGCCCACCATTATCTGACTGGCGAGCGGTGTGGCTACTTCACGAGAGGGGCTGCAGTAGTAGTCTAGCAAAGCAAGATATTCTGTCGAATCAATAGGCATCATCACTCCCGATGTTTCGAAAGCTTTGGACAGGAATTCGCTTTCTGCAATGATGCCATCGGATGCCATCCACCCAAGGTCAAAAACGGTGGCCTTCTCGCCCTTGCTGATCCTGTGACGTGCAAGGGAGTCTTGGTAGGTTCCCCCACTAGCATAATTCGCCTGGCCCGCGGAGCCATGTATACCTACGACAGACGAGAGCATGATAAAGAAGTCAAGCCCAGATGGTAGGAGCTCATGAAGGTTTCGCGATCCGTCTAACTTCGGAGCGAGGGCGGTCCTCCAATCATCAAAGGTCATTTTCTCGAACACTGCATCCTGAGCTATGTTAGTATGATTGTGAAAATTTGTTCTAGAGGCTGGGATGGGTAAGTAAACAATACCTTTAAGACCATGGCACCCTGGATACATCCCTTGATTGGTGGCATCTTCTCTGCCAAAGCCGTCAAAATCCGAGTCAATGCCTCACTTGATGTGATATCGCACGCTGGAGCCTCTACATAGACATTTTGAGCACGCAATTCCTGAAGTAGAAGAGCAGCAGCATCAGTGCGAGGGCCGGACCGAGAAAGTAGAATGAGATTTCTTGCTCCTCGGCTGGCCATCCACCGAGCTGTGCGTCGGGCAAGCCCTCCAAAGCCTCCAGCGAGCACATAAGTTGCTCTTGGTTCGAAATAGTAGCTTGGCTTCGTGTTGAGAACCGTCTAGTAATTGAATTATTATCGATTGACATCATGAATAAACATTGTTGTACTTACAAGGACCTGATCATCTTTCTTCATGTCGACAACGATCTTGCCAACATTTTTTCCACTCTGCATGTAACGGAAAGCATCTTCAATCTGTGAGACAGCATATGTGTTGAGTGGCTGTGATGCACAGACTTTCTTCTCTGCTACCAGCGCCATGACTGCTGATAGAGATTTTCGCACAAGCCCTGGGCGCTCTCGAGACATCCCGAAAATGTCAACGGCACTGAATGAGACATTCTTTGCAAACTGGAACATGTCCAACCTGGAGTGCGAATGGATATCTCTTTTGCCGATTTCGACGAACCTCCCAAAGCTGGCGATGCATTCCCAGGTAGCGTTAAGACCTTCGCCTGCTAGCGAATTCAGAACAACGTCGACACCTCGATTCTGCGTCATGCGCATGACACCTTGTGCAAATGTGGTATTCCTGCTGTAGAAAATATGATCTTTTGGAATGCCGTAAAGGTCCATGAGGAGTTTTCTCTTGCTCTCGGAGCCAACCGTGACGAAAATTTCGGCACCAATGTTCTTGGCCAATTGAACCGCCGCCTGGCCAGTGCCTCCAGCGGCAGCATGGATCAATATCGTCTCGCCCTTTAGAAGGCGACCGGTTTCAACTAGTGCGTGATGAGCTGTTGTATAATTCATGGGTAAAGCTGCAGCGTCGATGAACGAAAGCTCATCCGGGATTCTCATGAGTGTCTGCGCGTCAGATCGCGCAAAGGACTTGAAGCAATCGAAGACGATTCCGCATACACGATCTCCTGGAACGAGATCACATTCACTACCAACCCTGGTAACGACTCCCGCGCATTCGCCTCCGATTTCAGTCTGATTGATTCGTCCCAAAGCAGTCAGACAGTCCATGAAGTTGACGCCGGTAGCTCTAACTTCTATTTCAACTTCATTATATAACAGCGGCTTCGCGGCGGTAGAGTCCTCGATGAAACGCAGAGAGTCGAGCAGACCCGGCGTTTGAAAATTGAGAGCTAAAGGCGGAAGTCCAGCAGCTCCAAACGGCTGTTTCAGGGATTCTTGTGGCCTGGTAACCTTCTGAATGAATTGATTCATATAATTTGCTTCGACTACCCGATTGATGTGCAGTACTCCATCCATTTCAAGATATTCAATTTCGAACTCGTTGATATCTTTTGATAGAGTACTCTCAAGGACCTTGAATATAGTCTCGGCGGCCGATTCGGTGCTTATATTGCTCGGGTCGAGAGCCAGAGTAACTGCCTTCAGCATAGCATTTTCCGTTCGAAGAGTCCGCAGAAGGCCGTCAGCAACTTGATACTCAGGCGTCTCTGCGGGAACTCCACCGCCCTTGGATACCCAGATTATCCCTTGCACTGAGGTGAGCGCCGATTGTAAATGTGTGAACGAATTCTGGGCCAGCTGTGACAAGAACGGCGATTCCAGCTCCGGTAAAACTATGCAAAATCTCTCTGAGAGGTCTGGTAGCGCAACAGCTTCCTCTAAGGTGGCAATCTCACAGGTTGGACTGCACTTTGAATACAAGGCATCTCTCAGTCTTAGTGCGACTTCATGCTGGATGAGGGAGTCTTCAGTGGCAAGTATTATCGTTTTAGGGAATGAAGGCCGGGGTGGGGACGGCTCGAGTGCACTCGAAACGATCACACTCAGTTCTTGACATCTTGAATCTCGGTAGTCATTCAGCACATACTCCGTCCCAGCAAATCCGTTGATCTTTAGAACATTGTCCCATTTTTGTGGCGTCATTGTTGGTCCCCAAGTACGATAGCCATCAGCGCTGAGCCACCATCCTGGAAGAAGTCCAAAGGCGAAACCACCCCTCGCAAAATCGCCTGTCTGCTCTAGCAACACAAGTTTTCCTCCAGGTTTGAGAAGGGTATGTACGTGTTTCAGGGTGACATCAAGGTGCTTCGTGGCATGAAGAACATTGGCTGCGACAACCAGATCATAGCTTTTGGTTTCAAAACCCTGCTGCAAGACATCTCTTTCAATATCCAAGACTTTGTACTTCATGCGAGAGGCGTAATCCTTGAAGTCTTCCTGCGCTTTCTCAAAAAAGGCTGGGGATATGTCTGTAAAGTCGTATTGTGAGCATCGGGGTGTACCTTGTTCCCCTACGCCATGTGTGAATAAAGGCGCCATGATGTGGGCCGTTGTGCCTCCAGTACCAGCACCGACTTCGAGCACCTTGAGTCCAGGAACTTTGTGACATAGCAAGTCTATGAGCTTCGCAAATTGGCTAGAAAGACGTGTGTTGATCTCTAAATAGTAGTTCTTGGCAA
Organism: Cladonia borealis; assembly: GCA_018257855.2. Classification (NCBI taxonomy): domain Eukaryota; kingdom Fungi; phylum Ascomycota; class Lecanoromycetes; order Lecanorales; family Cladoniaceae; genus Cladonia; species Cladonia borealis. The sequence continues at coordinate 1,243,155 of JAFEKC020000013.1, forward strand.
GGTCCCCCTGGAACAAGACTGCCAGGGGATCAACTTCCCCTTGGAGAATTTGTGGAAGGTTGCGCACAACCTCGACATAGAATTTACCCTCGTTGCAAGATGTTTCGATACGTTGGCATAATGCGTTCTGATACGCGGTGTCGTGTAGTTTGGCAGACCAATCCGGGCCAGCGTGTGCCAGGTGCCCGGAATCATATCTTTCGACCTGGAGCCTCATCCAATCGACATAGTGGCGCCTGGCTTCATGTACATTCGTTCTCTCCAAACCAGGGAGAGTTTTCACGATTGCCGAGAACAAGAAAAAGCGCAGATCCTGGTAGAAATCTACTGGCTCAGGCTTTTGAGCTGTGCCAACCTCCCAATAAGCTTGGGCTTGCTTCGTAGGAAGAAGGTTAATATCAGGCTTCCAGTCCATGTTGTAACACAGCTGCCTTTGGGCAGATTGTGTGTCCGAGCTAGCATCCCGCTGGTCAACGTTGGTAGTCTCCAAGACAGACATAGATGCTACGAGTTGGCCTGCCTTGTCCACAGCAAATATTGAAGACTCAGTCTGGCGGTACCCTGTAGAAAGATGATTAGATGATGCTTGCAAAGAAGTCGTCTCAGGAAAAGCGAGGCCTGAAGCCGACAACCAAAGGTTTGTGACGCGCGTGGGAACAGTTGCTGGTATAGTATCTTGTGCACCCTTCGTGAGACCGACCAAGGCCAATTGTATGAGGCCATCGAGCGTCGTGGGATGTATTAGGTGAGGCTGTGGTTGGTTCATCCCATCCTGCGACGTCCATTTGAAAGCCGTTACCTCGCCCACAGCATCTCCTTTGTCGTTGCAGGAGATGTTCCGCAGAGTGCGAAATGCAGCGCCAAACTCCAACCCGATATTTCGAAAGTGGTCGTAGATGAGCTTGGACTCGACAATTCTCTCGCATCCCCGGACTCTCTCCCCGTAGAGGTCTTTGTAACGTTGCAAGCATGCAACTGCTTCAGATCCTCCGTCGACTTCGGTTTCATCGTCCGCATATTCGACCTGGATAGTGCCTCGACAATTCTCGCCCCAAGCCCCGTCTTCCAGCATGCAAATCTTGAAGTCATACTTCAGAGAATCCTTATCGAATGCGTCTTGTAGAGGACGCATACAAAGCTGCGATTCGACGCCTTCATTCGTGGAAGGGACATTCAGTGCTCGTTGGAAAGCTGCATCTCTGATTCGGATACCTTTGATGACTCGGCTTGCATCAGCGAGCTGCCGAGCCCCTTCAACTGCCATCACAAGCATTCCAGCAGCTGGATAAATCACTGAACCGTTGACCACATGGTCTTCAACCCAAGGGGTCTCCGATGACCGTATGAATTTTCTCCATCTTGCTTCGAGGGGATTCCAGTCAACGCTCTGGGTTCCCAGCAAGTCAAGGCGGGGGTGTTTTCGAAGGCGAAGGTCCTTACTTATTCTACTCTCGTTCCAGTAAGCCTGAGAATGATCGAAGCGATACTCGGGTAAGTCTGTTAAGGTCATACGATCGGTTGTCTTTGTTGCTTCAATAAGATTGACGTTGGCGACTTTGACAGGGTACCCGAGACAGTGTAGTCTTCCTGCAGCACTCAAAGTAGTGTCTAATGCTGAGACGTTTCGGGTCAGACTAGAAGCATATATGACTTCTTCGCCCCGGGAAACCGTCTTCAAAATGTCTTTAGTCGGTCCTGCAAGTGCGGAGTGAGGTCCTAGCTCTAGAAGATCGTATATGGTGACAGTGTCTTTGCTTGCGCCACCGAGCTTCTTCTTCTGAGATTTCGCTGATGCAGAAGCCAGCTGCGTTACTGCTTCGCAGAACCTGACAGGGCTAGTCATATTCTTAACCCAGTAATCGGCTTGGCAAAGCTCCTTTACATTCGCGGGTCTATTCGTCACAGATGAGACCATCAGTTGGCATCCTCGTAATGTCTCGCCCATCTCGAGATCTCCCATATCTAAGAGATATTCATGCGCAATTTGGTTCATGTGTGGCGAGTGGTAGGCGACTTCCACCTGTAGCTTGCGTGCAAATATCGAGTCCTCATCCAGAAGATCCTTCACAGCATCAATCTGCTCCTCGTCGCCTGAGATCGTTACGTTCTTAGGGCTGTTAATACAAGCCACAACAAGACCGGCGTGCTTGAATCTCAGAGCGACTTTACTGAGATATCGCCCCACCTTTGACTCTGGCAGACCTACCGCTAGCATGGACCCTTTGACCATGGCAGTCTTCGCCAGCTGAGCCGCAAGCCTCCCTCTAGAGTACGCCACTTTGCAAGCAGCTCTTAGTGAAAGCGCGCCTGTGCAGTAGGCTGCAGCAATTTCCCCGGATGAATGTCCCACAACGGCAGTCGGGGTTATGCTAAAGCTTCGAAGGAGCTCCACCAACGCAATCTGTAGGACTGTACACAGCGGTTGACTGAACTCCGGGCCGTTCACATTTGAGAGGCCTTTTTCTTTTAGGAGCTCGTCCATCAATGACCACGAGCATCCCATGTCATGTAGGTATAGCTCGGCCCTCTGAAGGGTCCGCTTGTATACAGGGTACACTAGTAGCTCTCGACCCATTCCAGCAAATTGTGCGCCTTGGCCCGTGAAAATGTAAGCCAGGCCAAGCTTCTTGCTGGAGCGTACCGCTTTAGAAAGCGAGACGCCCGCGTTTTGCAATTGTGATAAGGAGTGGATGACTGCGAAGGATTTCCAAGGGAGAGCGCTTCTACGGGCCGCCAAGGTGAATGCCAGGTCCGACATATATTGGTTATCCTGGCCCGGGGGTAAAGATAGCGCTTTGAAGTGTTCACTATACGTTTTTGCGATACGATCCAAGCCACCTTCATCCGCAGCGGACCACACTAGCAGACTAGGTCGTAACTCGTCAAATCTCAGTTCTGCTCCGCCTTCAGGCCGCGTCCCGTTCTCCAACGCGAGCGGAGGTGAAGTACCGAGAGCGCGAGATAACTGCTCTGGAGATGGTGGGTCAGCTACTGTATGGTGAAAGCCTCGAAGGCCATGATTTTTCAGAAAGTTGTAGGCATCGTCCAGAACTACATGGGCATTTGATCCACCAAATCCGAAAGAGTTCACCGAAGCTCTGCGCAGTCCTCCTGTTGGCCAAGGCATAGCCTGTGTAGGAAATCGCAGATTCAAAGACGGCGCGTCGATCTTAGGATTGAGTTGTTCGAAATTAGAGTTTGGCGGAATGATACCTTTTTCGAGTGCCAATATTGTCTTTATGACCCCAGCAACGCCGCTTGCACCCTCCAAATGGCCTACGTTGGATTTAACTGCACCAACATAGAGAGGTTCGTCTGGACTGCGATATTTGCCAAACGCGCCTCCAATTGCGCCAGCCTCGATGGGATCACCAACGGGTGTGCCCGTGCCGTGCGCTTCAAAAAATCTGGTTGCCCTCAGATCAAGCCCAGCCTTCTCATATGTCTCCTTGATCAAGCGCTCCTGAGCGTCTCTGCTCGGCTGTGTGATACCTGGAGTACGGCCATCCGAGTTTGAGCCAGTTGACCGAATGACCGCCCGTATCGAGTCACCGTCTTCGATCGCATCGGCTAATCGCTTCAGAATCAGTACACCAAATCCTTCTCCTCTAGCATAGCCGTTTGCGCGGTGATCAAAGCTGTAGCAGCGGCTGTCGGGCGAGAGAAAATTCATGTTGGCCAAAATTAGATACGGTTCAAGGGCCCAGATTGTGTTTGAGCCAGCCACAAGCGCCTAGGTTTCGATAAGTACGGCGTCATTCATCACATGTGTAGGATCATACCATATTTGAATCGCCATTTCGCAAACCCTGACAGGCCATGTCGAGAGCCATCATGCTGCTAGAGCAGGCAGAGTCTAGGTGGACACTAGGCCCAGAGAAATTGAAGAACCAGCTGAGTCGGTTGGCAAGGATGCTTATTGATGCCCCCGTCGCAGCATGCTTAGGTAGACCCTCTTGGTCTTTCAAGGTCATGAGTCTGTAGTCATCGGCAAAAGAGCCGGTATGGACAGACGTCTTTGAGCCGTTCACTTTCTCCAGAGGCATGCCCGCTACGTCTTTTGTCAGCCGTAAACTTGCGTTACTTGGGGGTTGAGTTGTCACCATTCTCTAGAGCTCGATAGGCTGTCTCCAATAATGCTCTCTGTTGCACATCCATAGAGGCTGCTTCAGCCGATGTAATCGAAAAGAATGGCGCGTCAAAGAGAGCAGGGGCTTCCTCAAGGAAATGGCCACCTCTGACGGAAATCTACAAGTGTATTAGCTTCTCCAAAGCACAATCTCAGACTTGCTGAGGGTTGGAGGGGTTAGATGGCATTACGGTGTCATTGCGGCTTTTGTCTGTTCCATAGAACGAGTCCGTCTCCAGCCTATCCGCGGGTATCTCAGTCATTGCACACCTCTTCTCCATGATCATCTTCCAGAAAGCTTCGGGAGAAGTGGCATCCTGGGGGAACTTCAGAGAGAGTCCCACAACAGCGATTGGCTCGACTATCTCTTGTCTGAAGGCATCAGTACGAGTGTCAGGCGTGGAACCTGCACTGGAGTAATCTGGCGAGCTATGGGAGTAATTGTGAGCGGGCTCAGACAGGAGGATCCCTGGAGCCATTGTGGATGCGTTGAGACTGGAAGAGATTATGTCGAAGCGGAGGTGGTACAGTGGCCTCTTAGGGTGTTAAGTATGGGACGCTGATCGCTCTCAAAAGTCCAATTGTATAAAGTGTGAAGGAATGAAATACAAGAACCAGCAGCAGGAGAAGAAGAGGAACAAGAAGGAGACCCTCTCGTGCAAAAAAGGGTATGCTCGTACTAGGGGTCTATTTCTCAGCCTCTGAGGACGAGACAAGATCTCTGTTGCATTGCTACAAGCTTCATGACCCTCCTGATAAAGAAAAGAGCCACTCTGACTATTTTAATCTATCCATTTAAGCATTGCGTTGCACGCTACGCCATTAGGCAATGCTCTGCCACATGATAGCCTTACACAATCGATCCTTTCAGCGTGTCGCCGAGTGACTGTATTCTAGGCACCGGTTCACCGACACATAGTGGATGATTGCTATCCTCGGTCCACCAATAGAAATTCATCGAGAAGGTGGAAGGCAAGCCGAAGACTCCAACGTCAGATCGAGGTCCAACTTGCCTGCCAAACAAACCGTGTCATCCATCCAGTACATGGGAGATGACTCCTGTGAACTGCATGCGGTTGGATAACGCTACTGTGCCAGCTTAGCGAGCGCCCAAGCTTGCTGACACCCCTGAAGCTGACTTGTCATGTTTCAGGGATGGTAAGATGATTTCATTTCATCCACACCAGGCTCCAAGATTAGGATTTGTACTAGCGTTGTGGGCCTTGGAGCTCCCGTGAAGCCACGCACTCGCAATGTTCCGAGCCATGAGGGTTCTGGTCCGGCCGGCGAGGCATTGATAGGAATTGAGGCAAGGGCTATTAGTCCGGTGGAGGCGATTTGGAGTATGAAGCTGAGATCCCGCTATGGTACTACCGGTTTGGTGGCGCTGACAAGGTGGACAGCATCTGAGTTGAAGAATATCTGCGGTGAACTGTACGCGTCTTTATGGCAATAGAATAGTGAGAAGTCGATGGCGCAATTGCGGGGCATTCTGGCATCATGCTCAAGAAATTATTATGCCTCTCAAGCTTCACACTTATGTACGGAGGCTATTCACGATGGGGAACAAAATCCACTCACTACTTCCTGCCGCCCTGAGGAACGCTGGAAGCTCTGTCTCACCATGGACCGTAGATCTGCTAGTAGAGCAGCTTACCTTTCGCGGAGCATGATGAGGAGCATTAGCGGTGGCCGCTGGCTCAAGCCACAAGATAGTTGTTGAAACCCTTCGTAATTTACGGTGGTAGGTTTTTCTTTCAGCGCTAGTCCGCGGGTACATCGGGTAACAATATCGGGCCGAGACTCGGGCCGCGTTTATCGCCGACGGATCGCCTCAAAAAAGCCCCAGGCACGAAACCTGTTCTGCAGACGGGTCGCTGCTTATGCTACAACAGAGTAAGTTACAGCGTTACACGCTTACGGAGCCATGGGCTTAATGCATTCCATGTTACAGCTCTCACGTTTCGAGCTTAGTGAGATTGGGGTCTCTGATGCAGATCTTCTCGAATTAGCAGATCCCGCTGTGTCTGACCATACTACCAAGCAAGCCTGCTGGATGACAATGTCGTCGATGAGTCCGAGCAAGCGAAGGAGTAGAGGTGCCTTCGCCTGTGCACCTGTCTCTCCTGAAGATTCCAGCGAGGCTTGACTTCTTTCCACATTACTACATGCATACAATTATCTTCTATTGTCTCAAGAGAAGTGAGCATCAATGATGCCGTACGCAGAAGGGCGCTGGCCAGTCAACTCGTTTCGTACCAGTATTGACTCTAGCCAGCAAGGAGATGTCGACGGCGAACGGTCAAGATCCAACAGGGATACGGTGGGCAGGTTGTCGTTCGATAGAGAATCGTCATTGCATACGCAAAGAAACGAACCACCGCAGTATTTTCTTGGACACTATCCATCTTCAGAGCACATCATTGCATTGCCAACACTACCTACTACCGATCCCTCGTCGCAAGAAGCAGTTCACTGCATAGTGGGATGGAAGTTGGTGCTATTATTGCTTGGGTTGTACAATCATTACCAGGGTCTGAGACTGAGCGAGGGCTGACGAAAAGATTTTACTTCCAGCCTTTCATTAGCCATCTTCCTCCCAAACCTGGAGATTTCCATAGTCAGCACTTCACTTGTCGCGATCACTGATGATTTACATGGTTTCAGCCGGACAGGCTGGATAGTGGTTGCGTATCTCATTACATACACCGGTATGTTTCTTGACATACAATTCAATGCCCAAAATATGTGGGACGCACCAGTACTAAAATGCGCATCCCTTAGGCTTCATCATCATCTGGGCCAAGCTTAGCGATATTCTCTCTAGAAAATGGTCTCTTGTCGCTTCCTTGTCAATATTCATTGCTGCGTCTGGAGCCTGTGGGGGCGCCCAAACTATGACGGAGCTGTCAGTAGTCTCATCGCTGGTTGTTTCAACTGCGTTGTAAGCTGAGATATTTTTGCAGGATCGTCCTTCGTACCATTCAGGGCATTGGCGCCGCAGGCTGCTTCTCAATATCCATGATTGTATTCTTCGAGCTGATCCCCAAAGAGAAGTATGCAAAGTACGGAAGCATAATATCTGCAGACATAGCACTTGCAACTGTACTAGGGCCGTTGCTCGGGGGAGTCATAATCGACAGCACGACTTGGAGATGGGTGTTCCTGATTAAGTAAGTCCTAGCGCTCAGCACCACAGGAGCAAAGGCTCCGCTTCCTCCTTTTATCTCTGTTAGGATATTCTCTCCTTTTATGTTCAATTTTGACATTTGTAACAACAGCGTACCAGCGGGGGCCATTGCAATCGCTTTATTGGGCCTCCTACTGCCTTCAAGTTTCCCGCACCAAGACAAATCAGCCACAACAAAACCACGCATATTCTCTAAGCATTCGATGAGACGCGTTGACTTTCTAGGCACTTTCCTTCTCATTGGCGCCAACCTGACCTTGGTGACAGCTCTGCTAGAGGCTTCAACCACCTTCTCCTGGTCATCACCACTCATCATCGCGCTGCTAGCCGTGTCAGGCGTGCTCTGGATCGCCTTCGTGGCGTGGGAATGGTTCGCGACTAAGGAACGCAGCAGGCAGGAGCCTGTGTTCCCTTTCCGATTCTTCCACAACCGCTACTGGATGGGCATGCTACTGCAATCTGCGTTTGTTGGCGTTCCGTTTACCGTACTTGTCGTTGATCTGCCACAGCGCTTTCAGACCGTCAACAACTTGTCAGCCCTGGATGCGGGGGTGCGCCTGCTACCCTACGCTATATTTGCACCACTTGGCTCGCTCGTCTCTAACATAATCTTTATGCGCCGGAAAAGCCCCTTGATCCTGCTCGGTGCTGGCGCCTCGCTGCAACTTGTGGGACTTGTGTTGCTCGCCACGCAGCCTATCTCCGCCTCCGTGCCAGCCGCGCAGTACGGCTATCAGATTATTGCCGGTTTCGGCGTCGGCATCTCGTTTGGCACGCTCGTCACTATCACACCGTCAAGCGTCGAGCCGCGAGACCTGGCAACGGCGACCGGAGCGATGATTCAATTTCGGCAAATGGTAAGTCTCCTATTTGTTGCTCGTTGCTATTCTCGCGGATTTGTTGTTGAATTGCTCTAATTCGAATAACAATACGTAGGGGGGCGCAATTGGGCTCACGATCGGCTCGAGCCTCCTTAACAGTTATCTGAAGACGCATCTAGCCCCACCAGTGCTCAACCCGGATCAGCTGAGCCAATTACTGCAGTCTACGACCGTGATCCGAACGTTTACCCCCCAGCTGCAGGTAGCGGTGAGGGAGGTATTTGCAAGGGGATACAACCTGCAGATGAAAGTAATTACTGGATTTGCGGCGGCACAGTTTCCTTCCATCTTGATGATGCTCAAGCTGCTTGGCTGGAGGGAGTTAAGGATAGTCGGTGCGCGTCAGTAATAATGATTGCCGCAGATAAAGCAAGAGTAGAGATGATATTTATGATTCATATAGTAGGATGAATGTCAGTGAGCTACTCTTTGAAGCAGCGTACAATAAACGTTGAAGTTCGCAGAGATTTACGTCTTTAAAATGTGCTAAATGCGAGCGGCCTATATGAATGGTTCCATAGACATTAGAGATACAAAACTATGGGACAAGGATCTGGTACATAAGTGATAACCTGCCAACCCTCTGATTCAAACCCTCCGAAAAAACAACTCTTGCTGGTTTAATTCCTTCAAAAAGAGGACTTGACTTCTAGTGACAACTTGAAAAGATGTTTTGCACTGCTCAAAGCTCATTAATCAATCGCAGATACCCTCGTTTACAATCGATCTATGTGCATTACTGATGCTCCATTTGGTATAGAGAGCATCCTTGAGCGCTTGTTGTTGTCTCCCCCACGGCAGAAAGCTGCTCGTCCCCCTTTGTTTTATGGGAAGATTCAAGCAAATGATAGATATGAAGCTTGTCTACCGTCACGGTGGCTACAATAGAAAAGATTTGTTGGACAAAACTCAAAAATCACCCTCTTGCGCCTTCTCTATCGCCCGCTTGATCGCTTTCACCGCAGCATCCAGATCCCTCTTTTCCTTGACCCCAGGTACGCTGTGCCCGCCCATATGCACCGCAGTCGCCCTTTTCCCAGGCTCACAGAGCTCGCTCAGCAATTTTCCCTGACCCGGCGCGCTGGCGTCATTTTCACCCCATACGTGTGCGGTGGGGAGACCAATCTTTAAACCAGTCCTGTTAAACATGCGCACTTCGCCGTGCTCGAGCGCCGCATTATCCAACGCCATCCCAGCAGAGAGGAACACGGCGAGCTTGAATGGGGCTGGCGAAGAGCCCGTAGAATTGCGTAGCAGTAGTGTAGCTGCGAGGCAACTGCCGTGACTGAAACCCATCACGGCATCGTAGGGCGGCTCGTCCTCGGCTGCAATGTGGTCCTCGAGCTCGGCCAGAGTAGATAGTATACTCGATGCTTTAGTAGGGTCAAAGTACGCATGGAAAGAGTCGCCAGGTGAAACAAGGTGCGAGATTCCTAGTCAGTGTTAATCTCATCGAAGAAGTATATAGCTAAGGTCACAGGCTTTCTGTCGAAAATCAAAAAAAGGGGCATGTTGGCGAGGAGCCTGGCTTACCTGGTTCCATAGGATAGGACAGCTCTCCCTCGATAAAATCGTAAGTATGGTCGGGGCCGAGAGCATATCGTATGGCAGCTGCGGCATAGTCAGTCAGAAGACATGACTGTTTAATTTTTTTTGATGAGTCAAATAAAGTGGACGATGCAACGCTGGGGCAAGTATCGCAGGGTTGAGCGTATGTACCTGTCTGGAGCTCAAAAATCTGGTAATCTTAGAGAGTCCAAAGCAAAGCGACATTGGGAGTTTAGCTCACCTGACTGTTAGTGCCCAGACCATGAAGGCATAAGAAATGCATGGTGATGGGAGACGTTCAGAAAATCAAATCGACTGCACACAAGAGTAGCTTATTATAGGGGTCATGGGACAGTGAAGGTAGGTGCAGCAAGTATCAGAATAAATGGCACATAAGCCATGTGTCATCCTATCTAGTGTCATAGCAAGATAGAAAGATACTATCGTAGACAGATAATGTCTTCATGATGACTGACGTGAGCGAGGGAGCTGTATGCAGGTGTAAGTGCAACTACGGGAAGATGTATAGCGTAATTTCGGGCTGCATTTGCACAATGACCATAACATGATGATGGAAATGGTCGACGAATAAGGGAAGAGGAGTTAATGGCCGACTCGTTTTAGGCACTTGAGGTTACAACGTTCGAGATTAAGGGTGTTTCGTGTATTTTACTCCGTATATGGGTTTGAGAAATACATTAGAAGAGATCACCCGCTTACTGTATGGACCCCCTTACTGTACAGCCCTATAGGGCTGGACCTAAAGGTATCGAAGCGAGCCCAAAGACACCCTAAATGCGGGACACTCTAGGGGCCATTTTCGTCGCCCTAGGTAGCGGAATTTAGAGGATTAAGGTAGGGGTCCATACAGTAAAGCGGGTGAACCCTTTCACCGCAGATCAGATCACCAAAGCCCCGGGGATCGACCTACCCGGATCCGTTTCGGGCCGCGTTAAATGCCAACGGGCATGCCCTTTCGCTACATGTATCACCCACCTCCTGCTAAGCACACTCGATAACGTTTCAGATAGACAATGCCCATGCTTTACTATGCTACCTACCTGGTAAGGTAGCCTTTAACGCTGACCCTGGTCATGCTCTCGGCCCTTGTTGTGCGGGAAGATCCCGGCAGACGGCCCCTCAAATTGTCGGTGTGCTCTAGACTGAAAGAACGGTAATGAAGCGGACCATGGTGTTCTATGCTACCTTAGAATCCAACCTACCTAATAATGACGGTCAGTAATCAATACAGCTATTTTGGAGTGTGAAACATACTCAAATTACGTTCTCTGACCAATGAAAGAGTACTCAGGCATGTTCTTATTCGCCCTCAATACAACACAGTGCAGTGCTTATTCAGCTGCTCCAAAAGCCAAACGCCAACGCCAAACGCCAGGATTTCCATCAGATGTTGATGCAGCCTTAAAATGCAGTCACTGGAGGATTCTCACTTACCTATTCCGTTTTGCTAGTGCTTATGGGGTCCTGCCCTGATGTCGATCGTTTACCCTTTCAAGTAGATCAGGACGAGGACGCATGCAGCTACCTATGCTGACACGGTCCTTTGGTCTCAGCATCAACTTCTGGGATTGTATTAGTCCCAACTAACACGCACTCACTCGGACATCATGAATAATACTACTTGCCAATCCTTTGATCCACTAACTGAAGAGACGTCTTTCCAGCTGAATGGTACACCGTACGGCAAAGCAAGAGAGCACCCACTCCAGCAACAACACGGTTGAACCTCTCCCCGATTGCAACCTCCCTCGATTAAGCATTCTCTCTTCTCTCTGCTTGCTACTTCCTCCTTCCAGGACCCTTACATTTCACTCTTCACTGCCTCCACTTTTCCCTTCCTGACATTGCCTCTCCCAATAGCAACGACAGCACCAGTACGTTGGACCAGAGTCATGCCTTCTATCTTTTCCAAGTGCTATCGCTTATGCAATACGTGTATGAATACGTGCAGCCAGCTTCTCCATTTATCTCCCGAGCAGCAGAAGAAGAAGAACATTTCCAACACCATGAAGCCCACTATTGTTATTGTCCCTGGTGCATGGCAAAATACCGAATGCTACGAATCGCTTCGCGGCGCATTTTCCTCGCTCGGCTACGATTCGATCTGTCGATCGCCGCCGTCAACGACACTGCCCCATGGCGACACCGACCTTGCCGCTGACGTGACCTTTGTGCGTGATAGTGTACTGCAGCCACTGCTAGCTGAGGGCAAGAGCGTCGTACTACTCATGCACTCCTTCGGAGGTGTCTACGGTGGTGCATCTGTGCGCGGTTTGAGTAGAACCGAACGGGCAGCGCAAGGCCTCAAGGGCGGTGTGGTCGCACTTATCTACATGGCTGCCGCCTGCGTACCCAGCGGCATGACCACGCTCGAGAGGATGGGCGTTGGGGAGGATTTACTGCCCTGGGTCTCGCTCGATGTATGTTCTTCTTGCCCTTCGTTCTCTCACGTCGATATTGTTGGCTTACTGATCCTCGGCTTTTAATACCAAATAGAAATCTACTGGCCTCCTCACAATTCCGGATCCAATCCCGCAGATGTTCCACAATCTACCCGCAGACGAGGCGGCACGTTGGGCGCGCGGCATGCAGCACCAGGCTATCAAGCCGATGCAGAGCACTGTGGAATATGCGCCCTTTGAGGACTCTGCCTACAAAGGAAAACTCGCCTACCTCATGTGCACCGATGACCACACCTTCCACCTACCTAGCCAGAAGAAATTTCTAGAGGGCGCCGGTATTGCGATCACCGATGAGATTCCCACCAGTCACATGCCTTTCCTTGAGAAGCCAGAGAAGACGGCTGAGAAAGTGCTGGGTTTGGTAGAAAAAGCTACCAAATAAGTTGGACCATGGTGGAGTACGTGAAAAGCTAGATGAGACAGTAGGACGGAAGACGTGCGAGAGAGAATCGCATTGAGTTAGCAATAGCCAACGTATATTCGAGCTGAAAGCCGATTTGAACCTTAGTGTATCGCGAGATCTAAACGATTGTATTCATATAGTCGATTTTGTACCCTTTGAAAACTCTGGAAGCCATTTTTAGCCTTATCTAAGAGTCAAGCCGGCTTTGAAGACGTTGTTCTATTATAATAATCCAACACGAGAATTCAGCTTCAGCCATATACTAGAAACGAAGAATAGCTAACAAAAGATCTAAAAGGATAGGGACTGATATAAGATACAAGTACTCGATCCTTACACCGAACCATACATCTCCTCGATATCCGACGTGTAGGCATCCAGGGTCGGCCTTCTCTGCACTGTCCCCTTGGCCGCCCTACGCATCGGCTTGCCCGGCCGTGTGAACAGGATTCGATCCTTACTCACCCGCGCCAGCTCATAGTACTCCTTATTTCCTTCCTCGATGGCAGGCCACAGCTGCTCAATCGCATCTGCCCTCTCCGCCTCTTTCATCATGTCCATCTCTCCCTCAAGCTCAATAAGCAACCCTGGATTGGGCCTTCGTTGGCCTAGCATGAGCACCGCGCGCACCTGTGGATGCACTACGACGCGTTGCTCCATGGCTAGCGGATTGATGTTGGAGCCAGTAACAAGCACGAAGCAGTCGTCGGCGCGACCACGGTAGGTCCACAAGCCTGCGACAGTCGGATGCGGTGAGTATAGGTCGCCGCAGTGGTATTCACGCAGTTGCGGATAAACAGTAAATACGGGCTGCACGTCTGCAGGGTCTGGATTACGCACAATTACCGCAGCGTACTTGGGGTCGCCGCTGTCCCAGCTATGGCAGCGAAAGTCGATGCCTGCTGCCGGGTGTGGCATAATGTACTTCCATGTTGTGCGGTCCCACGCGCCGGCTGGCCGCAATGCCGGGTATGACGCCATTTCTGTTGCGCCATTGACATTGAACAGCTTGACATGTGAGGCCACAGTGTCACCGTACGGCTCAGCTACGTCACCGCCGGTGTAGAAGATGTACTCGAGATGCTTGGCGGCCAAGTTGAGGAGGTCGCTGCTCTTGGCGATCTCGTGGATGAAGGCCGACGGTAGAAGTGCAATGTCGGCGTGGCTGTACTGGATGCAACCGACAAAGTGGTCGTGGAAGTAGTCCGGCGAGAGGACGGCGTCGGGAAGGGGGAAGATGATGGTGGTCTGATTATAGACGGCGTCGAAAAGACTGGGCATAAGGTTCCCAGCATGGAAAGGTGGCATCATAACAAGCATGCGATTGCCTTGATGTAACTTATCGAGACTCTCTGTACCCGCCGGTGGCTCTAGTTGAGTTGCTCGGCACCAACTTGCGACCCAGTCATGGGTGATAACGATCGGCTTTGGTAGAGCAGTGGTGCCTGACGTGTGCAGGACGAGTAAAGGCTCATCACGTGCTTGCTCAAAATACTTGCCAAAAGCGTAATGCGGATATTTTAAGCTACAAAGTTGGTCGACGCTAGGAATCCGAAGAAGTCGCAGCGGATGCGCGTTCACGAGAGTATCGACAATTGGCAGATGTGGTGGTCCAGCAGCAAGCACGGTCTTGACATCTAGGCTATTGAATAAATTCTTGTAGCCTGCGAGAGTATTGCGAGGAGAACAAAGGAGTAACTGTCGCCAGAAGTCATCAATTGCGCTTCTTGCATTCACATACAGGATTTGCGAGTCTTGGACTTACTTTGTAGCCAGCCTTGCAAGCCGCAAGCACCAAGGCATTTTGACGAACGTCGTTCGGACCAAAGTATGTCAAAGTCTCAAAGTTGCTACCATGACCGAGATGGTCTTCCAGCCACCAGGCAAGTCCATTGATCATGTTGGCGAATGCACCGTAGGTGAATTTTGTGAAACCCGCAGAATAGCTATTTGAGGAGGTAGGATACTCGGCATACACCGCCTGCGGTCTTGCCTTGGCCATGCCGTCGATGATGTGATTGAGAAGTTGCTTCTGGCTTATGACCGGCTGTGGAGCTTTGAGCCCCTCTTCGAAGGCGATTGTAGCCATGATAGAGAGTCAAGGTGAACAACGACCAACGGGCCCAGATATAGATTGAAAATTGGGATCCAAGAAGACGATTGAATAGACAAGTAAGATGTCCTACTGAGAGATCTATTTGATGCCAAGCTTGATAGCACGGATGCAAAACGACTGAACACTGAAGAAATGTAGAAGACACAGAAAGAAAGGCTCAGAAAATTGAGTGACTGCGATAAAGGAGCAATTGCTCCAGGTGAGATCAAAGAACATGTTACATAGGGAGAAACTAGAAGCCACCATCACCTTGAAACCCGCCATGTGCCGCAGACATTGATAGTTCTGGGCTGATGGGGCGTGCAAGACCGAATCCAACGTAATAACAAGGCTATCGGCTTCGGCCTCTCTGAGCTGACATTGATAGTTGAATGAGATGTGACGCACGCTTTCATTCCGCTAGCAGGTGTGCTATAAGTATGAAGCTTAGGTAGTTAGTGCTTAGAGGTTGGAACAATGCGACGCCTAGGTAAGGTACCATAGGCACTACTGCAGTGCCCTATGAGGATTAATGTCAAGCACTATAACTTACACGTGTCTCATACCGCGCCTCAAAGGCCCGCGCTTCCGTTGGGTCCTATTGGTTCCTTGATCGCCGAAACGAATGTTGCATTCGCCGATGCGCATTCTATTTCTTTAGGCCACCCATGGGTAGCCTTGTGCTATCGAAATGAGTGTAGGATGGAAGCTTCCGAATTAGTTGGTGCACGCCCATCATCCACTCTCTCAATATCTTCAACCCTCTTTACTCAAACTAGCATTCTGCAGTAAATTGGCTGTCCAGCCATAACAATCAAGCATTTGTCCAAAAGTAAACATGTTGGTTGAATCCAGCAATATTTCGAATCATATGAGTAGAAAGCTTCTCACGATACTTCCTAAACTTGCGACAGCATCCCATGGATCAACGTCAGACGCACTCACAAAGATAGACCTCTCACTTGCTGAGAATCTCATTCTCCGGGATGAGCTCTTGGTCTTCTGTAAAGATGCCATCGTCCACGAATTGAGGGCAGAGGTGGGTTAAGGAAATAAATAGCAGACACACTGGCTAACACGAGGATGGTATCCCAGAATCTCTCTTATCCTCCTGGTTTCGGGGGCGACCCCGAGCTTCTGGAAGCTCTTGCCTCTCTCTTCAACACCTATTTCCACCCATCAATACCCGTCCAGCCAGGCCACATTATCACAACATCTGGTGCTGGCAACGCTTTAGACGCGCTCCTATGCAGCGTTTGCGATGACGGCGACAGCGTGCTAGTGCCAGGGCCATATTGGGGTAGGGTTGAGATATGGAATTGCCCCCTTTGGAGGAGACAATGCTACCAGAGCCATTGCTAATTATTTGCTATAGAAGGATTCGGCCCGTACTTTCGAATCCACGCCAACGTGAATACTGTTGTTGTGAATACACCTACCTTCAAAGACACCTTAGGCTTCGGCATGGTTGCAGCACTCAAGAGCGCGTATTCTACTGCTGCAGATGCTTCGCGGGTCAAAGCCCTTGTGGTTACAAACCCACATAATCCCTTCGGGCAATGCTATCCTCCAGAAGTCCTTCGGGAGTTCATTCACTTTTGCCAGACACATGGGCTGCACTTTATCAGTGATGAGGTCTATGCTCTTTCTACCTTTAAAAGCCCGACTGCCCTGCCACCATTTGTTTCGGCTCTTTCGCTCATGGGCAACTTTCCAGAAACCGATATTGAAGAGCGTCATCCCAGCAAATGCTCTCTGGATCACAGTCGCATACATGTTGTGTGGAGCATGAGCAAAGACTTTGGGTGTAGTGGCATTCGTATGGTAAGTGACTTGCCCTTGCGCAGTCCGGGCAAACACACAATTTAATTCGTCACTTTTACTCAAGGGTTGTGTCATATCGCAAGCAAACAAGCCGCTGCTGATGGGTGTGGGCCTCTCCGCTTATTGGCAAACTTCAGGGTTGAGTAGCGTGGTCGCACTGTCCCTGCTCAGGTCAACAAGATTACCAGACCTTATCAAGCTGAATTCGGAGCGTCTCGGGGAGTCGTATATGGTGTTGACTGAAACCCTCGCAAAGTGGCAGATCAAGTTCATACCTGCAAATGCAGGACTATTCATATTCGCAAAGCTGGTCGGGAATGCGCAAGATTGGGAGGGGGAGGCGGCAATGATCAGAAGGCTAGCATCCGCCGGTGTTATTGTCAGCCCGGGCCGTCGATTTGATGGAGGTGACGGTGAGAAAGGGTGGGTAAGGATAACATTTGCAGTGCCCAGGGAGATGTTGGAGGAGGCACTTCAAAGAATAGAGACGTGTATTGGCCCATGTACGACCGATGGTCAAGATCGTGAGCGAGGGGGTTAGCCAGCGAAATTTTGCTGCACAGCGGAGTGGGATAACTTACATGCATCCTTGCGATCTATTCGGCCGACATGACAATACTATTTGGCAGCAGAGAACACGGAGTACTCTTCTCTGCCGTTTGTAGAGGTCCACTTGGGGTAGTACTCTTCTCTGCCGTTTGTAGAGGTCCACTTGGGGTACCTAAGTACTCCCGAACCACCCAACATGCAGCGCATATTGGTGGTCTTGGCGCGGATACATGTAGTCCATGTCCGAGAGTGGGCGGTGTAGCAGGGTTACTAACCTACCTACTTTAGTAAAAGCGCCTACAACTACTAGTTCTAAACAGGAATAAGGTATGCAGATTGGTGAACGGTACATCGGAACTGTAAGATTACTGTACTTGTTTTTAATTGTACTCTTACTTTCTCTTACCTTACTGTGCATACTTAGTGGAAGAGATAGGAAAAATCCAGGTCATGTATCAAGTTTCAGTTATCCACTACGGAAGAGGCTGAGTATTAGTGATGTCAGCATGCTGATTACGGGACCGGGTTCGTTGGCAGGGGATAGTTGGCTTGTGGATTAAGCTGCAGATACATCCAACAATACCCCTCCGATGCACTCCCTCCTACCCCATCGTAACTCTAGGACAGCCACAATATAAATTAGCAACTGCCATGTGGACAAGCCTAACCCAATAGGTTTCTAAGCGCCTGCCGATCACCAGTCCCATTCGCCAATTCAGGAGCATTCCGACCTGCAGACCCTTGTCAGCTCCCATTTCTCCTCGTACTACCACATGATACGGTTGCCATTCACGGAAGAATTCACGGAAGAATCGTACTCACTGTGTTCAGCTCGTAGCAGTTGCTGTCTCAGGCCTAGAAATGTGTCTGCGGAGTGAAATCCTCATTGCATGACTGGGTAGCATCTCACCTGCAGGAATGAGATCCCACAGGTCTGAGATCAACCTGCACAAAGGAGGCACAAGCCGCGAGATTAACAACAATGAGAAACTTTCCCGATGGCAATTACCATACTAGGTAGTATAAGAGCTATGCGCAGTCCTTGTTTTGGTGGGCACGCAATATTGTATCATCTCTGCAATTACTGAAAGCGTCGACGGCCATGAACGCTTTCCCGCATTGGGTCCATCACTCCGCCCATACGAGCCAATCCGGCCATGCACCTTTGACCGACCTCGCCGCCGCTGGGTCGCGCAAAGCCGAGCCGAAACTCAGAGCCTCATGCGATGGCTGCTACATAGCCAAACTGAAGTGTTCCAAAGAGAGACCGACATGTCCTCGTTGCAGGGACCTAGGCTTAATCTGTCATTATAGTCCGACGCAAAGAACGGGAAAGCCTCGTGCAACGCGAACTCAGACCCAACCACAACTCTTATATCTCTCCCACCTACCTCAATCTTCTCAAGTAACACAGGCATCGGATTGGACACTCAACGGTACAGCCAACAAAGCTCAAATCATCGCGACAACCAAACCACACACCCGGTCCATCGCAGAAGCCAACCCCCCACAAGTCCTTGAGCATCCCTCGAGCACGCGATCTGAGTCAAGCTTTTCTGACCGAAGCACTTCGGCAATTACATCAGCAGCTCTTGACGAAGATCTCCTCGCTCAATGGCCGGAATATTTACCCACACCAGATGAGGGTTCCTTGCATGGTTTTTCGAACGGCTTTATGGATCCCACCAATGATTCTACAAGATCCGCGGCGACTCACGAGCTATTCCCAAAACTCGACCAAGCCACCGGCTTGAAAGGGTGCGATTGTTTCTACTCCCTCGTCCAAGCGTTGCATACCATACAGGCACAATCCCAATGCCCGAGTATGAACTCTCTAGACATCATCCTAAACGATAGTAAAGACATGATTAGCCGTGGGGAACATATGCTTAATTGTACTTGCTCCGAGGATGGAGCCCTTGTCATGCTCCTCGCAGGACTGATAGCAAAGCACCTGGCCTTCTTCCAGCCCGCCAGCGGCACTTCCGCGTCTCCAATGTCCGCCTCAACCTTTTCCGAGAATGTTCCCTCCTGTGCTTCGCGCGTCACCATTGGGAAGTATATAATGGATGGTGAAGACGAGCAGCGGCTACGTATCGAGATCGTTTTGATGGAGTTACAGAAATTGAGCAATTTAATATTGAAATATTGCAGCAAGTTCTCATCGCTGTCAGTGGGGTATGAGAGTCAGACATATGAGACTGTATTCAACTTTCTGTATACAAGACTAGGTGAGACTCAAAGTCGTCTAGAGGAACAGAAGCAGAAATCCAAAGAAGATAGATAATATTAGTGGAGACCATAGAGCCCTGTCTACTAGCGGTTCTCAAGTAATTTCTTCTCATGCCTCGCTTTAACCTGCGACTCAGCTGTAGTTCATCTGAGCCTCGGACAGGATGAAGTACCGTTGTTGTAAGCGATCGAACATAACGACATACTTATAGATGAACCGAACTGATACGTGCCAGGGTTCTGTAACGACCATACACATATCTAACTGGGCGAACGGGTTTGCATTAGAAGGGTTCACCTGCATCAAACCTATCAACTATATAGCCCCATAGGGCTGGACCTAGAGCTGCTAAAGGGGGCCCTAAAAGAGCCCCCTAAGAGCCCCTAAGAATAGTCCCTGGCCCATCCCAACTTTAGGGTATCTTCAGGGCCCACTTCGCCAGCTTTAGGTCCAGCCCTATAGGGTCTTCCAGTTGATACGTGCTTCCAGTGGACAGGTGAACCCTTCTACGACGGCCAATTACCAGTAGATGATGAGCCGCAAGGATGAGTCTTAACGCTAACTGTTTTCGTTAAAGCCCTAACCCTATCTTTAGATATAGCCCCTAGAGCGTAGGGCTAGCGTTTTAATTTCCCTAGGGCTATCTTAGATAAAAAGGCCCTTAATTAATATATATATTAAATACTAGGAGCCCCCTATTAATAGCTCTTAAGTAAGTACTATCTAGATACCTATTCTAGGGCTATATTTATAGAGCTAGATTCTTAGTATATTATTATATCTATAAAAATTCTATTTTAATATTACGTTAATATTAAATTTAATAAACTATATACTAAAAAATATATATATTAATTATTTCTATAAAGCTTAACTATTAACTATTTATTTAATCTTAAATTAAGTAGAATTAAAGCTATATATATATATATTCTTTTATCTTTATTTTCTCTTTAATAAAAGATCTTATTATCTTCTTATAGCCTTATTATTATAATAATAGCTACCCCTATTATTATATATATAATATATTATTATCTACTATTTATTTAATATTTAAATAAATAGTATTAAAGCTATATATTTAGATATCTTTTTATTTCTATTTCTTATTTAATATTAACTTTTATTATTACTTTATAATTCTACTAATATAATAATATCTCTATTATTTAATAAGTAAAGTTATTTTAATATTAGAAAATATTTAAATAATTAATTAGCTTTAGAAGATAATATAAAGAGTAGTAAAAAACTTATTAAATATATATTAAGTATTAAAGATAGAGTATTTAATTTAGAAAATATTTTAGTAATAATAAAGTTATAAAAAGATAATAAGATTCTCTATTAAAAAAAATAGAGGTAAAAAGATATATATATATATAGCTTTAATTTTATCTAATTTAAGATTAAATAAATAGTAAATAATAAAGTTTTATAAAAGTAATTAATATTTATAAATATTAAAATTTACTTATAAAAATATACTAAGATTTAGTAAGCTTAGTAAAATATATTAAAAAAATAAGCTATAAAGTATAAATTATAGTAATAATTAATATATATTATTAAGAGGATAAAAGTATACTTATATATAAAGTATTAATATTATTTACTTTAAAAGAACTTTATATAATTATAATAAAGTTAATACTAATAGTTAATATATATATTTTTTAGTATATAATTTATTAAATTTAATATTAATATAGTATTAAAATAGAATTTTTATAGATATAATAATTTATCTATAAATTATATAGTCTAGATATAAATAATTACTATAGTATCTTAAAGATAAGTAGTTTAGTAACTAAATTATATTATATATATAATATTAAGCTAGATTAATATATCTATAAAAATTCTATTTTAATATTATATTAGTATTAAATTTAATAAATTATATACTAAAAAATATATATATTAACTATTAGTATTAGCTTTATTATAACTATATAAAGTTCTTTTAAAGTAAATAATATTAATACTTTATATATAAATATACTTTTATCCCCTTAATAATATATATTAATTATTATTATAATTTATATTCTATAGCTTATTTTTTTAATATATTTTATTAAGCTTACTAAGCTTTAATATATTTTTATAGATAAATTTTAATACTTATAAATATTAATTATTTTTATAAAACTTTATTATTTACTATTTATTTAACTTTAAATTAAATAGAATTAAAGCTATATATATATATTCTTTTACTTCTACTTTTTTTTTAATAAAGAATTTTATTATTCTCTTATAATCTTATTATTATTAAAATATCTTTTAAATTAAATACTCTATCTCTAGTACTTAATATATATTTAATAAGTTTTTTATTATTTTCTATATTATTTCCTAAAGCTAATTAATTACTTAGATATTTTCTAATATTAAAATAGCTCTACTTATTAAATAATAAAGGTATTATTATATTAATAAGATTATAAAGTAATAATAAGAGTTAATATTAAATAAGAAATAGAAATAAAAAGATATTTAAATATATAACTTTAATATTATTTATTTAGGTATTAAATAAGTAGTAGATAATAGTATACTATATATATAATAATAAAGATAGCTATTATTATAATAATAAAATTATAGAAAGATAATAAAGCTCTTTATTAAAAAGAAAGTAAGGGTAAAAGAATATATATATATATAGCTTTAATTCTACCTAATTTAAGATTAAATAGATAGTTAATAGTTAAGCTTCATAGAAATAGTTGACATGTACATTTTTTGGTATGCGGTCCACTGAATTTAGCACTAACGCGGCGCTAAAACAGAATTTTTACAGGTGCGATAAGACCGTGAGCGCAAATCAAGACTTGTTCTCCGTACGAGCTTCGTACCTTGAGAAAAGAGGGTTCTACCGCATTATGCAGTCAGCAACTATCTGATGACTCCTCCGATTATAACTCCACTGCGCATATGATAATACATAAGCGATTATATATTATCAAGTTCCCTCAGTCTCGCAAGAACAATGTTCAACGTGCAACCGCCCAAATCGCAGTTTGACTACCTGGACTTATTCTGAGAATTTCCGCTGCAAGACCTGTTTTACTAATCGAGTACCGCCATTCTTTGGCTGGCTGCAAGGGTTAATTTTTCCACCACCTGCATGTTCGAACTGGGACCTTATTGAACTTATTTATGCGAGAGCGAAGCTCCTTTGGTTATAAAGATACAAAATGACGGCCTACGATCTTGACGTCGACGCAATCGCCAGTATGTACGGCTGTGATCTCAAAAGTGAATATCGTACCCAGTTTGAGCATCGCGTCAACATCATCAAAGCGTGGAATATCCCTCCTGGCTCTCGCGTTCTCGAAATTGGTCCCGGCCAAGGCGACTGCACGATTGTACTCGCTGCGGCAGTAGGAGAGCGGGGGTATGTACTTTCGCGAATCTCTTATTCCCAATGTAGCCAAAGATTAGACTTATCGCACTTGACGCTGTGCGACATATCTGTTTCCCCATTATATGCAAGGGTATGAGCCATAAGAGAGGCTGTCTTGGGAACCGAACCCTTCCATTATTGCTTCTTGACGCTTTGTGATGCCTTCTTTTGATACTATGTCAATACTCAAGATTCATTCCTGAATGGCATTACTGACTCTGACGTTTACTTAGGCACGTTGATGCTGTAGATCCAGCACCTTTAGACTACGGTACGTCCTCATTAGTTCTGGCCACCAGAGTTCCTACTATATGTCAGCTGTTAGAAAAAGCCACAGTTCTAGCGGGAAAGCCCTCGAGGTTATAAAGCTTTAAAACTCCCGTGATTGCAGTTACGATCAATTCTATATTCCAATTGAGCAGCTATGGGTACATTTCTTTGCATACGTATCGAGAAGTACTCGGGAATGTCAACTGTGCTTGCCCAAGACATGAATGGTGTTTGAAAATATTGCCTTCAGAAGCTGCAAAATGATCTAGTAGTCAGCCTGCCAATCATGCTGACATCTGACACACGCTAGGCTCCCCAGTTACGCTGGGTGAATCTCAAGCCCGCCTTTCCGCGTCACCTCTTGGTCATCGCATAAACTTCATTCGCGCGTCACCTTCAGACTACCTTTCCAACCTCACCAAGCTGGATGAACCTGTTCTCACGTACACGCACGTCGTCCTTTTTCATTCCCTCTGGTACTTTGCCTCGCCGTCTGTCTTCCCTACCATATTACGCAATCTTCAAGCCCATGTCACTTCAGATGCTACCCTTTGTATCGCCGAATACGCCTTGCAAGCTGGGTCGCTAAATGCGGTTCCTCATGTGCTGGCAGCATTGGCGCAAACAGTGTTGGAGGCTGGAGGAATAGGAGAATCGCAAAGAAATGTAAGGACGGTCGTTGGGCCAGGGTGGGTTAAAGAGGAGACCCAAAAGGAAGGATGGGTGGTTAGGGATGAGATGGTAGTGATACCGCCAAAAAATATGGCAGACGGAAGGTGGGAGGCCGAGAGCGCTGTGGGAGACGAATTTCAGAAGGGAGTTGAAGAGGTTGCGGAGAGGGATGAACCACTGGGTGGCGTGCTGAAGGGAATGAGGGAGGCGGTGCGAATGGCTATTGTGGTCATTGGAGGATGTGTGAGGGATGTGGAGACAATGAATGTGTGGTCTGCTACGATGCAAAGAGGGAAATAATGCATGTAATTTTCCTTACAGCTATCCGATGTCCTGGCTGCATTCTCAGTTCATGGGTGTTGGGGGCCTAGAGGGCATGATTTATCGTGCCTGTAAAAATTCTGTTTTAGCGCCGCGTTAGTGCCAAATTTAGTTGCTCGCACACCAAAAAATGCATAAATTAACTATTTATATAGAACTTAACTATTATCTATCTATAAAACCCCTAATCACTTAAAGTTAAAGCTATATAGATATTTATCCTTTTATCTATATTTTCTTTCTCTACTATATATCTTTAGTAATACTAGTCTTTATTATTACTCTATAACCTTATTATTATTATTATTATATCTCTTACTATTAATACTCTACTATCTATTATAAGTACGCGCTTATAAAGTTAACTATTATTTTTTATACTATCTTTTATAGTTTTAAAGCTAAATTTAAACTTTTATTATAAAAAGAAGTATTCTTTAAAAAGTTATTAAAAATTATATTTTACTAAGAAAAAAGACTAAGCTATTATTCCTATATATACTCTTAATAATAAAGAGAAGGATAAAGAAAAGAAAGATTTTATATTTATTAAAGTTATTACTACTCTTATTATAATAAAGATAGATATTAATAAAGAACTTAATATAAGCTTCTTAAATATTAAAGATATTATTAATATTATTATTCTTTCTTATAAAAAGAAATAAAAATAAAAAGATATAAATAAATAACTTTAATAAAAAAATAAAGATAAAACTAAATTTATAGTATTAGAATATATAATAAAGTAATATATCTACTTTAAAGATATAATAGTATATAAAGATATAGCTTTTTATATAATATATAGCCTTAAAAGAATTAACTTTCTAAAGGAATATAAGGCTATAATTATAAGAGAAATATAATATATTATATTAGAAAATAAGCTTACTAATCTTATTTATATTAATATAACTCTTATTAATTATAATAAAGAGAAGAAATTTTTTTAGCTTAATAGTAATAATATTATTTATATTTAGATTATTAAGATAAAAAAGATAATAAGATATAAATATAGCTTTAAAGTAAAAAAATTTATAGTAAATTTTAAGATTTTAGTAAAGTTCTTCTATATTTATACTAAGACTAGTATTATACCTAAATATATAAAGATCTTTATACTTTAAATATAGTTATAATTTAAAATAAAGTAGATTTAAGAAAAGAATAAATAGATAATAAGGCTAAAACTTTGATAAAATAAGTATTTAAAGAAGTAAGAGTTATAAATTATTTAAAACTATAAATATAACTAGAAATCTTATCTAAATTTTATAAATAAATAATATCTTATACTTAATAGAAATTACTATAAGCTTCTTATTCTATATATTAAGACTTAGGTCTAAATAATTACTTTAAATATTATAATACTCTTATAACTACTATAGAACTTTTATTAGAATACTTTTTTAAAGTATTTTAAGTAGAATAATACTAAAACTCTAAAAGGAAAGAATAAAGTTAAAGAAGTAAAAGAAGCTTTATTAAATCTAATATTAATATTAGTATAAATATTAATATTAATATTAATTAACTTAATTATTAAAAATACTAATATTAATATTAATTAACTTAATTATTAAAAATATAAAGAATCTTATAAATTTTTAGATAATAAGAATACTTAAGTAACTAATAAACTCTAGAATACTACTAGCTATATTATTATTATCTCTATTATCTCTTCTTTATCTAGCTTTAATATTAGTAAGAACTTATAGATATTTATATTTATCTAATATTTCTACTTAAGCTAATAGCCTTATTTTAATATTAAATTAAGATAGATATATTTATTAGATATATTATATATAAGATTAATTAAATTCTTATTAAAAAAAGGCTTTTAAGTAAATAGAATAAATTCTAAATAAATTCTTTATTATTATTATTTAGATTTAATAGCTAAAGAACTTAAATACTAACTCTAAGTAATAGCCTAATATATAGAATATATTATTTAGTATTAGACTCTATTTTATAGAATTTACTAGTACTTATTAATATTAGAAGGCCTTATCTATATTATAAGAAATAAATTAATAATTAAGCTTTCCTTAAAATCTTAAAGTTTAATTATAAATTTTATAAATTATATATTTTTATCTATAAGTATTTATTAGTATTTATAACTAGTAGCTCTTACTAAAAACTAATAGTAAAATTTTACTTATTAAATAATATTTTATAATTAATCTATAACTAAGTATTTTTTACTTAGTCCTACTATTTATTTTATCTATAAACTTTCTAAAATTTAATTTATTTACTAAATTAATTTTTAAATAAATTATTTATATTACTTTATTTCTATAAAAGTTATTAAATCTTTAATTCTATTATTTACTTAGTTTTATATATTAGTATTATAAGTAAAAATATAAGCTTAGACTTAGTATACTAGCTTATAAAGTAATATTTATAACTTAGATAAGGATTTAAATCTAAATAATAATAAAGAAAATAATATATTAAATAATATATTAAATACTTCTAAGATAGAAGTAAGCTAATTATTTATTACTTAAAGCTAAGAAATAATAATATATAATTAATAATAAAGAGAATATAAATTTTATAAAAGAAATTATTAAATAAACTAAAAAATTATTTCCTTAACTTTTTCTAGGAATATTAGTTTAGATATATATATATATAAATATTATATAATACTCTACTCTTTTAATCTTTATAATAGATTCTTATACTTTAAAAAAGCTTTTTATAATTAATCTAATTTATCTAGGCTAAAACTATATTATTTAGAAACTACTTAAAATTTATTTATATAGATATATATAACTTAATAAGATAACTATATTTCTTTAACTATTATTTTAATATAATAAATAATATTTCTATAAAATTATAGTTAGATAAGTAAGTAGATAGATATATAAGACTAATATTTATTTACTTATATATTATTCTTAGCTCTATTAAATAGTAGATCTTAGTATTATCTAAGATAATTATTAATTAAAATTCTTCTAGTATAGCTAGAGTATATTAAGAAAGTATATTATTATAGATAAAATTATTAAAAAGAACTTTATTAATAGAATTATAATAAGTCTTCTAAGTAATATAGTTATCTAATATATATACTAGTAATACTAACTATCTTTTAAATTATTTAAATAAAGTATTTATCTCTATCTCTACTTCTAGTTATAACTATTTATATTTTCTATTCTCTATATATTTATAGAAGATAGTTTTATCTAAAAAAATAAGCTAAGAAGTAATTTATTAATAAAGTTTTATTTTCTATAAATCTTATATATATTAGTTTTATTATAAGGTTTAGTAAGAAGTTTATAAAAAATTAAGTTATTAAATAAGAAGAATAAAAGAAAGATAAGATAAAGTTTTTACTTTTTTATATATTTATTTATAATAATAAAGAATATTTTTTACTATCTTTTTATTAACTTTTAAATTATTATATATATTAAATAAAAAGTAGACTATCTTAAATAGATATAATAATAACTTCTTATTAAGTTATATTATTAGAATAATCTCTATCTTTTTATCTAGTATTTAGAGATAATTATAAGATAAGCTAAGGCTAATAATACTACTAAAGGCTATAAGATTATATCTTATTTTTATTATTTATAACTAAGTAATCTTAGTATAATTTATAATCTTATTAATTATATAATTAAAGTATAGATATTACTTAATATTAAAATATATCTATATATTTAGTAAGGGAGGTATAGTAATAGTAAGGGAGATATAGAGTAATAAGGAGATTCGTTATTAAGGGAGAAGTAGAGATAAAAGAATAAATATCTATATAGCTTTAACTTTATATAATTAGGGGTTCTATAGATAAATAATAGTTAAGTTCTATATAAATAGTTAATTTATATATTTTTTAGTATATAAGTAATTAAATTTAATATTAATATAATGTTAAAATAGAATTTTTATAAGTATAATACCTTAGTATAAGTAAGTTATCCTCGCTACTATATTACTTACTAAGTTAGAGTACTTAAATTAAACGTTTTATAAAATAGAACCCTTAAAGATAATTATACGCGAAATATAATAGTATAGTAAGTAGAATTAATAGTATAAAAAAATCTTTTATAGATAGTTATTTACTAGATTAAATAAAGTAGTAAGTAAATACTATATAGAAGTAGCTTTAATAATAATAATACTAAAAAGATTAATAGTAGCTACTAGTTATACTAAGTAAATAATAGTGGAGATATTAAGTTCTTCATGCTCTCCTTAGTATAATATAGCTTTATAACGTAGTATCGATAATGAAAACCCTCCTTATTATTTAGCTAGTATTGATAGAGATATTAAATCCTATATACCATTAATGACTAGAAACTTAGTTCAAGATACTTGGCTAAGCGAATAGCAAGAGCTATCAATGTTAAGGACGAATTCGCAGTAGGGCTAACGGGGAAGAGGGACAGATCGTAGGCATAGTGTAGACATTCGGCCAGCCTTGGACTAGAAGATTTTTATCTTCCACGTAGTTCTCCTTTTTATTCAAGGTAAGGCTAGGCCTTATATACGCATTACGCCTATACCTACCTCGTAGCCACAACTCCGAAACTAGCTAACACGAACTAGGGACCACCGTCCTAAATATAGGTTACTCTCGCTAATTCTTATATCTTTCTCTATATTACTTTACTAATAGTACTACGTTTAATATAAATTATAGGATCTAACATGAAAAAGATTAAGGGCCTTATTTTCTTTGGATAATATTAACTTAAATTTAAGGGTAATATTTACTATATCCCTTACTAAGCTTAGTACTAGAGAGTCGCTATTTTAGAAGTAAAATTATAAAATTAGAGTAAATAATTAAGGTTTAGTACTAAGATATATAAGTTTATATAACTCTATATAAATCTATATAAAGTATAGTCTAGAGTCTATATATATTTATATAAATATATAAATAAAGAATATTATATAAATTAATATATAGTATTTTCTTAAATAACTTAGTTTAATATTAAAATAATCTAGCTTAGTAATTTAATATAATTAATTATTTCTTATTAACTAACTTTTTTTCTCTTATAATTTATTTTAAATAAATTATATAAATTCTATATAAAATTATTAGTATAAAGTTATATAAATAACTTAAAAGATTTATATAAACTTATAATAATCTATATAGAATAATAATAACTAAGTATATCTTTTATTAAGAACTAGCTTAGAGTAAGTTAGAATAGAGATATTATATAACTAGGAGATAAAATCTAAGGAAGGAAATATAAATATAGGAATATATATACTAAATATTATAGGGCGCTAAGCTAAGTACTAAGTTAAATAGATATAACGCTATATTAATTAGATCTTATAGGATCTAGTATAATCTACTAAATAATATAAGTAATATAAGGCTAGCTTATAATATTATCCCTCTCTTTAAATAAGTATTAACCCTAATATATAGAATAGAAATATCTTAATAATTTAGATTTCTAGGTTTTTAAGGGTAGTACTAATAGAAGTCTATAATAATATCTATTATATACTTAAACTAATTATTATCTATATTATACTATTATTAATCTAGCTATTCTTTTTTCCTCTAATAGATATAATATTATAGGCGTTTACTTCTACTAGTAAGATAAGTATTTAGTATATTATCTAACTTTTATCCTTTTTTATTATTAATTACTATAGGCCTTAGTAGTTTTATATATTATCTTAGTAGAGAGTCTATAGTAACCTTATATAAAAGGCTTAGATAGAAGATACTATATATTTATATATTAATAGAAAGCTTTAAATAGTAAAAATATCCTACTTTAACTAAGATTCTAAATAGTCCTAGTATCTTATTATCTAGTTTTTTACTTAGCTATATTAATATAATATTCTTATTTAATAAAAATACTATATCTTCTATCTTATATATAATATCTAATTAGTAGCGATTCGCTTAAAGTAGTTTATTATCTAATTTTAATTTATAATAGACTACTTCTTTATAAATTCTAATATATTAGCTATCTTATTAGTAATATTATTAGCTTTAATAGCCTAAGTTCTCTAATAAATAGAAGGGCTAGATTCTATTAGTAGTAAAAAGGATATATAAGAGTAGAAACCCTTATTTATAAAGAAAGGAGATATACCTATAGCCTTTATAATAGTATTATTATTAGCGAATTCTATAATAAGTAACTAATATACCTAATTATCTTATATATAAATATAATAAGTCCTTAGATACCTCTTAATATTCTAATTAGCTCTTTTAATCTAGCTATCTATCTTAGAATAAAAGGCTATAGATAAATTTATTTTAATTTATAGTCTTTAATATAAAGCTATCTATACTAGTAAAATAAACTAAAGGCTTTAATTAAATATAATTAAGTTAGAGAGACTATATATATAAAATACATAGTTAAGTAGAATATTAATAGTAGCTTTTATAGAAATACCCTTATTAGTAGTAGAATATAGAATATAATAGTATTTCTTAGTAAGTTAGTCTACTATTATATATATAATATTATAGTTATCTAATTTTAGAAGACTTATAATAAAGTCTATAAAAATATCCTACTAATATTACTCTAAGGTAGGTAGTAGTTATAATAAGTTATTATACTAATCCCTTAGAGCCTTACTCCTTTAATATATATAGTAGTTATAAATATAATATACTACCTTATCTTTTATACTAGGCTAGTAGAATTATTATTTTAATATTTATAATATCTAATCCCTTTCTAGATAGCTACTTATAGGTAGGTTATAACTTTCCTTTATTAATTCTAGGTATAGCTTAGATAATATAGGGACTTAAAAATACTCCTTATAAAATAGGATATAATAGTATTATAAGTAGTACTATAGATTAATACCCTTAAATATCTATATAAAGTCCTTTTCTAACGCCTTCTATATCTATTTATAGTCCTTATTATCTTAATTAGCTAATATAATTCTTATATAGAGTAGTAAGTCTTTATCTATTAATATATTAATCTACTTATATATTAACCTACCCCCCTCTTTAGATTCTTAGTTTATTAAGAATATAGAGTTATAATTTTAAAAATACTTAGGTAATAGAAATACATAATATTAATACTTTAAATATTTATTATCTTTATTTAACTTTCTAGAGTAGTATATAATCTTAAAATTAAAATCTACTAGTTTTTTAATCTATCTAGCTTAATAATATATTAGCTCCTTTATATATATAAAATACTCTAAGCTCTTATAATTAGTAAAGATTTAGATTAGAATATCTATAGATTTTAATTCTAGGCGCTAGTATTCTAGTCTATAGACTATTACTAGTAACTCCTTATTATAGATTTTATAGTTATATTCTACTAGTAGTAAGTTTTTACTATAAAATACTATAAGATATAATACTTTATTATTATCTACTTAGGAGAGGACTCTACTATTAATATAATCTAATAAGTTTATTTCTAGTACTATAGATTAGGATCTTTTATAGTATCTTAGTATAAGAGTACTTATTACTAAGCTCTTTATCTACTTAAAGACTACTTAATAGGCCTTAAACTACTAGAATAGATAGTCTTTCTTAGTTAGATTTACTATTAGCTTTATTATCTTAAAGAAGTCCTTAATAAATTAATAGTAAAAGTTATAGAATCCTATAAAGGCTTAGATCTCTTTTAGATATATTAGGGTTTTCTAGTTTATAACTATTTTAATCTTAGTTAGATTTATCCTTAAACTACTAATAGATACTATTAAGCCTAAGAACTTTATCTCTTATATATAGAACTTGTACTTATCTATATTAACTTAAAGTCTTACTTTATATAGTCTTAATAGTACCTTTTAGATATTATTAGAAATAGGATAGAGGGCTGCTAACTAAGTGATATCTAATTAGTAGAGCGAAGCAAGCAAGGTTATAATAGAATGTATTAGTAAGCGATTGCTATATTACTTTTACTATATAGAAGAAGGAGAAAACTACTAATTATATAGAAGTAGCCAAGCCCTTTTCCCTAATCCATCCTACCGAGGGTAAATAGGAATGCCGAGGTCTAATAGAAATACCGAAATAAGGGCTTTCCTAAATAGGAATGTCGTTACTAAATAAGGAATATAATTTACTAAATACTGAAATTAATATACTATATTAGGAATACTAAAATTAATATTACTATATTTAGATAGCTAAGCTAATAGTAGTAGGGGCTAGAACGTAGTCTCGATTTGCGCCACTAATAATACTTAGAAATCTAAGGAAAAAATTAGGTAATTAATTACTAAAGAAGGGCCGAATAGGGGTAAAAGGAAATTGCGTATATGCATGTCGTTTATGCAATGCATGGCGTTTATACATAGCGCTTATATCCGGCATATCCGGGTCTAGGGCCTGTACCACCCAATAGGGCTTAGCTATCGGCTGGAACCAAATTCCAATAAGAATAAATAATTTAAGATTATTAAATATAAGTTATATTTCTATTTCATAGGCTTATTTAATATAATTACTCTTTTCTTTAAGCTTATTAATTATATAAAATAGGTAGGACTCTTCTTTCTATTAGTTATTTATAGTTATCTTAGTCTTTTAAGGTAGTAATTATACTAGATAATAGTATTAAGATAGGAATATTTATAAGTAAGAATAAGGATAAAGATAAATTAGTCTAATAATACTTATAAATAGTAAGCCCTAAGATAAGTATATTTAGGGGTATTATTAAAATAGATAAAGGCGTCTAAGAATATTTAGTAGTAAGGCTAAAAATATTAATACTACTTATCTTTAAAAAGTTAGATTTACTAGCTTTAAAATTTATATTATAAGATAATAATAAGTAGGATAAAGATAGATAATTATTATTCTTAATATCTTCTTTAAAGATTCTAGCTATCTCTTTTTCATTCTTTTAATATTTAGCTTTTTTAATAAGATAAAGGAAGTATTATTATTTTAAATAATAATAAATATTAATAAGAGAGTTTATAATCTACTTATAGAATATATTAATATTTAGTAATAGTTATAGGTCTTAATAATAAGTAAATAGTTATTTAGATAAGCTTCTACTTAGAAGCTTAATAACCTTTTTATACTTATTTATCCTACCCTTTTTTAATAGTAGAGAACTACTTAATAAAATAATATTATTAATTAATAAGTAGAAGATCTTATTAGCAAAATAATACTATTAATAAATAGATAGAAAAATTTATATAATAAGATAAGGCTATTAGTTAATAGGCTAGGAATATAATAACTATTTAGCTAAAGTAGTAGTTAATTAAAAATAGGATAATATTTAATAAGTTATAAAGATTTTTATAGAGTTTTTATAGAGTTTTTAGTACTTATTTAAATAAAGGTAGTCTTAATAATCTTAATTTTAATAGGGGGCAATTTAAATAGTCTAAGTAAGTAATATAGCCTATTTAAATAAAAAAATCTCTATTTACTTATATTAGGAAGCGGATATTATATAGATAAGGGTACTTAGTAGTAAAAATTTAGATATTTACCTCTACTTAGGCCGTGTTAATAGTGGTAAGATAATAAGTAATATTAATCTAAGTACTTAGTAGCCCTTAATACTTAAATAGTTAAGCACCTCTTATCGCTATAGCTATATATTATAATAGGTAACAATCTACTATTAAATTAATTATTTAGTTAGTAAGTATACTTAGGAATAGAAGATTAATAGTTTAGTAGCTCTATAAGCTATATTAATAGCCTAAAAGATAGATAGAATATAGAGTAATAGATTATTAAAGGTATTTATAATACCCTATAAATCTAGGCTTATAACCTATTAAAATAGGATTGAATTATCCTTAATTAATTAGTTATAGAAGTAAAAATAGAGTATACGCAATTAATATTTAGATGCTAAGACCTCGCTTAGTTAGCTTCGCTAACTTAGCTCTACCTTAACACTAAATTCTGATATAAATAATATTTAATATATAATTAACTAGATCTTTAATAAGATTTAATAAAAATAACTTAAACTTATTTTACATCTAATTAACTATAAGGTATTCCTTTTTATAATTATATTAAAACTCTTTTATATTCTTTTTTAAATATTATATTATATATAAAATCTTTAATTTATTAGTTTTAAAATTAAAAAGAGTTAAATAAAAATATATTTTAATATTTTTAAGAAGAAAGGTTTTAATATCTTTTTATATAAGCTTAAATTATTTTTATTATATAAAGGGCACTTTATACCTATAATATTAATAGTAGATAAAGGATAAAAAATAGTTTTCTCTAATATTTTATATATAATCCTTATATAAATAAACTCTATATTATAGTTAATAAGATATAAAGTAAATTTATTTTTACTATATTTTATATATTTTAAAATATATTTTATAGTTATTATTGTTAGAAATAGGGGGCTACTAACTAAGCGGGATCTGATTAGTAGAGTGAAGAAGATAGAATATATTCGTAAGCTATTACTAATCTTACTTAGCTATATAGAAAAAGGAGAAAAGCGCTAATTATATAGAGGTAGCTAAGCCCTTTTCCCTAATCTATTCTATTAAGGGTAAATAGGAATGTTAAGGTCTAATAAAAATACTAAAATAAAGGATTTCCTAAATAGGAATACTAATATCAAATAAGGAATATAATTTACTAAATGCCGAAATTAATATACTATATTAAGAATGCCGAAATTAATATTACTATATTTAGATAGCCAAGCTAATAGTAGTAGAGGCTAGAATATAGTCTAGACTTTACGCTACTGATAATACTTAGAAATCTATAGGAAAATTAGGTAATTAATTACTAAATAGGAAGGATTAGTAATACATAGCAATAATATATAGAATAATATAAATATATAAAATTATACACTGAAAAAATCCTAGCTATGTCGAAATAGAAGATAGAATAGCCCTTTTATATTAGTTATTACCTATAGCTTAATACTAGATTCTAAAAGAATCTTAGTATAATTTTAGGTAAAATCAATCCTAGCCCCTTTTTACAATAAATAAGATATACTAAGGATATTAAGCCCTAATTTAAGTATATAAAGAACTAAGTCTAACATTATACTAGCCGAATTTAGTAATTTAACTATAATAGTGCCTTTACTATATACTAGTAGAGTCGTCGCATTACCCTATATAATAGATACTAAGGTAGGGGCTACCTTATTAAAAAAGTTAATGTCACTATAAATATACGATGTTATACCAGAGTCTAGGATCTAATTCCTAGATAAATATTTAGCCGATAGGGCTAACCTACCTATAGATAAGCCTCTAAGCGATATAATAGGTAAAGCGCTATATAATAGATTACTATACATTATAATAAGCAAATCGCTATTAGGGGTAGATAAGCCCTTTTATAATATAACTAGTAAAACGCTATATAAATTACTATATACTGTAATAGGCAAATCGCTAAAAGGGGTAGAGCCGCTATATAAATTACTATATAGATTAGTAAGTAAAATGTTATATAATATATCACTATACGCTATATAAAGGACATCTATAATAGGACTAGCACTAGGGCGTAATTTAGGGTAGAGCTTATAACACGTCTTCTTCTTATAGCCGGTTCTGCCGCATCTATTATATTTAGCCCTAGGGGGCTTTCTAATTCAAACTACTAGCACGCTTTCCTCTAAGGATTCTAAGTAACGCGATTTATTAATTAGGTTAGTAAATAGGCTATTTATATTAATTTCTACCGTTTTAGCCCTATAGGATTAGGTAATAAATGTAATAAATACCTTATATTTAGCTAATAAATTATATAGGGTTTAGGTAATAATTAGCTTATTTAGTAGCTCTAACTTTTTCACCTTAAAATTAATTAAGACGCGCTTTATAGTAGCTAAATAATTCTTAACTTTACCCCCTAGGCTATCTAGAGTAGCCCTAAAAAATTCCTTAAATAGGATAAATTCCGAAGAAAAGCTATAGGGTATATATAAACAATCTAAATAATTCTATATATTAGTAGGGTTATTAAAAGTTAAAATATATATAAGTAGGCTATCTATATAAGCTAGCTAAATATAGCTTAGTACCTTAGTATTATCCTTAGTAGATTTAGCGTCTTCTATATAGCTAAGAAAGCTACTAATATTTTTAATAATTAGAGCTGCCTTAATTTAGATAGTTTATAATTTATAGTTAGAAGAGCTAATTAGCTTTAGAAGTTTAATAGCCCTATCTTCTAATATATTTTTCTAAATTAGGTCTAGCGTAATAAGATTAGGGATAATTTTTTCCTAAAAGAGTATTATATAATAAGTTAAATATAATTTTTTATAAATACTTAGCGATTATACCTAATTTAGAATAGTATTCTAAAAGCCTAAAAAAGTAGGTTAATTAAAATCTAAAAGGTAGAATAGTAAAATAGATAGAACTATTAATTAAATACAATCTAGGCTTATAACCTATTAGAAATAGGGGGCTACTAACTAAGTAAGATCTAATTAGTAAGGTAAAAA
This sequence comes from Cladonia borealis, assembly GCA_018257855.2. Classification (NCBI taxonomy): domain Eukaryota; kingdom Fungi; phylum Ascomycota; class Lecanoromycetes; order Lecanorales; family Cladoniaceae; genus Cladonia; species Cladonia borealis. Next base: position 1,279,695 of record JAFEKC020000013.1, read on the forward strand.
AGATAGAATATATTAGTAAGCTATTATTAATCTTACTTAGCTATATAGAAAAAGGAGAAAAGCGCTAATTATATAGAGGTAGCTAAGCCCTTTTCCCTAATCTATTCTATTAAGGGTAAATAGGAATGTTAAGGTCTAATAAAAATACTAAAATAAAGGATTTCCTAAATAGGAATACTAATATCAAATAAGGAATATAATTTACTAAATGCCGAAATTAATATACTATATTAGGAATGCCGAAATTAATATTACTATATTTAAATAGCTAAGCTAATAGTAGTAGGGGCTAGAACGTAGTCTAGATTTACGCTACTAATAATACTTAGAAATCCATAGGAAAATTAGGTAATTAATTACTAAATAGGGGGGATCGACAATATATAGTGATAATATATAGAATAATGTAAATGCATAAAATTATATGACTTGCAAATTCTAATAATTATTAATAGTTCTTATCTAAAGTTAATAATTTTATACTTAAGTTACTTAAATTATTTTTATTTTAATAACTCTTTTATTTTTTAAATAAACTATAAATATTTATTAAATATAAGGTTACTTAATTAATCTAGCTTATTAGTAGTATTATTAGTAATATTATTAATTATAAGATTTATTTCTTCTTCTTAAGTATTTAAATTTTATTATATTATTAATTTAGTTTATCTATTATTTACTTATAATTCTATAATATAATAATATATTATAAAGATATATATATTAATATAAGATTAAGTATATATTATAAATTATAAAATATAACTAATTCTTAAGAAAGAAAGAAAGGGAAGATACTTTCTATTCTAATTATATATTAAATAAGTAGATATAATATAAGTAAATATTATATAAAGGCCCTTATATAATAAATATATATATATATATATATATATATATAATAGGTATATATTGAAATCTAGGCGCTAGGGCATTACTTAGCGGCTTAATAAGCGAGTTATTAAGCGAGCCTTAGTACCTAGATAAGATTCTCGCTTATAGAGCTCTTAGCTTCTTACTAATTAACTAACTTATATCTATACCTTTTAATAGGTTATAAGCCTAGCTTATATTATAAGTACTTAATATTATTTATATATATATATATATAACTCTCTAATACCTTAATTAGCCTATTAATAGGTTATTAGAGGATATAATTAATTATTATAATATATATAAAGTTAAAATTTAGTAGCTAAGAGTTACTAAGACCCCCTATTATTAGACCTTAGCTTAATATTTTAGGTTATTCTAGCGCTATATCTTAGCTTAATAGTTAAGTTCTCCTAATCACTATACCTTAGTAAACTTAGTAGCTAAGCCTAGCTACTACTAAGCCTAAATAAGATAAATACCTTAGTAATATCTTAGCTATTAACTATCTAACTATAAGTAGGTATTATCTACTAAAGGTAATTAATCCCTAAAATAAGGTTACTAACTCCTTACTAGCTATTAATTAATACTACTAGTTATTAAGTACTTCTAACTATTCTACTAGCTATTAAATACTACTAGATATTAAGTACTTTTAGTTATACTAGCTATTTAAGCGATTTAGTTAGTATACTTAAAGATATATATCTTAAAGATATTATTAAGTATTAATAATAAATTTAATATCTTTCTACTCTATCTTAGGTTTACTATTTAAAGTAACTCTAATTTAAAAATTTCATTAATAATATTAATACTAACTATATAGCTAAAGGCCTAATACTTATTAAGCTTTTTATAGGATATAAATTTATCTAATTTATCCTAAAATAGACCTATACTTAATAAAGACTTTAGGAGAAGACCTTTACCTATATATATTATATAGTTACTAAAATTATTAAAAAGTACTATAAGAACTCTTAGTACTTAGTATACTAAGCTTAACTAATATTTATAGACTATAGGTATACTCTATCTACTCTATACCCTTATTTATATCCTTAGATATTAAATATAACTTAGATACTATATTATTATATCTAATAAGCTCTTATTTACCTTTAAGGATATTAGGGAGCTTAATAATTATAATAGATACTTTAAGTAATCTTAAAATATTAAGAATAAGCTAAAGTAATATACTTTATAGGGGTATATTAATAAGAAGAATATATTATCTAAGAAATTTATTAAGGATAATATAAACTAAGTAAAATAACTTTAAAAAAATAAGGCTATTATTAGATATATTAATAAGTATATCTCTATATCTCTTTAAAATATATATAAATTAATTATAACTATCTCTATATTATAGAAGAAGCTTAAAAAAGACTTTACTCCTAAGAAAGTTAGCTTTATATATAATATCTTTATTAAGTTTAAGTCTCTTAGTCTTACCTAATATAGTAATTTAAATAATTATTATAAGTAGTTTATAGAGATTTATAATAAGATTAAATATTTTAGTTTTAAACTTAAGCTAAATAATCTATAGCTAATTATCTACTTATATAATAATTTAGGCTCTATCTATAACTTTTATATTATCTAGTTTAATAAGCTTTACTAAAAAATATTAAAAGAAAATAAGATAAATAAGTATACTCTTAACTATATTATACTACGCCTAAAGAACTTAAAGGTAATACTAATTTATAGCTCTGCTATAGTATTTAATATATAGTTTATAATAAATTACTAGTTATCTATTTAACTTATTAACCTTAGGGCCCTATAATATATTTAAGCTTAATATAATTATAAATTAGGGTATATTATTAAAGTTCTTAAACTAATAAAGTACTATAATAAGCCTAATTATTATTAACCTATTAGTTATAATTATACTAACTATATTAATAATTATAAGCCCTAAGGTAATAAGTAGTAGGGTAATAATAACAAGGACTTTTAACTTAATAAGAAGTTTAAGTTAAATAAGGATAAAAATAAAGATAATAAGTTTAATAAGTTTAAAAATAAGGTCTAAATTATTAGAAATAATAATAGCTTTAGTAATATAAATATTAATATTACTATTACTAGGCTTAATATTATAGCTTATTTTATAAACTTACTATTTAACTCTAAGCCCTAAATACTTAATACTAAGGCTAGCCACTATATTATAGGTAATCTATTAGTATTTATCTCTATATAAAATCTACTTACTCTAATTTCTATTATAAGTATAATTAGTAATAATAGCGCTATAGCTATAAGTACTATTAAGCTATTATATAAGATACTTAATAACTTTATAAACCTTATTATTAATAATATTTTTTTATTTTCTAGAAATTAATACTTAAGCTAGCTACCCTCTTAAATTTATTAATAAGAGTATTACTATTAGTTAGAATAAGATACTTATAAAACTATAAAATACTAATCTCTATTATATTAATATAAGCCTTAAAATTATAATACTCTATATTTAGGTATCTATAGTAACTATAATAGCTATAATAGTTTATAACTAAAAGGTTATAAATTATTAGTATTAGTTAATAAGGTACCTAGATAAGTAAAATATATTAAAGCTCCCCTAAATTATTAATAGTATTAATTTAAATTACCCTCTAAGTAATAAAGACTATTACTATATAATCTATACTAAAACTTAAATAAAGAATCTCTTTTACTAAGGCTATATTAAACTTAGTTATTATAAAAATAAGCTTATTTATACTAATATCTTTAGCTTAATTAATAATACTCCTTTATATACTTAATATCTATACCTACTAATAGAAGATATTACTAAGGTATATATAAACTATTTAATACCTAATAAATCTATAGCTTTAGTATTATTAAGCTTTAACTTATATTATTAAATAGTTAAATAACTTAATTAGTCTATTTATTAACTATATACTAATAAAGATAATAACTATAAATCTAATCTATTTAATAACTATTACTATAAGTATAATATCTTCTAAAAATTCTTTATTCTTATAAATCTATAAATAAATAGAGTAGCTAAGTATTAAGGATAAATAATTATAACTATAGCTTACTCCCTCCTTTAAGAAAATAGGCTACTTTATAAGCTTATTCTAAAAATAATTAATATAGCTATTTAGCTAAAAAAATTAAATAATTAAAGCTAAGGATAAGAAGATATTATATAAACTTATAAATAAAAAATAATTTAATTTAGGCTTCCTAAAATAACTTAGTTATTATAATATATACTAAAAGTGTAACCCTTTAGGCTAGAATTAGCCTAAATTTTAACCCTACTTTAAAAAGAGCTATCTTATTAACTTTAAAGGTAATTACTTCTACTAAATACTAATATTAATAGATAATATTTTATAATTTAATTATATTAACTAGTTATTAAAATAGTTATTTAAATAGTTTATCTTACTAATCTCTTTATTTATAAAATAATTAGTACCTTATATAAAAGAAGACTTAAGATTTAATACCTTAAAGTAAGCCTAAGCTACTAAAGTATTATAGTTAATTAATATTAATTATTTACTTAATTTTATTCTTCTTCTAAAATTAACCTAATCTATTAATTCTAATATAGATAACTTCTCTATAATAGGGATAGATACTCTAAATATAGATACCCTAGATAACTTAAATAATACTTTAGAAAATAACTATTTAAACTTCTAAAATATCTTATATTAATATCTCTATCTTTATAAGCTAACTAAATTACTAGATTCTATTATACTAGCTATTATTTAAGCTATTAAGAATAAAGATAAGAATATTAAAAGTCTTACTTAAGCTATAACTAACCTATTAATATAAAATCCTATTAATTATAATAAGCCCTAGATATATAAAGAGGCTATAGCTAATTAATATTATAAGATAAATTAGTAATTAGAGATATAAGATAAAATTAACTTATTATTAGAAAATAATACTTAGATACTTATTATACGCTTAAATAAAGCTAATAGCCTTAATAGAAAATAGGTTTATAAGTATAAATAAGGGGCTAATAATATAGTAGTCTAATATAAGGCTTAATAAGTTATATATAGTTTTTAATAGTAAGAAGGTATTAACTTTTATAAAATATTTACTATAATAGTTAAGCTAATAAGTTATAAAGCTCTCTTTACTATTATAATAGCCTATAATTTAGAGATTAAGTAAATAGATATTAAAATAGTATTCCTTTATAGAGATATAGATACTAATATTTATATATATTAGCCTACTAGCTTTAATAATAACTTAAGGTGAGTCTATAAGCTTAATAAGGCCCTATATAGGTTAAAGTAATCCTTATATATTTAGTATTACTATCTACTTAATTATTTTACTACTCTAAACTATAGGCCCCTTACTAAAGACTATAGTATATTCCTATACGTTAAGCTTAATATAATTATTACTATTTATATTAATAACCTATATTAGTATTTTTAAAACTAGCTTAGAGCTTAGAATAATATTTTAGGTTAGCTTAAGCGTACTAAGTATATTCTAAATATTATGATTTACTCCTAAGTATTATTTAGTTATATATAAGTATATTACTATACTTTAAGTAATAAAATCTTTAAATTATATAGTACTATTTACTTATAATAATAATAGTATTTTAATCTTATACCTACTAATATAATATATAATATATATTATATAGCTTAAAATATCTAAGTAGTCTATAGATTATAGTTAGTTAATATTACTTAAATATATTATAGACTTAACTTAACCTAAGATAGTTTTAACTTAGAATAAGATAGATCTTAATATTATTTATATACTACTACTTATTTTATTACTTCCCTTACTTTAATAATATTTATTATAGAGTTTAATATCTTTTTATCTAGTAATATATCTAAATAAAATAATTAAGTATTTAAGGTATTAAATCTATTTAGTATATATATACTAATATTCCTTAACTATAATATTAATACTTATTCTTTAAGTAGGCCCTAGCTATTTTTTTAGCTATAAAGTACTACCTTCTACCCTTTATCTATAATCTCTAATATATAGATTATTACTACGCCTAAGCTTTCCTATATAACTTTAGTATATAGCTATCTAAATTAGTTATAATACTTTATTTAGATTTTACCTTCTTTTATATTATATTTTATTATAATAGTAATCTCTCTAAAAGCTTAAGCTTTCCTATATAGCTATCTATACTTTATTTAGATTTTATACCCTTAATAGCTTAGTAGAAAGATTAAGAAGTAAATGAATTAAAGAATATATATATCTATATTATAACTCTCTATAAGGCCTAATATTTTCTATATAACTATTCTAGTACTCTTATATAGCTATCTATATATTATTTAGGTTAAGCCTCTCTTTATATTTTAATAGTAAGATAGTATAGAGAGGAGATTAAGAAAATTAGAGAATATATATACCTATATTATAATTCCTCTATAAGGCCTAATTCTTTTATCTCTTTATATAGCTATCTATACCTTATTTAACTCTAGCCTCCTTTTATAATTAGATAAGAAGATAGTATATAGAAAAGATTAAAAAAATTAGAGAATATATATATTTATATCCTAATTCTTTTATAAGGTTTAAACCTTCTTATATAGTACTTATCTATACTTTACTTAGCTTATATCTTACTTTATAAATTAGTAATAAGACTAAAGGAGAGTAGTAAGAGGATTAAAGAATATATATACTTATATTTTAGTTCTTCTATAAGATTTAAACCTTCTTATATAATATTTATAATTTACTTAATCTATACCTTACTTTATAAATTAATAATAAGACTAGAGAAGAATAGTAAGTAAAATAGAGAATATATATATCTATACTATAATTCTTTATAAGGTCTAAACCTTTTTATATAATATTTATACTTTACTTAACTTATACCCTATTTTATAATTTAGTAGAAAGATTAGAAAAAGATATTTAAGAAAATAAAAGATATATATATTTATATAATAATCTATTATAAGACCTAAATCTTCCTATATAATATCTATACTTTACTTAATTTATATCCTATTTTATAATTTAGTAGAAAAACTAAAAAAGAGTATTTAAGGAAATAGAGGATATATATATCTATACTATAGTCTATTATAAAACCTAAATCTTCTTATATAGAGTACTTACTTTACTAAACTTATACCCTTCTTTACTATTTAGTAGAAAGATTAGAAAAGAATATTTAAAGAATTAGAGGATATATATATTTATATTATAATCTATTATAAAACCTAAATCTTCTATCTCTATATAAGGCTTATACTTTATTTAACTTATACCCTACTTTATAATTTAGTAAAAGATAGAATAGAGGTTATAATTATTATACTAACTTAAAGAGGCTATAAAGTATAAATAACTATAGCTACTTAGTTAAATAGCTATTATTTATAATAAATACGTTATTAATATCTTTATTAATTTTAGTTAAACTATTCCTCTATTATAAGTTAATACTAAGGCTTAATAACTTCTATATATACTACTCCTTATTATTAGTTATTATCTTAGAGTTAAGTATAGTAAGACTTTAGATTAAATACTAAAGATTAATATTATTATTCTTATAGTTAATTCTTTATTCTATTTTAAATACTATATTTTAGAAATTAATATATTAGTATACTATTATTATCCCTACCTATTATAACTAATTATTTATCTTTATTAAATTTAATTTCTAGTATTTAATTTTAAATATATTATAATTACTCTTAGATTAATATTATATATTTATTACTAATCTTATAAATAAAGTTAGATTAAGTTAGAATTACTTATCCTATTTTATCTTAATTTATATTCTCCTTTATATTATATATTATTTAGGTATTTAATACTTCTATTTTATATAATATTAAAATAGTAACTTTTAATTATAATAAGATACCTCCTAGTTAAATATTAAAGTACTTTTATAATATATTATATATAGAATAATAGGTACTATCTTTATTATTTACTAATATTTAAGATTTTTTTATTAAATACTTTAATATTACTTTACTTAAAATAAAAGCCTTTAAATTAAAGATAATAATAAAAATATAAGTATTATAAGTAAAATATAAAAGCCTTTTCTTAAAAGTTCCTTAAGATTTAAAAGTAAATTAAGAGATTATTAAGAGTTACTTTAAATATATTTTTAATAGTATTAATAATAGTAGGATTAAGATAAAAAATAAGACTCTAGTATTATAATTAATATTAGTATTATTATTATCTCCTTAGCTAAGTATTTATATTAATATAATATCTATCTTAACCCTCTTAAAATAGATCCTAAATAATTAACTAATTATTATATTTATATAAGAAGGCTTATTAAAAGCCCCTTTATATAAGTCTTATATTTAGAATATTATAGATTTAAATTCTTTAAGATTAAAGCTAAGTATAATATACCTCTAAAATATAATAAGAGTTATAATAATTTAGTTATTAATTAAAGAAAATATAATATAAATAGAAGATAATAATATATAGAGAGTTTAAGAGAATAGACTTCTTATATAGCTTATAATAAATTAATAAATAATAGGATTTCTTTAAGGTTATTATCTTAATAACTATTATTATATATCTATTACTATTACTTTAAATATATATTCTTCTCTTACTATCACTAAATTTAAAAATTTATATATTAGCTAGCTACTTTTATACGTTTATCTTCTATTAATTCTTTACTCTTATCTTTATTCTTAGTTAATTCTAAGTATTTATTTTATAAAATAAAGTAGACTCTTTCTATTTAATTTTATTATAGCTTAAATTCTATATTTAATTACATTAAATATAATCTCTATATATTTTCTAAGGATAGTAATACTCTAATTAGATATAAGTAATAGTATTATTAATATATAGAACTAGATAATAAGTCTTCTAATTATTTAAGTTCCTAAAATAAATTTACTATAATTTATAAGAAGAAGAAAGAGCTATCTTTAAAAGATAAAAAAATAGAAGTACTTAGATTAAATATAGATTTTCTTAAAGATAAAGATATTATTAAAAATAATAAAGTAATATAATAGAGTATATAAGTTTAATCTACTTCTTACTATTTAGAATTTCCTATTAATTATATTCTAAGCTTAATACTTAGTTAAATAATCCTAAAATTAAGTATATAATAACCCTAGAAAATTAGTAGTTAATATATTAGTTAATTAGATAAGACTCTACTAAAATTATCTCTTAATTTTATATTTAATTACTAGTACTAAAAAAAACTAAATTAATACTAATTATTTACTATTATATTCTTATATCTCTAGGCTTAGAATAAGTAAAATAGTAGTTTTCTAGTAAATAGTATAGGCCTAGGTAAGATAAGATCTAACTTAGATCTAAGTTAAATATTATTACTAACTTAGAATAACTTATAAACCTTATAAGCTTTAAGTATTATTATCTTTAAGAATATTCTTTACTATAATTATTAAATTATTAAAATATATTAAAATTCTAAAGATATTTAGGTAAATAACTTATACTAAAAAAAAGATAGTACTAAGGAATATAAAGGCGCTCCCTTATTCTTTATATAATAAATATATAACCCTAGATCTAATCTTAAGATATAATTTAAGCCTAAATTAAAGTTCTCTCTAATCTTTCTCTTATAGACTATTATTTCTATATAATAAAAAGAATATATAAAGTTCTATAACCTAGATAATAAAAGAATTAAGCTCTATTTTAAGATTATATATAAAAAATATAGGGTATAGTATTATTTAATAAATAAAGATTTTAACTAATTATAAGATTAGTATCTAAATAAAGTTATTACTTTAATAGAAGAGAGACTCTACTAGTTAATTCCCCTAAAAAAATAGTAGTATAAAGGTACTCCTTAAAAAATACTTACTAGTATATTATTATTACTACCCCTTAGTTATATAAATTATATTTTTATTAATCTATTAGCTATTAATATAAATATAGTATATAAGTAAACTCTTTAACTTCTAGACTTAGTAGTAAAATAAAAGTATAATTTATACCTATATATATACTTAGTATATTCCCTAGATAGATTATAATAAATAAATTTTATCTACTTAAATTAATAACTAGGAATACTAAACTATAGGAATATATCCTTAAGATCTAGAAATAAGCTCTAGAAATCCCTATTATTCTAATAATAAGTAGGATACTTATATTAGTTAGGCTAGCTAATATTAAAAGGCCTTTAATATATTTAATAAGTAACTAAGACTATAATATAATTAAGGATCTTAATAAAATAAATAAATACTTTAAAAAATTAGTTAAAGTAGATATTATAAATAATAATAATATAATAATACTAATATCTAAGTTTAGTATATTATATTACTTATAAATCTTATAGAGGATAGAGAATAGTAAATAGTTTAGTAAAAAAAAATTCTAGACCTACTATTTATCTATTAGAAAGATATAGATATTATATTTCTAATCTAATATAGAGAGGTATTAAATACTATTACTTATAGAATAGTAAATAATATTAAGTATAGTATTAACTAAGATTTATTTAAATAGAAAATAAATATCTTCTATAAGATAATTACTTAATAATAGCTCCTTATCTTAACTATACTATAACTTATTAAATTCTAAGGCGGATTAAATAAAAGGATAGATAAGTATTTATTAGCTATAAGTTATCCTAATAATTACCTTAATAAAGATAGAAACTAGCTCTCTTTAAATCTATTTTATATAATAGGGAATTTATATACTAATAGAACTTTACTACTAAAGTTCTATAAACTTAATAAGATCCTTATATTTACCTATAAGTATAATTATAAGATATTAATATTTTCTTAATATATTATAATAGTCTTATTTACTTAATATATAAGTCTCCCTATCTCTATACTATATATTATTATATATCTTTATTAGAGTATAGTACTATTAAGTCCCTAACTAATAATATTAATAATATAATAGTATATCTAGTATTACCTATAATATCCTTTATTTATATAACTCTTCTTTACTAATCTAAGTAAATCTATTAAAGTATAGCTAGTAAGTAGCTTTTAGGATAAATATATAAATACGCTACGTAATAGGTTAGGTTAAGTTAAGATTTTTTAACCTAACTTAAATCTAAATCTAATCTAAACCCGTTGCTAATAGGTTTAAGTTAGGTTAGATTTTTTTTAATATATTATTAAGTTAAACCTAATAATCTAATAATAATCTATACTAATTTTTATAAACTAAAATAATCTAATAATTATTCTAATAATTATTAGAGGATAAGTTTTCTTAGGATTCTATTTAAGATCCTATAAATAACGCTTTTTTTTTATCTAACTCTATATATCTAGTAATTAGTATTAGCTATAGGAGTTTTCTATAATTTATTAATCTCTAAAGTTTTTTCTTTTTATTTAACTAGTATATCTTTATTTAATTATAATATTCCTTATCTTAATAGCTAGGTCTTAAATAAATACTATTAAAGATATTAATTTTAAAAGTTTAAGATATTTAGTTCCTACTTATAATATCTAATTATTATTCTATATAAATATTTTATTATTTATATATTCTTAGTTTAAATTATAACTTACTTAGTATAAATAGCTATAAAATCTATTACTAATAATTAATTAATAACCCTAGTTATAGATATAGGATAGGGAAGATTATACTTTTAAACTCTATAATTAAAAAGCTTTTAATAATCTTTTAAAGAGTATTTAATATACTTAATTACTATTATAAAGACTAACTATTATAGTTATTATAATTAGTAGAGTCTTTATAAATCTCTTAGATAAGTCTCTAAAAGGGTTTTTTAGGAATAAGTAAACTAACTTCTTTCTAATAATATTTTATTTAGTTTAGAGTTATTACTAGAATAATTATTAGATTAATTATTAGATTAATAGATTTTAATAACTTATAGCCTAGCTTCTTATAATATCTACGTTTTAACTTTATTAAGCTAGATTTAACTTTAATAGTTATAAAAGTAGTAATCCTATATAATATATTATTCCTAGTATATCGCGTAGGCTTTAATTTTTTTACTAGTACTTTTCTAGAATCTTTTCTAGGTACTTTTCTAGATAGTTTTCTAGGTATTATTCTAAGTAATTTTCTAAGTAGTTTTCTAGGTACTATTTTAGATAATTTTCTAGGTAGTTTTCTAGGTATAATCTTAGTAGTAGAAGATATTAATTTAGTTCTATCTAGAACTTTAACCCTAGGCTTCTTTAATTTTTTAATATTTACTTTTTTAGTCTACTTATAATCTATAATTTTATTATTTTAAAGCGTATTCTTAAATATAGTTAATATCCTTAGATTATAGTTTTTACCTTTATAGATATAGTATCTTTTCTTTTTAATAGATTAATTATTAAAAAGATTATTTTTATTATTAATTTTAATTTTATCTATATATATCTTAATACTTTTTAAAAAACTATACTTTTAGCTATAATTATAAATTAAAGATTATTTAAAGATAAAATTAATATAAAATATAACTTACTTAAATTTAATACTCTTAGCCTATTTAATAAGGATTTTATTTCTTTTATATTTAGTTCTAATAAAAGATAAATTAATTTAATATTCTAATTATTTAATATTATTTAAGAGAGTATTACCTAGCTATTATAATAAAGTTATTAGGCTTAAATTAATTAAGATTATATAATAAGTTAGAAATTCTATCTACTATCCTAGAGAATTATAATTATTAGATTAATTATTAGATTATAGATTAGACTTAATTAGCTTATATAATAATTAGAATAGCTTTATTAATCCTATTATCTTTATAATTAAAATCCTTATATAATAAGTTATATTTCTAGTAAAGAAATCTAATATTTATTAATATAATCTTTTAATTCTAGATTATAAAGAATATATAGTTTTATAATAAAAGTACCCTTTTTATAATTAAGATTAGAGTTATAGTTTATACCTATATTTATCTTTTAAGTAGTACTAGAACTATTAGTTTAAGAATAGATTATAAACTCTTTAGAAGTTTTAATTTAGAAGTTATATTTAATTATATATAACTTATTTAAGTATCTTTAATTAAGGGGGGAGGAGTTAATAGCTTAGATAAAAATATTAAAGATATATTTATAGGTTAATTAGATATTAATTAATCTAGTATAGTATCCCTAATTAAGAAAACTTAGTATTTAATTAATACTATATAAATAAAATAAAATAAAGAGAGATTAAAACTTTTTTATTATAATAATAAATCTAATAATTAATCTAATAATTATATATAGGAGTAAATATTAATACTTTACTAGATAAGATTTAAGAAAATTTAGTATATAGACTTTTTTTAGAATACTTTTATTTTAAATTTACTTATTTATAATCTTAATAGGCTATAATATATATAGATAAGTAATATTAATATAAAATTAAAAAGATATTATTAGAAATAGAAGAAGAGATACTTACTAGCTAAGAATAAGATTTTATATATATTTTATAAAAGAGAAAATAAATTTAAAAATTAAAATAAGGATATAGAGTAAGAAGTAAATTATAGATACCTAAATAGTACTAGCGCCGCGCTAGTATACTAGTATATTACTATTTAGATTTTCCTTACTTTAATACTTATAATCTTTTATCTTTAATATTTTCCTTATCTTAATATTTATAAATTTTTAATACTTATTTTAATACTTACTTTTAATATTTCTAGATTATTAATTTATTTAAATATAAATCTTAATAACTTCTTTATAAAGAAAGAAGAAACTAGAGATATTAATATAAATAGAATTAAATAAAAAGAGGCCGAAGATATTATTATAGGTAATTTAGATATAGGATTACTATATATAAATAAGCTTCTTAATAAGATAGTTATTAGATTAATTATTAGATTACTAATTAATTATAGAGAGCTATAAAATTATATTCCTAGGGTATAATTTAGGATAGCTAGTAGGTATAAGGATCTAGTCTAACTATTAATAAACCCATATATAAAATAAGCTTAAGATTAAGTATCTAAGCTAATAAATAATAAATAATTACTCTTTAAAGCTAAAGTAAAAGATACTAATACTATATTAAATTAAAGAAGAAGTTTCTAATATTAGCTTAATATTAATTAGTAATAAATAAATAAAAATAGTAGATAATAGATAATAATAAGTAGTTAGTTCTTTATAAAAGGTAAATATTACTAATTTAAATTTAATAATTAATTTAATAATTAATCTAATAATTAATCTAATAACTATTCTAATAAGTAGAATTATAAAGGGGTAATATATAAATATAATAGCTCTATAGCTTTTAATAATCTACGATACTAGCTTAATTATTAAACTAAGTATTAATAATTCTAAACTACTAAATCTATAGATCCTCTAGATTACTAAATATAATAGAGAAGGAACTAGAAAATAATCTAAAATACTAAGTTTATCTAATATTTATAAACTAAGATAAATTTTAATTTATTATAAATATACTAATAAATATCTAAAAGCTAGGTATTATTATATTTAAGGAGAAAAAGAATATAAGATAGATAGATTTTCTTAATATATATATTTATTAGTACTTTATAATTATCTTACTACTCTATAAATAAAGATATTTTAGTTAATATAAAGTTAAAGGTATATTATAGTATAAGATTAATATATATTAGTATTAAAAGTTTTTAATAATATATATAGTTTTAACTTTTAATTTATAAGTACTTTACTTATATACTAAAGCTATATTTATATTTAATATACTTATATTCTTCTAAACTAGTTATTTTATTAATTATAGAAAGATTATTTATAATAAGATAATAAAACTATTCTAATAATTAATCTAATAATTAAGGTATTTTACTAATATATATATACTTTTACTAGACTAAATCTATTTATATAAAGAGACTTCTTTTATATAAATATTTTATAGAGAAAGAGTATATAATATAATAAAATCTAATAACTTAGAAATTATTTAATAATAGTAAGTAGATTAAATATCTAGGCCCTAGTAATTAGTAGCTTAATAATTATAATTATATTAAATATAGATAGATTTTTAATTAAGAGCCTAGGAAGATAAAGCTTATATATAATTTTATAATTAATATATTTAAGTATAAGAAGTATCTAGAAGACTTTAAGTAATTTAAGCTTATTCCTATAGAGCTAATAATAGAATAAGAGGTTATTTAGTAAATATAATTATATAAGGTTATAAATATTATATTAGTATTAAATTAATTATTAAATAACTAATATAACTAATTAATATCTATCTTAGTTATTACTCCCCCCTACTTTAGTAATAACCCTTTATATTATTTATATAAATATTATATCCTTCTATATAAGAGTTACTCTCTTATAATAAATTATATAGAGGTTATTTATTAGATTATTTAGTAGTTAATTAAAATTTAAATATAATAGAAGCTTATTATTAAACTTCTTAATAAGATATATCTCTATTATCTCTTATAAAGCTTTTAAAGTAAACGCTTATATTTAAATATTATAAGTAGGTACTTATATATATATAATTTTATAGATAATATAAGTTAATAGTCTCTTTAATATAAATAGATTAATAGACTTCTAATATTATTTAATTTCTTAGAGAGCTATAGCTAATAGATAATTAAATTAACTATTATATAAAAGGTATTAAGATAATTAAGATTAACTTACTTCTTTTCTTTTATTTATAATAACCCTTAAAAAATAACTATATTTTTAAGTTAAACGCTTTTAGTTTTTAATATCTTTTTAGTATTTCAAATTAAGAGTTACTTTTATAAGTAGTAGCTTTTTTTTTATCTTAATAATCTTAATAGTTTTAATAGCGTAGCTATAGTTCTTTCTATACTTAAGAGAGAAGTTATAAAGCTAATAATATCCTTAATATTTATATCTCCTTATTATTAATTATCTATATTAATATCTTTATCTATTATCTATTAATTATCTATAATTATAGAAGATATAGTAAGTAGTATAAGGCCTAGATTTAGATTTAAAGGAAAATTTTTAAGAGAAAAAATACTAAGTTTAGATTTAAATTAAGCTTAGAGTTAATAGAATATTATAATAAATTATAGTTACTAGGTTAACTAGAGTATAGAATAAATATATTTATATAATATAATTTATAAATAATAATAAAGTATTATATATTTAACCTAATTCTATATAAATATTATAACTTCTATTATATCTAAAAGTAGTTTTAATTTATATTTAAGTTAGTTAATAATAAATACTATTTTAACTCTTATTTTAGACTAAGATCTAAAGAAAGTAAATATAAATAAGAATTACTTTTTATATAAAGAGAAAAAGAAAGATATTTTTATAAACTAGTAAAATAAAATAAAATAATTAAAAACTAATAAGCTTAAGAGAACTAAAAAGACTAAGATTATATAGAGAGTAGAAAAAAAAGCTATCTTTTAATAATTCTTTTTTAAAGGTACTTAGATTTCTAAGAATAACCTAATAATAATATATTAAAGATACTCTATTATTATAAAATATTCTTTATAGAAAAATATTAGCTTCTTAGGAATAACTATATATTAAGAAAATAAGACTTATTAATAATTAAATAGATACTATAGATTTAATAATAAATTACGCTAGCTATTATTTTATAAATTAGTAAGTTATAAATTCTTACTTAAATATTAGATTAATTATTAGATTATTTATTTTATTATATTATAATTAGTTAATACTTAAATAACTAGATAAAGAGTAATAAAAATATAAAATAAAAGCTTTATAATTAAAACCTTACTTATTATAACTAGAATACTTAGATACTTTAAATAATTATCTCCTTATAATTACCCTTATAATATATTTAAAATATTAAGTTTTAAAGAATCTTTAAATATCTTAACCTCTCTACTAAGCTACTAAATATAAATACTATTAAGAATAGGGTTATAAAATAATATAAAGAAGTTTATTTATTATTTTTAGCTAAATTCCTAAAAAATAGAACTAAAATCTTTTTATTATATAATAACTAGTTATTAAAAAATAAATAAAGCTATCTAGCTCTTAATATATATTTTATTAGAATAGACTAGGAATATTATAAAGTCCTCCTTATATTTTAATATATTTAAGGTTATTATATTAAGTATAAGATTATATCTATCTTTAAGAAAAAAATTATATTCTATAGACTTAGGGATATTATTAGTACTATTACTATAGATAATATATTAAATAATACTACTATAATATAAGCTATTTTATAAGCTCTTTAATAGAATTATAGGCTAAATAATATAGAAAATAACCCTTAACCTTTTAAATATCTTCTATATCTTATATATATAATTTAGCTTACTATTAGTAAGTTACTTAGTAAGATTTATATTATTTTAACAAATAAAAAACTTTAAGTAATATAGAATAAGAATTTAGATAAGAAAGCTTTAAAAACTTTTTAAAAACTTAATATATTATTAATATTTATAAAAGTAATTAATCTAATAATTATATTATACTAACTCTTAATTTAATTATAGATTTATAAAATAGTAGTTTATATTAATACTAGTTCCTTATATAAAGAATAATTTAATACTATATAAATATAAAGAGTAGAGATAATAAGGAGTAGACTTAATATTCTAGTTTATAGCTTCTTTATAAAAAATAAACCTAGTGTACTAAAAGTCTTAACGCTTTTCTAGGATATTAAAATCTAGTAAGATTTTATATTATATATATTTATTTATACCTACTAATTAAAATTAGATTTTAAAGTCTTTTTTAAGAAGTATAAGATATACTTTTTAGTATTAAAAAAAGAAGAGTAGTCTTAAATAAAATACCTAATTAATATTATTAAACCTTTCTATAAATATATTTAAGTTATTAGTACTACTTAATAGTTAATACTTTACTAGATATTTAAAATATATAATAAGCTCTTTAACTACTTAAATATTATAATAAAATACCTTATATAGAAAAAAATATCTTAGAAGATATAAATAAAAAAAGCGCTTAAAGTAACTTCTACTAAACTATTAAAGTATTATTAAAAGACTTAATTATCTATTAAGTTTCTCTATAATAAAGCTATATTACTTAACTCTATTTATAAAGACTAAATTTTTAATAAACTCTTATAAATAAAAGAAAAAGATAAATAATTATAAGTTAAAATATATTAGGATATATTATAAAATAACTTTAATAATTATCTAATAATTAATTCTAATATATTTTTTTATAAACTATAAATATACTAAAAACTATATTTACTATCCTAGATAACTTAAATACTTTTCTCTATATAAAAGAGGAAGAACTTAAGAATAAGTTTAAATACTATTAAAATCTAAATAAGTACTATTTTATTCTAATAATTAATCTAATAATTATCTTCTAATCTTCTATAGAATATAATATTAAAGATACTACTATAATAAATATATAGAAAAGTCCTTTAACTAAACTTCTATATATAATATTTCTTATTTATTCTATCCTTATATTATCTATAGTAGGAGTTAGTTATAAATAAGTTTTTAATATTACTAGTAATATATATAAAATAAATTAATATTTTAACCTAAAGATCTTTAGAGTAATTATAGTCCTTAATTAATATAACTTTATAGAGAATATTAATATATATTATTATATAAATCTATTTAAAGATAATATAATTAGTAAAGAAAAGCTTAACTCTAAGTTACTTTAATATAAGATAGCTTTAGAGAAGATAATAAAATATTAATATATTAATAATAAAAATAAAAAAGATAATAATTTTTAGACTAATATAAATAATTCTAGGCTTATAATTATAGACCATAGATATATTAAGTATTATTTAGGTATTTAATCTAAAGATTAGTAAAAGAAGTTTAATAAAGAGTCTATTTTAAAATAAAAGTGTTTATTTAATATAAGTATTTATATCTACTCCTAATAAGTAATAAGTACTAAATAAAAAGACTAGGACTATTATATCTATTAAATAGGACTAGTATATCTAGAACTTAGTTAGATTATTATATAAAATCTTAATAATCTAATAATTAATCTAATAAATAATATATATAGGATATAACTTATAAATTTTAGTATACTAGAATTAGTAAGCTATTAAGTTTTTAGGTTTAAACCTAAAAACTTACTACTAGATTAGATTTAGGTTAGATTCTTAGTTAAACTTTATAATTTAATCTAAAACTTAACCTAACCTAAACTTAACTTAAAATCTATTAAGTTAAACTTAACTTATTACGTAGTATATATATAAATAGCCTAGAAAATATATTTATAGTATAGAATATATTATTATACCCTTAAGTACTATATAAAGTCTAGAATATCTTAGGAATAAGGCTAAATTTATTTACTAGAGATATATATATTTTTATAAAGCCTTATAGTTAGCTTATATATATAAAATAGGCGTTAAAATAATTATATAGATAGGGTTAAATATATAAGGTATATATCTATTACTTAATATATACTTATAAGAAGTATAGTATATTAGTAGAGTATATATTACTAAAATAAGTAAATACTTATAATATATTTATAGAAGGTATCTTCTAGTTAAAGATACCTAATAATATTTCTAAGCTTAAGGTAAGTATTAATAATAGGGAAAATAAGGATAAATAAGGTAATAATATAATAAATAATAATATTTATAAGTATAATTAAGAGAAGTATAGATTTAAATATATAATTAGGCTATATATAATAATATCTATATAATTATTTTAATATATAATAGTTTAACTTAGCTTAACTTAAGTTTAAAGTAGAATAAGTTATATAGTAATATTATTAGTAGTACTAAGTAAGTAGCTTTAAAGTAATTATAATACTCTATATTTTAAAGCTTTTCTTTCTTTTTTAACTTTCTTAATCTTTATATTTAATATTTATATATAATAATATAATTTAATAAAAGAGCTAAGTATTAAAAAATATTAACTCTACTTAATATATATAAAATAGTCTTACTTAATTATAGTATTAATACTATTTTAGAACTAAATATTAGTTATTTTTATTATTATAAATTCTTCTTTCTTCTTAATTCTATCTTTATAGTTCTTAATATATAATCTATTATATTATTTAAGCCTTACTATATAATAGTACTAACTCCTTTATATAATTATCTAAATTAATTATAATACTCTAGTTAGATTTTATCTTTATTATATTATATATATATATAATAATATTTCCTTTAAGGCATAAGCCTTTTTATATAATTATTTATATCTTATTTATATCTTATTCTTTCTTATAACTTAATAATAAGATAAGAGGGTAATAGAATTAAAGAATATATATATTTATAATATAGTCCTTTATAAGGCCTAATCTTTTCTATATTATTATTCTAATATTCTTATATAGCTATCTATACCTTATTTAGCTTAAGCCTCCCTTTATATTTTAATAAGAAGATAGTATATATAATAGATTAAGAATATTAGAAAATATATATATCTATATATTAATCTTTTATATAGCCTAAGTTTTTTTATCTCCTTATATAACTATCTATACTATATTTAACTTAAGCCTCTCTTTATATTTTAATAAAAAGAGGATATATAGAGAAGATTAATAGGATTAAAGAATATATATACTAATATTATAGTCTTTTATAATACCTTTATTTAACTAATACTTTACTTTATAATTTAGTAGGAATAATAAGGAAAATTAATAGGATTAAAGAATATATATACTTATATTATAGTCTACTATAAGGCCTAAATCTTTATATAGAATATTTATACTTTACTTAAGTTATATCTTACTTTATATATTAGTAGAAATATTAAAAAAGGGTATTAAAAAGAATAAAGAATATATATATCTATACTCTAATTCCTTTATAAGGTTTAAACCTTTCTATATATTATCTATAATTTACTTAATCTATACCTTACTTTATAATTTAGCTAAAAGATTAAAAGTAGGAGTAGAAGGATTAAAAAATATATATAGTTATATCTTAGTCCCTAAATCTTTCTATATATTATCTATATTTTATTTAACTTATACCTTACTTTATAATTTAGTAAAAAGACTTAGAGAGAGAAGTAAAAGTATTAGTAGATATATATAGTTATATCTTAATCCCTAAAAAGCCCTAAATCTTCCTATATATTATTTATATTTTACTTAACTTACGCCCTACTTTATAATTTAATAGAAAGACTTAAGAAGAAGAGTAAAAGAGTTAATAAATATATATAGTTATACTATAATCTACTATAAGACTTAAACTTTATTATAGAACTTTATTATATAAACCTCTAACTATAATAGATTAGTATAGCCTAGTACTTACTATATAAGGCTTAGTAGTTATAATATAGATTATATAATAACTTATATTCTAAAATTTTTTTATTAATAATACTTATAATTAATTCTTATTCTTATAAATACTAAAGCTATTAAAGTATATTTAAGTACTTATTTAGAATCTTACTAAGAAGTAGTATAACTAGAAATAAATTAACTTATTTTAGATCTTTAGGTCTAGATTTATTAGGAGACTTCCTAACTATACTTATATAATATTTAAGAAATATACTATTCTTTATTATAGCTTTTCCTTATTAATCTTAAATATATATATTTATATTTTATAGACTTATCCTAGTATTTAATTTAGTATAGACTATAAATTTAAGTTTCTTTATAATATATTATATATAGAGTAAAAGGTACTATCCTTATTATTTATTAATATAAGAGACTTTTTTACTAAAAACTCTAATATTACTTTATTTTATCTAAATACCTCTAAAGCTAAGATATTAATAGAAGTATAAGTCTTATAAATAAGATATAAAAATCTCTTTATAAAAGTTTTTATAGGTTTAAAAGTAGATTAAGAGATTATTAAGGATTACTTTAAATATATCTTTAATAGTATTAATAATAGGAGGGTTAAAATAAAAAGTAAGACTCTAGTACTATAAGTAATATTAGTATTATTATTACCTATCTAAAAAGATACTTATTATAACTTAATACTTATATTAATATTTATATTTTTAAAACTAGCTTAGAGCTTAGAACTATATTTTAAATTAGTCTAAGTACTACTTATATACCCTAAGTATACCCTAAATACTAAGGTATACTTATAAGTATTTCTAATTACCTATAAGTACTCTAAATATACTTAGAACGCCCTAAGTATTTACCTAATTTATAAGTAGATTTAATAGGTAATTTTTTAATATTAGTAGGATCTATATATAAATAAGAGATCTCTAAGGTATATTAGATTAATACTAATAGCTTATAAATAAGTATAATTAATTTAGTGTTAAATTTCTATATATAGATAATATTAGTAACTATTACTATTATATAGTAATAATACTATATAGTTATAGTATAGTACTACTATTCTATTATATTATATTACGTATTATATTCTATATCTAATATCTATTATTCATTATTACTATTATTATTATTATTACTATTACTATTATTATTACTATTATTATTACTATTACTATTACTATTACTATTACTATTACTATTATATTTATCTATTTATCTATCTATTTATCTATTTATCTATCTATTTATCTATCTATCTATCTATCTATTTATTATAGCGCGTATAGTAGTACGTATAGTAGTATATATAGTAGTATATAGATAGAGTAATACGTATAGTAGTACGCGCGTAAAGAATCCTATTACACGCGTATAAATAAGCGAGTATTTTAATAGATTTTTAGTAATTAATTAAAGATATTTATACCTAGAAATAAAGATATAAGATAATTTAGCTTAAGTTTACTTAAGCTTACTTATAAGCGTTAAAAGTACTTAATACTAGGGCCTAAAAAATTACTAATAAACCCTCCTTAATAAAATTCTAAAATATTATCTAATTATTAAATCCTTAAGGTAAAACTTACTAAAACCCCTTTATTTAAGGTTAGTTCTAAGTTACTTATAGTCTAGAGTCCCCTAAGACTAGATATAAGTACTATATACCTTAAAGATATTATAAAAGCTATATTAACTAAAGTATTAATAGAGGAAAACCTAATAAAATTAGAAGTAGATTTTATATAGGGATTAATAGAGAATAGAGTCTCTATATAACTCTTATTAGATATATAAAGAGTAGGATTTCTATAAGCTTATTACTTAGTTAGTAGTCTATATATATATATTTATATTACTCTAGGTATATATTCTTCCCTTACTACTACTAAATTTAGAAACTTATATATTAGCTAGTTAATTCTTAGCCTCTATCTTTAGCTAATTCTTCGCCCTTGCTTTTAGCTAATTTTTTACCTTTATCTCTATCTTATAAATATAAATAAGATCTATTTATTAGAGGAAGATCTAAACTATCTTATTCTAGCTTAGATACTATACTTTCTTATCTTAAATATAATCTCTCTCCTTATAAATAAAGTTATTACCTTATTAAAAGTTATATTATAGTTTAATCTAAGGATATTATTTAGAAACTAAGTAGTAAGTCTTTCTATTATAGGAGTTCCCTAAATAAATCTATTATAAATTATAATAAGAAGAAATAACTATCTCTAGTATATAATAAAATAGATCTACTTAGGTTAGAGATAATAATAATTAAGAAAGAGATTAAGATAGAGAAAGTATAATAGATAATATAAGTCTAACCCTAACTTTTATATATTATAAATTCCTATTAATTATATTCTAGGCGCTTCTCTATTAATATCTAATATAATCCCTCTTACTTTCTAATACTATAATAAGTATAGTATATATTTTAAAGCTATTACTCTATTTCTTAAATACCTTTACTTCTTTAAAACCCCTTATATATTATATCGCCTAAGAAAGACTTATTTTTAGATAAGCTAGTTATCTCTATAAAATTCCTAGTTAAGTTCTCTTAAAATTAAATATATAGTAAATTTAGAGACTTAGGTAATAACTTTTTAGTTAATTAAGTCTAACCTTACTAAAACTATTACTAAGGCCTATATTTATTTATTAGTACTTAAAGATAGACTAAATTAATACTAATTATTTACTATTATACTTATTTATCTCTAAGCCTATAATAAGTAGAATAGTGGATTTTTAATAGGTAGAATAAGCCTAGATAAAGTAAAATCTAACTTAAATCTAAGTTAGGTATTATTACTAATTTAAAATAACTTATAGAGCTTATAAGTATTAGATATTATTATCTTTAAAAATATTTTTTACTATAATTATTAAGTTATTAAAATATATTAAATTTTTAATAATTTTTTAATAATAAATTTATACTAAAAAAAAGATAGTACTAGATAATATAAAGACGCTCCCTTATTCTTTAAATAATATATATATAATCTTAAGTTTAATCTTAGGAAGTTATTCTAGCCTAAGTATAGCTTTTCTCTAGTCTTTTTATTATAGTCTATTATCCTTATATAGTAAAAAGAGTATACTAAGTTCTATAACCTAAATAAGCCTAAAATTAAGCTCTATTTTAGTATTATATATAGTAAATATAAGGTAAAGTATTTTCTAATATCTAAAGATCTTACCTAATTAATATATTAATATTTAGCTAAAGTCTATACTTTAATATAAGAGAGACTCTTCTAACTAATTCCCTTAAAAAATAGTAATATAAAGGTACTTATTAAGAAAATACTTACTAATATATTATTATTACTATCCCTAGATTATATAAAACTTATCTCTATTAACTTATTAATTATTAATATTAATAGAGTCTATAACTAGATCTCTTAAGTTCTAGATCTAATAGTAAATATAAAATAAGATTTATAGATATATATATATAAGGTATATTCCTTATATAAGTTATAATAAATAAATTTTATCTACTTAAATTAATATCTAAGAATACTAGATTATAAGAGTATATATTAGATATATAGAAATAGGCTAAGAATATTCCTACTATTATAGTAATAAGTAGAATACCTATATTAGTTAGGCTAGTAGATATTAAGAGGCTACTAATATATTTAATAAGTAATTAAGTTAAAGATTAAAGCTAATATAGTAATATAATTAATACTTTAATAGAATAGATAAATAATTTAATAAACTAATAGAAATATATTCTATAAATATAGATATAATAATACTTATCTTAAACTTTAGTATACTTTATTATCTACTAATCTTATAAAGAATAAAGAAGAGTCTATATTATAAAAAAAAGATTTAAGCCTACTATTAATCTATTAATAAGATATAAATATTATATTTTTAACCTAATATTACTATATATTAAATAATATAACTTATAAATTAGTAGATAATACTAAGTATAATATTAACTAATATTTACTTAAGATAAAAATATATATCTTTTATAAAATAATTACCTAATAGTAACTCTTTATCTTTATTATACTATAGCTTATTAACTTCTAAAGCGAATTATATATAAGGAGAGATAAGTATTTACTAGCTATAAGCTATCCTTAGAAATATCTAGATAAGAATAGAAATTAACTCCCTATAAATCTATTTATATAATAAGGGATATATATATTAATGAAATTCTACTATTAAAGTTCTATATACTTAACTAGATATATTAAGTAAGCCTATTATTATATATCTAAAATATTAATCTTTTTCTAGTATATTATAGTTATTTTATATACTTAGTATATAAGTCTCTTTACTTCTTTATTATATATTATCTTATATTTTATTAGAGTATAGTACCCTAAAATCCCTAGCTTATAGTACTAATACTTTTATAGTATATCTATAACTACTCTTAATACTCTATACTTATAAGACTTTCCTATACTAATCTAAATAGATATATTAGAGAATAGCTAGTAAATAGATTTTAGGATAAGTATATAGATAATCTAGATAATCTATTTAAAATATAGAATAAGTTACTTTACTATTAAGTACTATATAAGATTTAAAGAGTACTAAGTATATAATAGAACCTATTTACTAGTAATATATATATATTTATTAAACTATCTAGTTAGTTAATATATATAAAGTAGGTATTAAAATAGTTATATAGAAGAGAGTAAATATATAAAGTTTATATCTTTTAGTTAATATATATTAATAAGATTAATAGTATATTAATAAAGTAGATATTATTAAAATAAATAGATACTTATAATATATTTATTAGGGATATCTTTTATATTAATAAATATAAAGTAAAAAAAAGAGATAAAAATATATAAATAGAATAAAAATAATAATATACTATTTATTTCTAACTTAAATCTATATTAAGTATAAAATATATAGAGACTATAAATTAGGAAGATATTTTTACCTTTATTAATTAATAGAAATAGAGTAAATAGTAATAATAGTATAAAGTATCTATTTATTACTAGATATAGCTTTTAGATATAACTTAGTAGTACTTAAATAACTAAGGATAACTTAAAGGGTAAATTAGTTTAAGATAGAGTC
This sequence comes from Cladonia borealis, assembly GCA_018257855.2. Classification (NCBI taxonomy): domain Eukaryota; kingdom Fungi; phylum Ascomycota; class Lecanoromycetes; order Lecanorales; family Cladoniaceae; genus Cladonia; species Cladonia borealis. Next base: position 1,306,133 of record JAFEKC020000013.1, read on the forward strand.
TAACTTAGGCTTAATAACTAATTTAGATATTATTTAAGTAGTACTATTCTATTAATATTAGTACTAAGTTTAATACTAAGTAATATATTATTATTTATCTATAAGTATAATATTACTATAAAAAATTACTTTAGTCTTATATATTACTAGTAAAATAAATATACTAAATATAAGAAAATTATATATATTAAGATTAAGGAGGCTCTTAATAAAGATAAAAAAGATAGAATTATATATAAAATATATTTTAAAAAAAGATATAACTAATCTAATAATATAATATATTCTATTAATAATAGTAGTCTTAATATAAATATATTAGTAGATAATATAGAATATATAATAAATTATAATAAGTTATTAGTAGATTAGAAATAGTAATTAAAAAATAAATAAATAAAATATTTAACCTTTAATATATTAATTAATATTTAGGCTAGATATAATAAGTAAAATATTATAATTAACTATTATATCTTTTTACTTAGTCTTATATTAAACTTATTATTAATATTTAGAATATAGATATATATAGAAGTAATAGGGATAAATACTAGCTTACTAATATATAGCTAGGTTAATCTATATAAAATAAGCTAACTATAAATAATATAATAATTACTTAGATCTAATAGAGACTATATAATATACTACCTATTTCTAAGTTATAAGGATTATAGCTATAGTTAATAGTTTATAGATAGTAAGATTAGTAAAGAATAGATAGATAATTTCCTTTAAAGTCCCTTTATAAATCTTAAAATAACTACTACTAATTATAATAATTATTTAGAGCTTTAGTTTAATTATTTAAATATAATAGAGTAGTAATAAAGAGTAGATTAAATATTCTATAATATTAAAGATAATTAATAATAAAATATAGACCTTTATATCTAAAGTAATATAGATAGTATTCTAAGTATTAATTATATTATATATTATTATAATATACTTAATATTCTATAGTTTCTATTTAGTTATTAAGCTTTTAGAGATAACTTAATATATATACCTACTTATATATTTAATTCTAATAGCGAAAGGGTATATTTAGAAATATATATAAGTAATTAATAGTAGTTTACTTAAGAAAAGATATAAGAAGATAATATAATTATATCTATACTATTTACTAGTAATAAGATATTAATAATAAACTATTATAGGGATTCTTCTATATAACCTATATATATTACTATAGGAAATCTTAATACTAGTATTTATAGGAACTAAAGTTATCTAGTTATACTTCTTTTAAATTTAATACTAATAATTAAGATAAGCTTTAAAGAAGGCTTTCTAAAAAAAATTATATCTAAATTCTATTATACGGCGATAGATATAATACTAGAATATAAGTATTATCTTATATTTAATTAAGTATTTAAACTAAGTAACTATTAATAGCCTTTATAATACTTATAGAATTAGGTATTAATATCTAGTATATAGATAACTACCTTAGATAATATTATCTAGTTATTACTAGTATAATAATAGATTATTTAGAATAGATTCTAATTATAAGAGTTAAAAATAACTAATATTATTCTATTTATTTAGTCCTTTCTAAGAAAAGAGAGTATATAATAAAATAATAACCTTCTTATACTTATAAGTATATAATATAATATATAAGAATCTAAAGGGAAAATAAGTACTTAAATAATAAAGAAATAGATATCTATACTATTTAAAATTTTACTTAGAACTATATACTTATTAATATTTACTTTATTATAATAGTTAATATCCTTTACTAGTTATTAAAAAAGATTATAATAACTTTAATTAAATAGATCTAATATCTTATTAAGGATATTATCTCTACCTTAAGAAAGAGAAATAAATAATAGTATACTATATCTTAGGTAGCTACTATATTTTAATTAGATAACTAATTTATATAAATTCTAAGCTTTAGAATCTTAAAGATATTCTTTTATTTTAATACTATTACCTAATAAACTAAAAATAAGTAGAAAGTTATTATAAAATAGTTAATAACTATAATAACCCTATTACTCTATAAGAGAGTACTAGCTACTATTTAATATATATATATAATACTAGACTTTATAATATTAGTATTATATATATTATAAGATAAAATAATATTAAGCTATATATACTAAGCTATAAAAAGAATAGATAATTTTAAATATATTTTTAAGAAATATAAATTAATAGTTACTATACTTTATACTAATAATAATATTAAAAAGGAATATTATTTTAATATTCTAAAATTATATATTATATTATATTATAAAGATTTAATCTAGCTCTATAAAAGTATCTAAGGTTTTAATTTATATATTAATAAGATAGTATATAAATTTCTTCTTAAAGAATTCTATTAAAGAACTAATAAGGATAAAGACTTTAAATCTTAAATATTAGAGTATAATATTTACTAAGTAAAAATAAAGGCTATAACTAATCTCCTAAACTTTTATTATAATTAAAGATATACCTTTATTAAAGTTATATTAAATATATATATTATATAATTAATAATAATAAAGACTCTATTTAACTAATTTAAATATAAAGTTAATCTAAATATTATAGAGTAATATAAGTTAAATCCTAAGAAATAATAATTAATAATAATTATTACTACTATAAATAACTTTAATTCCTAAGATTTTATTAATACTCTTATTATCTTTATCTAAGAAAATTATAAAAGATAAAATAATATAATATAAAGTTTAGCTAGTACTATTTAATATAATAGTAATTTAGTATAGATTAGGGATTCCTATATTAATATCTATAAATTAGTAGTTTATTAGATCTTAGATAGAAAAGATAATAATAATATTAAGCGTCTAACTAGAATAATAGTAAGATATACTCTAAGTTAATAAAAATCTAGTAAATAGTATAAAGACTATATCTAGATTTAGAATAATTTAGCTAATAATAACTAAGTTAAAAAGATAAATAATAAGATAGAAAGGGAAATTAGGTAATTAATACTTATTATATTAATTATAAATATTAAATACCCTCTAAGTAATAGTTAACTAGCTATTTATATAAGTATCTTTATTAAAAGATTATAGTAGTAGAATAAATATAAAGTAGATTCTATATATAGTATATTTAAAATAGAATATATTCCTTTAAGTAAAGTATACCGCCCTTAAGATTTAGGAAATCATCGCTTTTATAATATATAATATATTCTATAAAGTACTTATATAGTATCTATTAGTAGGGATAATAAGGTTTTCTATATAAATAACTATATAGATTAGGACTAATATAATATAATATTTAGTAAAGATTTTATAGGTAAAAAGCTTTAAGTAGTATTAATATTCTAAGGAAAGAGAAAAGAGAATAGAATAATTTAAATATAATAGAATTAAAAGTACCTTTTATATTATTATATCTTATAGCTATACTACTTAATCTAAAAGCTAATTAGATAGCTAAGTTAAATCTAAGTTAGATTATTAGGTAGCTAAGTTAGATTTAAGTTAGATCCTTAGTATAAATATATAGAACTTCTAAATATAATGTTTACTACTAATTATAACTACTTATATTAATATATATATCTTATATATAGTATCTAATATATACTAGTTATTTATTAAGGCTAATTAGAATATAATTTATTACTTATCCTATATAAAAGATATTATTTTAGTTACTTAATAGAGAATTAACTTAACTCTATACTAATATAATTAAATACTTATAAAGACTAGTAAAGAACTAACCTCTATTTAATATAAGATCTTAGATTCTAAAAATAATAATAGTTTATTAAAAGATAACTTAGATAGATTATATATTAACCTTTATATAAATAAGTAAGAGTCTTAATCTTCTTTAGATATAGAACTATTTTATTTAATAAAAAGTACGTTATCTCTCTTAGATTTTAGTATATACTACCCTAAATCTATATAGAGATTATAAGAGATATATAGTTATTATATATTATCTACTAATCTTATATATTAAGAAAACTACTAATAAGGATTTTATTTAATAGGTACTACTTTCTTTTAATTAAGACTATACTTACTTATTAAATTAGTATATATAGAAGATATAAATAATTATATTATAACTTATTTACTAAAGCTATAATTAATAATTAAGATTAATAAAAAAGAGTTAGAATATAACTTTATATAACTATTATAGGTAATAATAATAGACTCTATATAACTTATAAATTCTAAATAATTACCTTTATTCTCCCCTCCTTTTTTTCCCTAAATTTATTATAGTTTAACTAAGAGATATTATTTAAAGTTTAGTTTCTAAGGTAGTTACTAAGCTATAAGTATTTAACTAATAATTAGCTACTCTTAATAAGTTTTATATTCTCTTCTCTATTTAATTTACTTTTATAGAGCTTAAAAGATATTATAAGTATAAATAATTATATCTCTATATTTAATATAACTATAGGTAGAGGGTATATCTTATTATTAACTATATACTTATTAGTAGTACTATTATCTATATATATAGTATTTAAGAATAATAATAATACTTTATTATTACTATCTTTATTCCTACTCTTAATAAATTAAGAAATAGATTATTTATCTAATACTTTTAATTTATTATTAAATTCTATATAAGTAAAGATAATTATAATTAGAAGATATTAGAAAGGGATAGAAATTAGAAAAAAACTACTAAAAAAGAGAAAAAGGAAATTTTAGTAGTTTATAATATATCTTATAAAGTTTAAAAAGTCTATAATCTCTATTATTTAAGATTCTTTAATTAATAAAAGATTAGATATTAAGCTACTTATCTATAAATATAATAGTAGATTTAATTAACTTTTAACTAACTCTTTACTTATTATTAAATTTATTTACTAATATATTAATAAGATTAATTTTATTAATTCTATCTTTCTATTAATTATAGTTATTATTATTAGCTTATTTTATCTAGAATTAATAATAATTAATCCTTTTATATCTTTTTATAATAAGATTTCTAAGGTTTATATTTATAAATTACTAATCTATTATATAAATAAGTTTATAAATAATTTATTATTTTCTCTTATTTCTCTTAAAATAATTATTATTAATAAAAAGTTTATAAGCTTACTTAAAGTACTCTTAAAATTAAGAACTTATAATTTAATTAAATTATTAGATAGTATCTTTTAGAATTATATTATAAAGAGAGCTAAAAATATTAAAAAAAGAATATAAGGAAAAGAGTAGATATAGTAAATTATATATTAAGAAGTATTAAGTAAATAAAGCTTAATAAAATTAATAGCTTCTATAATTACTTTAAAAGTATAGCTTTCTTTAAGTCTAGGATTTTTAAGTAGCTCTTAATATATACTAAAGAATCTAATATTTAAAGATTATTAGAAAAGGGCTAAATATAAAATAGTCTATAAAAGCGTAATTAAGTATATTAATAAGGACTTAAGTTCTTAAAAAGTAGGGATTTAAAGTATAATACTAAAGATAAAGATAATATAATATTAGTCTTAGGCTTAGATATAATAATAATATATTACTTAGATTTATTTTATTATAATAATAATAACTCTAAAATAAGGGTAAAGATAAAGTATAAATATTTATTATTAAAGTTTTCTAAATAAAGTAATAGCTTAATATAGAAACTAGGATAAGTTAAAGGTAAATAAATTTATATATAAATAAAAGAAATTAAAGCTAAAAATAAGCTAATTAATAAAAAGGATTATAAAATTTTAAGAGATCTTTAAATAATCTTTAATAAATTATTTACTAATTATTAAAGTATAAATATAAGTAAATAAATAATTATTATTAAGTTAAAGAAAAAAGATATATAGTAAATACTATTTAAATATTATAGACTAGTATATTAAAATCTATAAAAATAAGTATAGAAATAACTATATATATAAATATATATATATAATTAAGTAGTAAAGCTATATATTTAATTACTCTAAATTAGAATATATATAAATCTTATATTAGCTAATATTAATTCAGTAGATTTATTAATATAATTAGATCTAAGTTAGAATCTAACTTAGATTTAGTTAGAATTTAACTTAGATTTAGTTAGAATCTAACTTAGATCTAGTTAAGTATAAGCGCGCTTAAATATACTAGTCCTTACTTTATTTTAATCTCTTCTATTACTTTTCTATTCTTAAAACTACTATTATTATATTTATTAATTACTCTAGATTTAATTTATATATAATATTTTAAATATCTATTAATTTATCCTTAAAAAAATTATAAGATTCTTTAGTATATATAGATAGTATTCTAAATAATTTATACTTATTATAATTCTAGATCTATAGAGATAAGAGGGTAAATATATATTATATAATACCCCTTATTATTAATAGTAATAATAGGTATAAAGAAGAAAAAAAAGATAAGAAAGATAATAAAGAGCTTTAAGATCCTATACTTAATTAGAAAAAAAGATATATAATATATATATAATAGAGTAATATAGTCTCTTTACTATTACTATATATTAAATATTTAGTAAGTAGTAATATTCTTATTTATATATAACTAATAATAATATATATAAGCTTTATTATTCTTAATATATAGTTAATTCTTTAATAGCCTTAAATTATTATTTAGATCTACTAATATATATTAGTTAACTACTCTTTTACTAGCTCTATATACTCTTTTAATAATAGTAAGCTTACTTTACTCTCTTAATTATATCTAAAGAAAATATAGATAGATTATTATATAGATAATAGAGTATTATTCTTATAAATAAGTACTATATATTAATAAAAAGGAAATTATAAAATACTAAGGTATAAGATAGTAGTATAGAATATATAATTATACCTTATTATAATATTATTTACTAGAATTTAAAGTAAGAATTATAGGCCTTAGATTAACTTAGAAATAAAAACTAAGCTTAATAGGCTTATATAGTAGATATAGAAGAAAATTATAAGGAAATTAGATCTTAAGGATAAAGTTAATATTAGTATTAATAATATACTATTATTAATAAAAGTATAAATAGTAAATAACCTCCTATTATATAGATATATCTACTAACTAAGGTCTATAGATATTTAATAGAATTATAAATATAAAGATATAATTTATAGAAAAGATATAAAGTATTATTAAGAATTACTATATATTTAGAATTCTAGAAGACTTAATAGTAGATATAATAGATAAATTAATAGAGGGGAAGAAATAGATATATAACTATAATAAAAGTTATATAGATAGTTTATATTTCTTTAGTTACTAACTTAAACTAATAATTTATATTATACTAACTTATTTATAATAAAGTCTAATAATAAGGGTAGATATAGATTTCTTAATAATATTATTATAAAAATATTTATTTTCTTATTATTCTTTATTAAAAGAGAAGTATTAATATAAAATAATATTATAAAATATATATTTAATCTAATTTAACTACTAATAATCTAGGTAGTATATACTATAATATATACTATAATTAAGGACTATAAGATTAGTACTAAGAAGATTTAATATTTTTAAGTAGAAAGTATTTTAAGTAAGTCCTTTATATTAATATAATAAGATATAAACTTAGTATAACTAATAAAATCTAGAAGTATATAAGGATATCTAATAAGTATAGTAGAAGTTAAAATCTATATATTAAGATCTAATCCTAGATATCCTTATAAAAAAGATTATTATATAGATTAGTACTAACTTAAAAGATAAAGAGTATAGTTAAGAAATAATTAGAGACTTATTTAATAATAATAGTAATAACTATCTATTTAATAAGGATATAATTATAGATTCTAAGATCTCTACTATAAATAAAAGTAATCTCTAATATATAACTAAACTTTATACTAATATACTTTAGCTACTATATTAAATATATAGTAACTCCTTTAAAGTACTATTTAACTCTTATTTTAATAAGAATACTATACCTAAAATAAACTAGAAGAAGGATTTTCTAAACTTATTAACTATAGGGTTAATTAATAAAGATTTAACTTAAGTAATAACTATAATACTTAATAGTAATATAAGGATAAATAATTTATACTAGTCTATAATATTATCACTAATATAATTAAGGAAGAAGAGTAACTTAATAATACCCTTAATACTTCTAACTTTAGGGAGAAGTAAGCTAACTAATATAGATATCTAAAAATATAGCGCTATAGATATATAATAATAGGTTAATTAAAATACTAAATATAAAAGAGTTTATACTATATTTTAAGGAAGTAGAGATTAAGAAAATATTAAAGTTAATATACTTATATTTTAAGAAGAAATATAAGGTAGAATTAGATAAATAAATTTAGTATAATAATAATATAATATTTAATAATTTAAAAGGGTATTTAAAGTTCCTAAAATAAATAATACTAAAATATATTATTAAGTATATAAAATAAATTTTAAATTTTTTTTAAAGATATTTATACCTAGAAATAAAGATATAAGATAATTTAGCTTAAGCTTACTTAAGCTTACTTATAAGCGCTAAAAGCGCTTAATACTAGGGCTTGAAAAATTACTAATATACTAATTATTAGCTTAAATTCTTATAATATTACTTAGCTTAAGGTCTAGCTATCTAAGAAATTTTAAATATCTAACTTAGGGCCCTACTAATACTACTTAGATATAGTTATTATAAGAGATTATTTAAACTAGATTTTATACCTAAGTTAGAAGAGTTATATCTATAATATCCTTATTAATTATAGTATACTTAAGTATAAAATTAAAGATATAAGTAAGAACTTATCTATATATACGCCTATAAAGACTACTTATTTATAACTATCTACTAAAGACTTTATTACCTTAAAATAATCCTATAAATAATATTAGTTTATTATTAAGTTACTAATATATACTATAATAAATACTAGGCCTAATATTACTTATATAGTCTTTATTATTAACTAGTATATCTTTAACTTAAATAATAACTATTAGATAGTAGTAAAATAAATCTTTTATTATCTATAGAGTACCTTATAATTTAAACTTATTTATAAGAGACTATTATAGCCTTTAATAGAGTATTTAGATTTTAATTATATTAGTAACCTAGCTATAAAATACTTAATTTTTAGGATATATCTTTAATCTTAGAAATACTACTATTAGTTAGTTCTCTAAATATTAGCCTATTATTATTTTATTTATATATAAGGCTAAATATATAGAGTAGATTAATATTATAAAGGAAGTTATCTAGCTTAAAAGACTTCTTAAGAAGTTAATCTAAATTATTTTTAATTTAATTATTACCCCTTATATTAACCTAGAGAAAGTAAGCGAAAACTATATATTTATAATAGCTTAGATTATTAGAATTAATACTACTTATACTATTATACTAGCTACTATTATCTTTAATTATAATTAAGAGATTATTATACTAGCTAAGAACTCTATTAATTATAGTAAGATAAAATATATATATACTAAATATATATTTTTTAGGGAGTATATTAGTAATTAATAAGTTAAGTTTAAGTATTATTTTATAGAGAATATAATTAGAGATAAACTTATAAAACTACTTTCTTATAATATCTTTAAGCGTTTTTATTAGTATTTAGAGCTATAATAAATATATCTTATAAGAAAGTATATAGCCTATAGCTAGTAAAAGCTCTTCTTATTTTTATTATCTTTTTATATATTTATACTAACTACTTAATATTAAGAGCTAGGCTATATAGTATTCTAATAGGAGCTTATTCTAATAGGAGCTCTTTATTAATATATAATAGAATAGTTAGATAGCTCTATAGCTTAAGTAGGAGTATTAAAATCTAGGTGCTAGGGTATTACTTAGTAACTTAATAAGTAAGTTATTAAGCGAGCTTTAGTACCTAGATAAGATTCTTACTTATAGAGCTCTTAGCTTCTTACTAATTAACTAACTTATATCTATACCTTTTAATAGTATATAAGTTATATAATACTTAGTACTATTACTATATTATATAATATATACCTATAACCTATAAATATTAATTAAGCTTAGTATACTAAATACTAAGAATTCTTAAGAGTTTAGTAATAACTTATTAATAATAAGTAAAAGTAAGTAATAATAATAGTTATTAGATAGATCTTCTTTAAATAATAATCTTTTAAGATAAGTATAGTTTTAGTAAATAAAATCCTTATAATACTTCTTAATAATTTTAGTAATTATATAATATATATAAGTAAAGTTTTTTTCTTAAAGTCTTTATTAAGTATAAGTTTATTTTAAGATAAATTAAATAAATTTATACTCTATAAAAAGCTTAATAAATAATAGGTCTTTAGTTATATAGTTAGTATTAATATTATTAATAAAATTTTTAAATTAGAATTACTTTAAATAGTAAATTTAAAATAAAGTAAAAAGATATTAAATTTATTATTAATACTTAATAATATCTTTAAAATATATATCTTTAGATATACTAACTAGATTATTTAAATAACTAATATAATTAAAGGAACTTAGTAGCTAGTTACCCTTATAACTAGAAATACTTAGTAGTTAATAGTATTAAATAGCTAGTATAACTAGAAGTACTTAATATCTAGTAATATTTAATAGTTAGTAGAATAACTAGAAATATTTAATAACTAGTAATATTACTTAATAGCTTATAAGAGATTAATAACCTTATTATAAAGATTAATTACCTCTAGTAAATAATACCTACTTATAGTTAGATAATTAATAATTAAGATATTATTAAGGTATTTATTTTATTTAAGCTTAATAGTAGCTAAGCTTAGTTATTAAGTTTATTAAAATATAATAGTTAAAAGAACTTAACTACTAAGCTAAAATATAATATTAAAATAATTTAAATATTAAGTTAAAGTTTAGTAATAAAGGGTTTTAATAACTTCTAACTATTAAATTTTAACTTTATATATATTATAATAATTAATTATATCCCTTAATAATCTATTAATAGGCTAATTAAGATACTAAAGAGTTATATATATATATAAATAATATTAAATACTTATAATATAAGCTAGACTTATAACTTATTAAAAGATATAGATATAAGTTAGTTAATTAATAAAAAGCTAAGAGTTCTATAAGTAAGAATCTTACCTAGGTACTAAGGCTCGCTTAATAGCTCGCTTATTAAGCTACTAAGTAATACCCTAGTACCTAGATTTTAATGTATATAAAGAATATATAAACTTCCTACTCTTTTTTATAATACTATATATATAATTAATACGTCTAGTAAGCTAGATTAGCCTAAGAATATAAGTAGCTATATAATAGAATATACTTAGAGTATAGTATATTTATAAGTATACTATAAAAGACTATAGGGACTAGTAAGACTATAGAGAGATATATATAAAAGATTATTATAGAGGTAGCTATTCTAATATATATAGTTTTATAAGATATTTAGTAGATAATTATTTTAGGGAGAGAGTACTTAGAGAGAGTTAAATATTTTAATATAATTATATCACTACTTTAATATAAGGGCTAGTAAGTTTAATAAGTATTAAAATAGGATAGAATTATCCTTACTTAATTAATTATAGAAGTAAGAATAGAGTATACGCGATTAATATTTAAATACTAAGGCCTTACTTAGTTAGCTTTACTAACTTAGCTCTACCTTAATATTAAATTTTAATACTCCTACTTAATTCGTATATTTTATAAGCTCTATCTATCCTATATATAAGATATAGCCTATATAAGGTATATAAGGCCCTTAAGGTATATAATAGGTAGCTTATATAAGGCTCTAAAATATATAATAAGTAACTTATCTAAATAGCTAAGTTAAATTATCACCTAAATTTTAAAACTCTAAAATAACTATATTTAACTATCTAAAATTTTTTTAAAATAACTATATTAAAAATTCTATTTTTTAATATTTTATTATTATTTAAAATTTGTTTTTAATATCTAATCTATATATACTATTTTTATACTAAAATATAGTTAAATATCTTATATAAGGTAGTATTTCATGTATAAGGTCTAACTATTATTATTATTATCCCTTAAGGCCTAAATAGTAATACCTAATTATTATATACTATACTTAATTATAAGTTATTATTATTATATAAGGCCTAAATAATAATACCTAATTATTATATATCGTGCCTAATCGTAAGTTATTATTATTATATAAGGCCTAAATAATAATACCTAAACAACTCTTATAGGGACTCTACTTCTAAGCACCTCCCTTAGGGCCCTACTCCTATATATCTAGCTATAAATATATTAGCTATTAGGTATATATTTAAGGCCTAAGATATTTTAAAACTTAATAAATTTATTCTTTAATAGGGGCTTTATTAGTCTATTAACTACTTAGTATTTAGTTAGTATATACTAAAGATTAACTATATCTTTAATAACTTTTTTATAAATAAAGTAGTAGCGTATAATAATATACTTATTATAAGTATAGAACTCTAGATTCTTTATAAGGGTAATAGTATCTTAATTATTACTAAAAATAATAATAGCCTTTATAGTTAATTTCTTATCTTAAGACTTAAGCTCGCGTAAAAGATTCTTAAGCTATATAACTTTTTTAGTTATTTATATCTATCTAATATACTTAGCTTTATATATTAATAGAGTAATAATTAGTTATTATTTAGATTATTAGTTAATAGTACTATTTTTAATATAAAAGATAAAGCTAAAGATTAACTAATATATATTATAGTCGCCTACCTAATTAGAGTTAATATAATTTATAAGGTTATTAATAGTATCTTAAAATATAAGTTAGTAGTTAAGTATACTCTATAGATATTAAAGAATTTATTTAATAATAGCTTAATAGATTTAAATAGAATTTAAGATATAGTAGCTAACTACTAAGATAAGAAAAATAATATTAAGATAGATACTTAGTATAGTATATATAAGAGATCTAATAGCTTATTAGTATTATTATCTATTATAAGTATTAGCTTAGTAATTATCTAAGGCTTTTTTAAGCTTAGAACTTATATTTATTAAAATTATAATTATTTTATACTCCTACTATCTAAAATTCTAGATAACTTTTTTAAGGTATACTTATTAGCTAAGATATAGAACTTATTATTAATAATTTTAGGTAATTAATATACCTAGCTAATAATAATATAGCCTAAGATTAGTTATATAAAAATAAGAATTAAAGGCCTTTTTAACCCTAAGAATATTTTATTTATTAGGGCTTATAATAAGTAAATTATCTATATAAAGAGTAATTATTATATCTAAAGGGGTAATAAATATACTTAAGTTAGCGTCTAAAGTATTAAAGTCTAAGGTTTTAATAAAGCTAGTAAAGGTATTATACTATACTTAAGATAACTACTTAAGCTTATATAAGGCTTTATTAAGATAATAAATCTTATTATCTTTATAATAACTCTTAAATTATTTAATAAAAATTTCCTCCTTAACTTATTTATAAAAAAAGCTATTTTAATATCTATCTATTTAATATCTTAATCTATAATAGCTATAATAGTAAGAATAGCCTTATAGCTTATAAGTTTAACTATTAAAGTAAATGTTTTATTATAATTAAGTCCTTTATATTATTTAAATCCTTAGACTATTTAGTATACCTTATAATAAATAACCTCTTTATTAAGGCCTTATATTAATATATAAATCTATTTACTTCTAAAAGTAATCCTCCCTTAAAATAATATTATTAAGGACTATATCTTATTATCTATTAATAACTTATATTTATTATTTATTACTAACTTTTATTATATTTATTATATACTTCTTAATATAGCTTTATTATAGGTCTTTAGCTTAAATAATTTAACTATATTTATATATAAAAGTATAGTAATTAGGGAGTAGTTAAGGCCTAATAGGTTCTTATTATCTAATACTAAAACTATAAGGTTTAAATAATCTATTAGGATTTATTTAAATTAGGTAAGATAGATATTATTAATTAAGGGGAGTTTAGATAATATATTTACTTATTATTTAGGTAGTAGCTTAGTATAAATTAGATTAGTATTATAGCTAAAAATCTTTTACTTCTATATACTCTCCTTCTTTAAAGTAGAGGTTTATAGATATTTAGTAGATAGAGATATTATAGATAGAGGTAGTTATAATAAGATTAATAATAATAGTATAGATATAATAGTAATATTTAGTAGGGCGATATTATTAATAAAAGTAGGCTTTTATTCCTTAATATAAATATTAGATACCTAAAAAATCTTCTTAATCTAGGGGTAGTATAGTTAGTAGATATATCTATTACTTTTATAACTAACTAGTAGGTATTATTTATTTTTATTAACTAATTTCTTTTATAAGTAATTTCTAGCCTAAATAAAGAATCCTAAGATTTAAAGATAGCTAAAAGATAGAGTATTATTTATCTAAGCTTTATAAGATAATTTATTACTTATTTTAGTAATAGGGCTATATACTATAATATAATTAATTACTCTTAAGATTTTAGGCTATAAGTCTTTATTAAGACCTAAGCTTAGTAATATAGAATATATTTTAGATATTAATATTAGGCTTAGATATTTTAATTTATTATTTTATTAGAGGTTTCTAGATATTATTAGTTTATAGAAAATATTATTATTAATAAGGAACTATTAGAATTTATATTCTATATATTTACCTCTATTATTAGTCTAGAAGTGTTAAATATAATAATTATTTTATTTATAATAGCTTTTAAAGTATTAAAAGAAAGAAAAAACTATACTTTTATTTTTAATATAAAAGACTTCTAAAAAATTAATATAATTATACTTAAAAGTAATAAAATAATAACTTCTATTAAAGCTTATTAGTTTAATAGGACTATAAATATTACTATAAATTAACTTTATTAGATATTAGCTAGGCGTAATAATATCTTTATATAAAGCTAACTTTTAGTAGCCTTATATATAATATTTATAAGTTAGTTCCTCTTTAATTTTTTTTTTAGAAGTTAACTTTAGTAGTTATTTAGAGTAGGTAGATAATATTCTATTAGCTAAGATACCTTATTTAAGTATATTAGAGTTATTAAATAAGGTTATTTAAAATATTATATATATTTAATTCTAAGGATATTATCTTTAACTTAAAGATAAAGATTTTATAATATTATTTAGTTTTAATCGCGCTAAAAAAATTATAAATTAAGATATATCTATTTATTTTAAAGTCTACCTTAATATTACTATTTATTAGCTAAGAGATTAATAAAAGATTCGCTCTTATATTAGATATAAATATAATATTTTAGAGTTATAAATTTCTATTTAAAAAAAAGATTTAGATAATTTCTATATTTATTAACTAAATTAGTTTTCTATTAATTCTAGTAATAGATTTAGCTATTATAGATATTAGCTAAAATTTAAGAAAGATATTATAATTACTAAATATATATTAGCTATAAACTAAGTTAATAATAATTAGGCTAGTTAACTTATTATATATAAAGGAGATAAGAGAGAAAATAAATATATTATTATAATTATAGAATAGATTATTAACTATTAAGTTAGTAAAGACTAGCTTATTTTTAGATATTATTATTAGAGGGTTAATTATTAAATACTTCTTATATTTCTTTTTTAATTTAAATTTTATAGGCTTTAACTAAGGGTATAGTTACTAGTAAGTAGTACTATTATATTTAAAGGATAAATTCTTATTCTTATAATAAGAGTAAGAGCTCTTTTTCTTTTTTTAGGTAGATTTATTAATCTAATTATTATTATAGTTTTAGCTAGAGGTCTAGTTAATATTAATACTTTATCTCGCGAATATAATAATTCTAAAGGATTTCTAAAGGATTTATAAGCGAATTTTTTTATTATTTATAGCGTTTAAAATATTAGAAAGAGAGATAACTTTATAGTTAAAGAGATTATATAATTAAATATAAATAGTAAAAAAGGTATAATAAGTTTTATCTAAACCTATAAAAAATAGATAGTAGAGATAAGGCTCTAGTAAGCTATAAATATTATATAAATTAATTAGTTTATTAGTAACCTCTTAAAACTTTTAGATATAATTATTAATATTTTTTAAGATTTCTAATATTATATTATATAATTAGTAGACTAGTTTAGTATATATATTTATTTCTTTAGACTTAAACTTCTTTATAAAGATATCTAAAGTTTTTTAGAAGTTAATTTTATTCTTTATTATATAAAAAGATTTTAATTCTATCTAGTCCTTAATAATAATTATTAACTTAAGGTAGATAGCTAAAATAAATAATTTAAGGTTATTAAATATAAGCTATATTTTTATTTTATAGGCCTATTTTATATAGTTACTCTTTCCTTTAAGCTTATTAATTATATAAAGTAAGTAGAATCCTTCTCTTTATTAGTTATTTATAGCTATTTTAATTTTTTAGGGTAGTAATTATATTAGATAATAGTATTAAAATAGGAGTATTTATAGATAAAGATAAGAATAAGAGTGAAGATAAATTAGTTTAGTAATATTTCTAATCTAAAGTAACTATTATAGGCGACCTAATAAGCGTATTATAAGATATTAGTAGGGGCGAAGATATAAAAGAATATTAAGTAGTTAGATTAAAGATATTAGTAGTATTTACCTTTAAAAGAGTAGATTTACTAGCTTCTAAGCTTATATTATAAGGTAAAGATAAGTAGGATAGAAGTAGATAGTTATTACCTTTAATATTTTTCTAAAGATTTTAATAATCTCTTTTTTATTTTTTTAATATTTAGCTTCTTTAATAAAATAAGAGAAGTATTATTATTTAGAGTGATAATAAATACTAATAAGAGAGTTTATAATTTATTTATAGAATATATTAATATTTAATAATAGTTATAGATCTTAATAATAAGTAGATAGTTACTTAGATAAGTTATTATTTAAGGGCTTAGTAATCTCTTTATATCTATTTATCCTACTTCTTTTTAATAGTAGAGAACTACTTAATAAGATAATATTATTAATTAATAGATAGAAGATTTAATTAATAAAATAATACTATTAATAAATAGATAAAAAAAATTATATAGTAAGATAAAAGGTTATTAATTAATAGACTAGTATCCTAGCTTAATAAGATAAGGTCGTTAATTAATAAGCTAGAAATATATTAATTATTTAATTAAAGTAGTAGTTAACTAAAAATAAGATAATATTTAATAAGTTATAGAGATTTTTATAGAGATTTTATAGAGTTTTTAGTATTTATTTAAATAAAGATAGTCTTAATAGTCTTAATCTTAATAGAGGGTAAATTAAATAATTTAAATAGGTAATATAGCTTATCTAGATAAAGAAAATCTCTATTTATTTATATTAGGAAGTGGATATTATATAGATAAGAGTACTTAGTAGTAAAAAACTTAGGTATTTACTTATACTTAAGTTATATTAATAATAGTAAAGTAGTAAATAATATTAATCTAAGTACTAAGTAGCCCTTTATACTTAAATAATTAAGTATTTTCTTTTATTATAATTATATACTATAATAGATAACGATTTATTATTAAATTAATTATTTAATTAATAAATATATTTAAGAGTAGAAGATTAAGTAATAGTTTAATAGCTCTATAAACTATATTAATAATCTAAAGGATAAGTAGAATATAAAGTATTAGATTATTAAAGATATTTATAATACTCTATAAATTTAGGCTTATAATCTATTAAAATAGGATAGAATTATTCTTAATTAATTAATTATAGAAGTAAGAGTAGAATATATATAATTAATATTTAGATACTAAGGCCTTACTTAGTTAACTTTATTAACTTAGCTTTATCTTAATACTAAATTCTAATAATAAGAGTATATTTATAACTTTATTAATAAGATATCTTAGTAATTAATATTTAGTAGTTAGTAGTTAGTTTTAAAATAATATAAAACCTATTTTAATTAAATAAATATATAATAGATTATAAATTTTAGTATAGAATAAGATAATATTAAGAGATTAAATAAATTATTACTATTTAACTATTTTATAACTAAAGTATTATCTAATTAGTATTTATATAGTTTACTAAACTATATAATAACTAATAATATAAGTAAAAGAATAATAAATTCTTCTAATTTCTATATATAAGATTATATATATATTTTAATACTAAGTTATATATAAGTAAATATTACTTTTACTATATATATTCTTTTTACTTTTTTTATATATATCTTACTTAATATTTATAATATAAAATACTTTATTAAGTATTACTTATAAATTACTTAATAATTAAAGTTATATAAAGTTAATAGCCCTACTTATAGAGGCTACCCCGCACGTTCCTAGGGGCTAGCCTTAGGAGGCTTGCCTACTAGCCTTAGGCTCCTAGGGCTAGCCATCTAACTATATACTTAGGAAGCCTAGGGCTAAAACAACTAATTTTTAGTTTTATAGACTACGTCTTATAAATATATTTAGAGGCTTAATCTATATTAGATCTATATTAGTAAATTTATAACTCGTAATTAGTAGTATACTAAGAGTTTTTAGTGAAAATAGTACGTTTAGCTATAAATTAGCTACGAAATAGCTATAAACTATACTAAGCAGCGCTTTTTTTTCTAAGATCTTATAAGATCTTAGAAGATATCTAGAGATCTCTATACCTAAGGGATTTATTATTTTTATGACTATATTATAGTCTTATTTAAAATCCTTTTAAGTATAATCTTATAATACTACTTCTAGAGCCTAGCTAGATCTTATAAGACTATTATTATTAAGGCCTAACTAGATTTTATAAAACTACTATTATTAAAGCCTAACTAAATCTTATAAAATTTTTCTAGCTAGTTTACTTTTCTTTATAAGTAGTTACTATATCTTTTTTTATAATTATATTATTATAAAAGTCTATTTAAGATAAATATTAGTTATTATTAAAGTATTTAATCTTTATAGCTTTATATAATATCTAGTATATAATTACCTTCCTCTATCTAAGTTAGTAGGCTCTTTTTAGTATTACTTAGTAGGTAATAATATTATATATTAGCTCTATAAATTTTATAATAGTAACTTCTATAAGAGTATAGCTTATATTTTCTATACTAACCTAATTAAGTAATTAATCTAGTTTATTATTTCTATAGCTATTAGCCTATCTTATTATTATATATTAATCTAAACTTTCCTTTTATTTTCTATCTATTATTATTACTATTAAAAAAACCTTTTAATCTTATATTTAAGCTTTAAGTTCTCTTTAATATACTAAAGAGTTTAAATTAATATAGTCTCTATAATAGTAGAATATAATATAAATTAGGCTTACTAGTAATAAGAAGTTTAAGCTTCTAAATCTTAGAAAATTTTTATAAGAAAGATCTTACTTTTTTAATAACTAATATTATTTTTAAGAAAAATAATATAATAAATATCTTCGCGTCTATATATAAAGGTATAATTAAAAAGACCTATATTAGTTTATATAAGTCTATTATAAGATACTTCTAATATTAGTCCTAAAAATAGCCTCTTTTTATTTATTTAGTTTTTTAATTCTTACTTATAATAATAATCCCTTTATTTATCCAATAGTATTTAGTTATTCTTTTATATTATTAAGGCTATAGCTAGTAAAAAGCTTACTATATATAGTAGATATATACTCCTAGTACTTATAGTTAATTATATACTTATTAATTACAACTCTATTAGTTACTTTATATAATAGATTAACTAATACTAATATTCTAGATAGTATTTATAGGCCTATTTTAACTAGTTTATATACTCTTATTACTATTCTTCTATAAATCACTAAAATATAGCTTAGTATTATATTAGAAGCTAGCTCTTAAATATAAATATTATAAGAGTCTTTATATTAACTATATACTTTCTATTTTATAATCTTCTAAGGTATTAATAAAATTAGAAGCTTAAAAAAAATATATTAAAAATAGCTCTTACTATAATTAAGTTAACTTTTATATTTTTTATTCTAGTTTATAAAGTACTTCTAAATAATCTAATTTTAGAGATATAAACTCTCTTACTAAAATTTATAGAATTTATAGTAAGTATTATATTATAAAGGTAATATAATAATATCTATAAACTCTAATAATATTATTTAGTAAACTATTTAGTATAATTCTAGATATTATAAAAAGCTTAAAGTATAGAATTAATCTATTATTCTTTATTCTTTTTAAGATCTTCTATTATTCTTTATTAATATTTTTATATTTATAATATTTATTAATTATTACTAGTTTATAACTTTAAAGATATAAAATCTTCTAAGTTTATTTCTATATCTAAATTCTATACCTTAATATAGTTCTACCCTTTATCTTAGTCTAGCTTTTTTTAAAATATAGACTTTATTAAGATATATTTTAATACTAATTCTAAATATTTACTATAAAGTATTTAACTAGTATATATTACTTATCTTAATAGAATAACTAAAATAGTTTAAATACTCTCTTTTCTAGTTCTTCTAGGTATTAAAGGTCTTTAGTTTAATATATAGTAACTATATTAATAAATTCCTATTATAGACTTTAATCTAAATACTTAAAAGGCTTATAAATTAATTAAATACTTATACTAAGTACTTTAATAATTCTATACTAATAAATCTTATTTAATTATATAGTTAAGTTAGTAAGAGATATTATATATAAAACTAGTCTAAAGTAGGATTTAATATTATATACCTTATAATATAATTAATAAGGATATTTAGAATATATTTATTTATTAGATATTTAATACTAAGAATAGCTTAGTTATCTTATTCCTTTACTTATTATTAATCTTATATAAGATTTTAAAGAGATTATATTATATACTAATAATACCTATCCCTATAAATATTTAGATATAAGCTAAGTTAGCTTATAAAAGAGGAGTATAAAAAGATAGGTTCTATCTTCTCTAAACCTATCTTAATATTA
The DNA here is from genome assembly GCA_018257855.2 of Cladonia borealis. NCBI lineage: Eukaryota > Fungi > Ascomycota > Lecanoromycetes > Lecanorales > Cladoniaceae > Cladonia > Cladonia borealis. The sequence continues at coordinate 1,327,113 of JAFEKC020000013.1, forward strand.
TAAAGCTTATTATACTAACTATCTTTCTTTAAATTAAACCTTATAGCTATAAAAATTATTAGTTATTATTAATAGAAAACATCGCTTTATATACTAAGTATTAGGTATTTTTTCTTTTTATTAGTCTTCTTCTATTATATACTTCTATATTCTATTATAGATATACTTATATTTTTAGCTCTTCTTTATTATATATATTCTAAGTAAAAGATTAGAAAATATTTAATTATAAGGGTTTATAGTCTTACTATACTTTTCTTACTATAGCTAGATTTTTATTATCTATATCTTTATAACTCTTAAGATTTAATTTATTCTTAATTATTACTTATTTTAACTTAAAAATTAATAAGGGCTTAGGCTATTTAATATATATTTATACTCTATCTATCTTATTATTATTTTATCCTTTCTTTATTCTACTATCTAGTATTTTTACCTTATTACTAGGCTTACTAAATCTATAGTTAAAGTTACCTAATTTTCTTCTCTCTATCTATATTCTATCCTTTCTTTATTTTTTTTTTATATAATCTAAGGTTAATATTACTATTAAAGTTTATATTATTATTATAGCTATAATTAAAGCTTATAAGTAATTTATTCTATTACTTTAAAAATACTATAAAATATAATTAATATTAAGAGATAAGTAAAAAGTAGGATAAGATATATATAAACTATTACTAGGACCTAAACTAATTCTACCTTTTTTTAAGTAGTATAATAATAAATTATAAAGGCTTCTATAGTCTTTAGAATATCTTAGCTTTTTAAGCTTAAGGTTTATTAAGAACCTAATAATAGTAGAATAAAAGAGCCTAGTATTATATTAGCCCCTCTTCTTAAGTATAGTTAGTATTATTTACTAAGACTCTTTTATAATAGAATATAGATATTTAGAAATAAAAATACTTAGGTAAGTTAATATTAGATAGTATTCTTAAGATTATAGATTATAGAAATCTTAATAAAGTCTTTAGTTATACTATTCTTATAAGCTAGAGCCTTATCTAAATAATTATTTTTAAGTTAATATCTTTAAAGTTATATCTATAATATATAGTAGCTACTCTCTTTTAAATCTAGATTATTAAATTTAGAACTCTAAATAAGATCTTAGATATAAATTTTAAGAAGTACTATATATATAATATATAAAAAGAATATATTAAGCTAGAAATTCCTCTCTACTTAATAATATAGAAAGGGTAAAAGATAGATAATTTTTAATTTAAAACTCTCTCTAAAATAACTATATTTACTAATTAGTCTTTTTATTTAATAATTTTTTACTTAACTCTAATTACCTTTAAAATATCTAATATAGCGTTATATATTTATAAGTTTCTAATAATCTTTACTACCTATTAAAAAAAGCTAGTAATTCTAATATTCTTTCTATATTCTACTAGATATTCTATATTAATTCTATCTTATTTAATAGAAAGCTATAGACTAATTTTATTCTAAGCCTTAGTACTTAAAATAAAGATTTTATATTTAATAATATTTATAATAATATTAATTAATATTATAAATATATCTTATATATTACTTAGATTACTAACTTTAAAATTTTAGAGATCTAAATTCTTAGTTCTTTATTATAATTAATGCCTATTTATAGTTAAAAGGATATTATTATTATAATTAAGAGAATAATAGAAATAAAGCTAAAGATATAATTAAGATAAGAAAGGTAAAATTATTATAAATATATTTAGAAAAAAGTTATAATAAACGCGCTAAGAAAATCTTATAAAATTTTTAATAAGATTTTCCTAAAATCTTATAAAATTTTATAGACTAAGCTCTTTCTTATCTAGTAATTATAAGTAATAGTAATTTTATTCTTATTATTAAGTATAACTAGACTTAATTAACCTAGCTATAATAATTTTATTACTAGACTATAACTATATTCTATATACTATTATCTTATTTATCTTTCTCTATTACTATATCTATTATTATAAATATATTCTATTTAAAGTCTATTTATAATATATATTTTTTATCTACTTATATCTTAATTCTTATATTTAAATATAATATATAAAAAATAACTAGCTTTTTCTAATTAAGTTAATAGGCTTTTTTTAATACTTATTAGTAGGTAGTAATATTATATATTAACTTTATAAATATTATAATAGTAGCTTATATAAAAGTATAATTTATACTTATTAAGCTAACTAAACTAATTAGATAGTCTAGTTCATCTTTTTATAGCTATTTATTATTATTATTATATATTAACTTAAACTTTTCTTTTATTTTTTATTAGGTTTTATTACTACTAAAAAATATCTAGATCTTATATATAAGCTTTAGGTATACTCTAATATACTAGAGAGTTTAAATTAATATAGCCTCTATAATAATAGGGTATAATATAAATCTAGCTTACTAATAATAAGAAGCTTAAGCTTTTAAATCTTAAAAGATTTTTATAAGAAATACCTTATTTTTTTAATAATTAATATTATCTTTAAAAAGAATAATATAATAAGTATCTTTATATTAGGATATAATAGTATAATATCTATAATTTATCTTAGTTTAGGTAATTTTATTATAATAGTACTAAAATTTTAGTCTAAAGGGTATTCTTTCTTAATTTACCTATTCTTTAGATCCTTATATATAGTAATAACCCCTTTATTTATCTAAGTCTATTAAGGGTTATTCTATACTATTAAGGCTATAAATAGTAGATAGCTTACTATATATAGTAGACGTATACTACTAATAACTATCTATATATTTATTAACTATAGCTTTATTAGGTATTTTATAAGATAGCTTAACTAATATTTATAGCTTTACTAGTATTCTTATTTTCATAATAACTAATCTCTATACTCTTTTTACTATTAGCTTATAAGTTACTAGAATTTAGCTTAATATTTTTATAGAAATTTACTCTTAGATATAAATATAATAAGAGACTCTAGCTTTATTAAGAGCTTCTCTTTTTATAAGCTTTTATTATATTAATAAATTAAGATATATAATAAAAGCGCGCTAAAAATAGTTACTATCTTAGTTAAGATAATCTTTACTATTTAATTATTTTTATTTATAAAGTACTTTTAAATAATTTTATTTTAAAATATAAAACTCTTTAGTTAAAAATTATAGAATTTATAGCTAGGCTAGTTTTATATATCTAATATAATAATATTTATAGCTCTAATAATATTCTTTAATAAATTATTTAGTATAGTTCTAGATATTATAAGTAGCTAGAAATATATAATTAATTTATTATTCTTTATTCTTTTTAAGATCTTTTATTACCCTTTATTAATATTTTTATATTTATAATATTTATTAATTATTACTAATCTATAATAAAGATATAAAATTATTTATTTAAATTTCTATATTTCTAACTTCTTTTTATTTATAGCTAGATTTATTATTTAAACTTACTTTTTTTATTTATAAAGCTCTTTAAAATATAAATTAATATTAATTCTAAATATTTACTATAAAGAAATTATTTAGTAGTTATTACTTATTTTAGTAGAGTAGTTAAAATAGTTTAAATTTTTCTATTCTTAGTTATTTAGATATTAAAAGCCTTTATTTTAATCTATCTTAATTATATTAATAAACTTCTTCTTTAGCCTTTAATCTCTATATTTAGAAGATTTATAGACTAATTAAATATTAATACTAAGCGCTTTAATATTAATATATTTATAAATCTTAATTAACTATATAGTTATATTAATAAGAGATATTATAAATAAAACTAGTTTATAAAAGAGCTTAATATTATATATATTAAAGCCTAGTTAATAAGAATATTTAAAGAATATTTAATTTATTAGATACTTAATATTAGTAGTAATATATTTCTTATAATATTAATAGATAGTAGGCTTAGTTATTTACTTATTATAAATCTTATATTAAATATTAAAGAGATAGTACTATATAATAGTAATACTTATTTCTATAAATATCTAGATATAAGCTAAGTTAACTTATAAAAGAGGAGTATAGAAATATATATTTTATCTTTTTTAAATCTATCTTATTACTATAAAGCTTATTATACTAACTATCTATCTTAGAATTAAATCTTATAGTTATAAAGATTACTAGCTATTATTAGTAAAAAATAGCGCTTTATATACTTAATATCTTATATTTTATCTTTTTATTAGTTTATTTTAAGTTTATCTTAAAGAAATTTATTATATACTTTTATATTTTATTATAGATATATTTATATATTTAATTATTCTTTATTAAATATATTCTAAGTAAAAGATTAGAAAATATTTAACTATACTAACTTATAATCTTATTATACTTCTATTATTATAGCTAAATCCTTATTATTAATATTATTATAAGTCTTACCTTTTAGTTTATTATTAATATTTATTTACTTAATCTTAAATATTAGTTATAATTTAAATTTATCTATCTCTTTATTATTTTTATCTTTATTTATTTTATTACCCTTCTTTTTTATCTTATTAATAAATTTTTTAGATTATTTATATAAATTATCTAGCTTCTTTTCCTTTATTTATATTAGGGCTTTTTTTTACTTTTTTCTTTTATATAGTCTAGGATTAATATTACTACCTAAGTCTTTATTATCGCTACTATTATAGCTAGAGTTTATAAGAGATTTACTCTTTTATTTTTCTTTTATTATAGAGAATAATTAATATTAAGAGATAAGTAAAAAGTAGAATAAAATATATATAAACTATTAATAGGACTTAGATTAGTTTTATCTTTTTTTAAGTAATATAATAATAAACTATAAAAGCTTTAGGACTTTTCTAAGTCTCTTAGCTTTTTAAAGTTAAGAATTTATCTAAAATTTAGTAGTAATAGAATAGAAGGGCTTAGTATTATATTAGTACTTACTCTTAAGTATAGTTAATATTACTTACTAAGACTCTCTTATAATAAAATATAAATAGTTAAGAAGTTATACCTAAAATTAAATTAATATTATACTATATTTTATAAGTTTATATTTTTAAAAATTCCTATATATTATTTAGTTATAGTATTATTATACTTTAATACCTTATATTAAGAATTATTTATAACTTAATAATCTATAAAATATTACTATAATATACTAAATTTAAAATTATTTAAATTTAGGAAACTAGATTATTAACTTTAAATTAGATTTTAAAATATAATCTTATAAAATATTAAAAATATATTTAGTATTTAAAGTTAATAATTTAAGATAAAATTTCTTAATAATAGAGATAATAGAGACTAAGAGATAAAGGTTAATTAAAGAGAGACTCTCTTTAAAACGGCTATATTTATTAATCTAACTTCTTACTTAATAATCTTTTACTTAATTTTAATCCTTTTTAAAGTACTTAAAATATCTTAATATATTAATAAGTCTCTAATTACTTTACCTAGTTATTTAAAGAAGCCCTAGATATTAATACTATTATTATATATCTTTAATAGCTTTATAATAACTATATTATATTTAAGAAATAATAATTTAGTATTATTTCTAGCCTTATAAATACTTATAATAAGCTCTTTATTTTTAATAATTTTAATAATATCTTTAATTAGTTTTTTAATTATATTTTATATATTATTTAGATAACTAGTCTTAATAAAAGTTAAGGTCTAAAATTTAGATTTAATATTATAATTAATACTTAATTATAGCTAAAAGGGTATTATTATAATAGTTAAGAAAATAATAAAGATAAGATTAATAATATAAATAAGGTAAAAAGAGAGATTTTATTATAGTAAATATAATATTATAAATAAAAGAATTATTAAATAAAAATTAAGTTATAGTAAAGAATTAAAGAGATAATAAAATAAAATAATATCTTAAAATAAATATAGATAATAAAATTAATAAGATAGAGTACTTAATATAAATACTAGCTAATTTTAAGAATTTATAAGATATTAGAAGTAATTTAATAATTTTTTTATATTATAATAATTATCTTTAATACTATAGTTAGTATTTCTTTTACTACTATATAAAAACCTTATTATTTTAATATAAAGGGATTTTAATTCCCTAATTTTATATTTTAATTTACCTTACTTTTTTATTAATACTATTTTAATTATAAATATTTAATTTTACTACTTCTATAATTATTTTAATAGAATTACTACTATTTTATTATTAATTTTATTTATTTTCTTAATCTTTATATCTAAATATTAAGAAAGATCTACTTAAAAACTTTAATATAAATTCTATTTATTATAATTTATATAATAAGTATATTATCTTAACTTTTATAAGGCTAAACCTTAGATATATTAAATTAAAAATATAATTTAATATTTATTATAAGCTTCTAAAAGTAAATTTTATAAGCTCCCTTATTATTATCTTATAATATTATTAGTTAAGATTTTATAAGCTCTTTTATTATTATCTTATAATATTATTAATTAAAATTTTATAAGATTTTTTATTAAATTTTATAAACTCCCTTATTATTATCTTATAATATTATTAATTAAAATCTTATAAGATTCTTTATTAAATCTTATAAACTTTTTTATTATTATTTTATAATAATAATAATATTATTAAAAAAGCTATTAATAGAGATTAAAAGTTATAAAATATAAAAAAGTATAAAACTAAGATTAATTAAGATATTAATAAAGAGTAGGAAAAAAAAAGATATATATACTAAGACTTATAACTTAATATAAGTTTTAAACTAACTCTATATTTATTTAATATTAATTTAATTAAGAAATAGAGAGATTAAAAAATATTTTAAAGTAAACTATTCTTTAGATATATTTAAGTATTACCCTAATATAAGAATTAAAACTTTATATATATTACTACTACTACTATAAAGAACTCTTTTAAAGGCTTTATAATTAAATAGTTAAAATATTAATAATAAATATAAGTTTTTTAAGAAGAGGAAGTAGAAAAAAAAAGAGATAACTAGTATAATTTTTAAAAATAAATAACTTAATTTAATAAATAAGATCTAAGAAAGATTATAATTTATATACTATAAAAATATATCTTATAAATATACTTATTTATAATTATACCCCTTATTATTATTTTTTTCTAATTTATTTATCTTAGCTTTTATTTAATTACTAGCGTTTTTTTATAAATTTTTTAGGGCTTTATTAAGAGTCTCTACTAATAATATTAAAAATAATAGACCTAATACTATATTAAGCTACCCTAGATATTATATCTATATAATTACTTAACCTAATAATAATCTTTTATAATACTTTTATTATAGCTTTAAAATTAGTAATCTATCTTTATAATATCTCTATATCTATAATTAATTTATAGAGTAGGATAGATATTATAAATAAAGAGGAGGCTAATAAAGAGAAAGTTAATAAAAAGAGTAAGGAATACTTTAATATATCTCTTTATTATATATCTTAGAGCTAGTTATCTATATTAACTATAGAGGGTATATAGAGGAGTAGTAATCTAATATTACTATCTAATAACTAGGAAGTTTAATATACTTAATAGTTATAAGATATTCTATAAAATATTATATATATTTTAAAGCGCGATATATTAAAATCCTATTTATTATTAATAGTATAGTAATTATAACTTAAAATCTTACTAATTTACTAAGATTTTAATAAGATCTTACTAAAATCTTAATAAGAGTTTTAGTAAGGTCTTAATAAGATTTTATTTATTAGTATTAGATAACTATATACTATTATTATTAATATATCTTAAATATACTATAAAGTACCTATAATATAGCTAATATAGAGTCTTTTAAGGTAAGAATTTCTTTAGCTTAAATTAATATTAAGTAATTTATAGAGGGTCCCCTATAAAATATAGAAAAATATTAGACGCTACTAATCTATTTAAAGATACTACTAAATATTTAGAAGCCTTCTATAATATATCCTAATTTATATAATTAAGTAGATAAAATATTAGCTATCTAAATACTAAATAGTCTATAAAATATTATATTATCTACTAAGATAAGGATTAAATATATTTAAAGTTCTAAAAATTAAATAAGAAGGGTAATAAATATATTTTTTCTATACCTATCTACTACTTTTCTTATATTTTTATAATTAGCTATAGATAATTATAGAAGGATTAATTTCTTTTATAATACCCTTAATTATAATAATATATTTACTCTTCTTTAAAGGATTAATATTTATATATAACTCTCTTTATTTCTAAATATTTTTAAAGCTTATTAGAAATAATATAGGTATTATTATTATAATATACCTAGAGTTATATCTTATAATATAATAGTAATAGTAAAAGATTTATATATATCCTTTAGTAATAAAGTTATTTAGAGCTATATTAAATAATTCTTTAAATTATATTAAACTAAAATAACTATTAATACTTATTTATATAATATAGAAATTCTTATAAATTTAAAGTAAGTTATTCTTTTTAAAAATATAGAGAAGTACTACTAACTAGTAAATAGTAAGATTTTTTAGGGTATATATAATAATAATTAAAAAGTAGATCGTATTTATATATCTAGTAATATAGTTAGAGTAGCTAATTATTAATTTAAGCTATACTATTATAATATTATTAAAGTTCTTTAATTTCTTTTTAATTATTATTCTTTTAAGAATAATCTAATATATACCTTAATAAGGATTATAAATAGTAGTAGGAGTCGCGTCTATAATAAGATATATACTATAAAATAGTAATAAAAAATATAGATATAGATTAAAAAGAGAGGTATTATTATTTCTATAATATTTATAATAGATAAAACTATAATAATCTAATACTATAGCGACCTTTTACTTTAACTAGTATATATAATTATTAGAAATCTTAATTATAAGATTAGAAAGGTATTAAAATAGCTTAGCTTTATTTTATTAAGCCTATTTCTCTATATAAAAGCTAAAAAGAAGTATATAGATTATATATATTTATAGATCTACTACCTTATTATAAAATAAATATTTTAGTATATATATATCTAGATCCTTCCTAAAAATATTAAGGTTAATTTACTAGAAATAATTAAAGATCTAGCTATAAAAGGTATTAAGATAATATATATTAATAGTTAAAATTAAAGTTACTATCTAATCCTTATCTTAATTATAGTAGACTACTTAGAATAAATACTTATTATAAGAGTAAAGAAGAATTACTACTACTTAATATACTAGATATCTTCTAATAAATAAGGGGAGTTAATAAGAAAATAGATACTCTATATATATAAATATACTTATTAAAAGATAGAAGTATAGAAGAGAGATAAGACTCTTATTAAAAGTCTAATAATTATTTACTATTTAAAGTACTTTACTTAATATTATTAATTAGTTAATATCTATATAATTCTTACTATAAATATTTTATACTAACTACTTAAGAAAATTATTATAAAATTAATTAAATAGATATAATACCTAATTATAGACTATATTAAACTAGTAGTCTCTAAATAAGTATAGAAAGATATAGTTAAGATAAAGAAAACTTTAATATAATTAACCGCGAAGGTTAAATTAAATTATTACTTTTAAGTTATATTAATATTTATTAATTTTAAGATCTTTAAAAAATTTAATAAGATAGTTTAATAAAGTAGTAATAAATAGAAGTTAATAATATACTAATTAATATTAGTTATTACTCCTTTACTAATTAGGTATATACCTACTATATTATATTATATACGAGCTATTTTTAACTTTATAATATTAGCTTAGTATATATTTAATAATAATAAGATACTAAAATATATAATATACTTACTTAATTATATTAATAAACTTAAGAGCGTCTTTAATTAATATTACCTTATAGATACTATAGATATAGAAATAGGTAAAGCTAATAATAGGAGTTTTAATTTACTAAAGATCTATATAATAATATATTACCTTAAATATATATATTAAAATAATAGTATACTAGGTACTAATATTTACTATAGGGAAGTAATATATAGAAATAAACTAAAGGAAGCTTTTAAGAGGATAAATAAGAATAAAGAATATAAAAAGTAAATTCTTTAATATAATATTATTTCTATTAATATAATAGTAATATAAAAGAATATTATAATACTTTTTACTTATTCTACTATTATTTCTAATAATAAATTAGAGATATAAATTACTAAGCCCTATATTAAATAATTAAGATTAGATATTCTTATAAAGATATTATTAATAACTATTAAGATTCTAAATAAAATATAGAAACTTAATATTTAATACTATTAGCCTATAATATAAATAGTAGAAGCTCTTTAATTTAATATTAGTAAATTAAATACTATTTTAGTAATATTTATTCGCGAAAGTTATAAGAAATAAAATAGTTAATTAAGTAATACGCGAGATTAATAGAAGTAGAATATTAACTTATAATAAGTAAGAGAGATATTTATTTCTATATATTAATTACTAAATTATTAGATATATAATAGTAAAAATAATTAGAATTTAGAGTAGCTTATAAAGAAGTATATCTATTATATATTAAATTAGTATAATAATAGTAAAACTTACTATAATTATATCTAGATTAATAATAAGGCTAGTTATTTATATATAGTATTCTATATTAATAAGATAATATCCTATAAAATAATTAGTAAGTTAAGGCTTATTATAAGTATCTATAATTATAAAAGGCTTAATAGAAATAATAAATATAGAGTATATACTAGTATCTTAGCTATCTTATATTAATAGAAGAATAATAGAAAGGTAGATAATATATATAAAATATTTAAGATTAAGGCTATTCTAAGTAATAATAATAAGTAAGTATAAGAGTTACTATCTTATTATATCTTTAAAATATATAATATAATATAAAATATATATATAGTACCTATTAATAAGAATAATTCTTTCTATATAAATAACTTTATTAACTAGAACTATTATAATATTATTTATAATCTTAACTTTATAGCTAAGAATACTAAAATAACTAATTAATTTATAAGATAAGCTAGCTAGCTCTTACTTTTTATAAGATACTTTTAAACTATAATTAAAATTATATATAATAAGAATCTATAAAGATTTTATAATATTTTTTAAGATTTTATTAAGAAAAGAAAAGATTTTACTAAAATTCTTTATAAGCTAACTAAGACTAAGGAGATATATATTAAGCTAATTATAATAAGCTATTTCTATATATACTATAAGAGGTACTTTTTAACCTAATATATTAAGCTTATTAATATATAAAAAACTAAAAAAAAGATTATTACCACTACTATAAATAATAAAGAGGTATTTTTAAAGCTTAGTATAAAGAAGATTATATATTTATTTAAAGAAGATATCTATAATTTAAAAACCTATACTAATAATCTATCTAAATCTTATAAAGTTATAAAGATCTTATAAGATAATTTAGATAATATTTAAACTAGTATTAATAAAATATAAATATAAATATTTTATTTTTATTATATCTAGAACTTAACTTCCTTCTATATATATTTAATATTAACTACCTAGTACCCTCTCTTAATATATATACTTACTATTAAACTTTACTATACGCGTTCTTAATAATATTTTAAAGGGTATTCTATACTAAATATATATTTAATAACCTATAACTTATCTTAGTATTAATAGATAGTATATTATTAATTAATAATATTAGAATCTAATTAACTTAAGATTTCTTTATATAATCTATATATATTAAAATATACTAAACTATACCTAATAGAGTATCTAGTAAAGTATACTATATATTTCTAAGTATATATTATAGTACTAAGTATAATAGTAAGCTTATAATATAATAGGGTAATAGAGTTAAGGATATCTTCGCTAATAATAGCTTTAATAATAATCTAGTCCCTCTTAAATAATATAAATTAAATTATATACCTTAAAATAAGTTCTTAAGTATAGACTTACTATTTATCTAGGTATATATCTATTATAAATAAGTAACTAATATACTATAATTAATATAAGTAGGGGTTAATATTCTTACTTAGCTAATATACTTTATTAAAGTCTAGTTAACCTAATAATATTACTAGTAAATCTAATATATTAAGAGATTCTAAAGAAGAATACTAAAGCTATATAAGAAAATAATAATATAATTATAATAATATAGATATAAAGACTAATAATTAGCTTTTTTAGGCGAGTATATATTATTATAAAAAAGTAGATATATATTAAGAGAGATATAAAGCTATCCTTAAATAAATAAGATAGATAGTCCTAATATATCTTATCTTAGAGTATAGTAACCTATATTATAGATTATAGGTAAATTTAATAAATAAGATAAATCTAAGTAAGTTAATATAAAATATATAATAGGAAACTATAATTAAATTTAATAAGATTAAGGGAGTTAAGAATATAAAAATAGAGTAAACTCTATATTTATTAGAAGCTTAAGAAGTATTAACCCTAAATATTAAATATAATAATAAACTAATAATAATAGATATTTAATATTATAAGTAACTTTTATACTACTATAATAAAGAGAATATAACTAATTATTAGCTTATATTATATCTAGAATTTAGATTATAATATATAGATAAAGATAGTAGATAAATTAAAGAATAAGAAATAGCTATATAACTATAAGAATATTATAAGTTATAAAGTTAGTTATATATATTACTACTAACTAATAGCTAGCTTATACTATCTAGATATTTTATAAGCTCTCTTATTATAAAAGCTATTAGTATATTATTCTTTAAAGATAAACTTAGTTCTTTAATAATAAAGAACTACTCTTTATATATATTTATACTATTAATAGAAGAGATAGTTATTTTTATCTATACTCTTACTAAATATATAATTATAGAGTATAAAGAGAGGAAAAGAATAATAATTAAACTTAAAGATAAATATATTAAAAGTAAGTTATATATTAAAATATTATATATATCTATAACTACTAATATAATATTATATAGAGCTATAGATATTAATAAATAGATTATAGAATATAATAGATATAAAAAGAAGGGAGAAGATATAATAAAAATTAATATAAAAGATTTACTAAGGCTTAAAAATATCTAGAATTACTAATATAATAGAGGACTTTATATATAACTAAAATTATTAAATTAATAATTTAGATTATAACTTAAATATAGATATCTCTTTTAATAATCTAAAAACTAATTAAAAGTTAAAGATATATCTTTATATTTAGAATAAGAGTATTTACTCTATTAATAAAGATCTTCCTAATATTTTAAGTATAGATATAACTATTAATATATAGATATTATAGTTTAAGTACTTAGATAATAAAAGTATAAATTCTTTTACTCTTAACTAAACTACTTTATATTTATTTACTAACTAGTTATAATTATTATTAAGAGATAATTAGTAGAGATATAAAAAGTATATATTCTAATATAAGTTAAATTTAATAATAGAATATTAACTCTATTATTTATATAGAATCTAAATAGAATAATAAAGAATTTAGATTAGCTACCTATAAAATTTAAAGATTTAAGAAAAGATTACGCGTCTTAAAATAATAAGATAGATTATTAAGATATAAAAGCTTAATTAATAATACTAATTAACTTATTTAATAAGTTTTAGCTAAACTTTAAAAATAACTAGAAGCTTTAAAGCCTAATATATAGATTATATATATATAAGATAATAAATAGGACTTAGTAATAATAGTATATATCTTTAAATTATCTAAGATATTTAGTAGCTTTTAGAAGAAGCTAAAAAAAAAGAGGAATACTAATAAAACTATATAATAGAAGAAGAATAGAAGGGACTAAATATTAGATAATATAAATAAGTAGAAATATATACTAGACTATATAAGAAGGGAGAGATATCTTTTAATAATTTATATAAGTTAATATTATAATCTAGATAAAGAATAGTAGTTAAGTACTTAATCTTAGAAAATCTTCTAAGATCTTATAAAGTATTATAAGATCTTATAAGATCTTATAAGATTTTATATAATCTTATATTATTATTTAGTAAGATCTTAGAATAATATAATAATAAAAAGGCTTATTTTTAGCTAGATAAGATTATAATATATCTTAAAAATATATATATTATATAAAGAATTATAGTTAGTTATAATAATATAATATAAACTTAAATAGATTAAACCTACTATAGTGTATTACCTAATAATATCTTAATTTATATATATTATATAAGTAGTAATAAGTATATAATTATTATATTTCTTAATAAATATAATAAATATATAAGTATTAACTATATTAATAACTAGGTAAAATAAATATAGAAGGTAATAAATTAATACTAGATATATAATTAGTACGAAATATATAAAATATACTAAAATCTAAGTAGTAGGTATTATTTTACTACTAATTAGTAGCTAATTAATAGCTAATTAATAGCTAAAGGGGCTGAAAAATTTAGATATAGGTAGACTTGTAGATCCGGATTTTAGCGGCTAATTGCGTAAATTTCCATCCTACGGAATTGCCGATGTGATCCTAGTACCCTACTCAAGAAGTATAAATAATATATGCTGATAATATGATGCTGCTTTTGACTTCAAACGATATTCAAGACCTTGACTAGCTGACCTACTTACATTTCCCCTATTTACAGTAGATTAGGGGGATAATCGGATCGTACCGTAGCTTTATGTATTATAGGTAGTGACCACTAGTCACTAGGGGTGTCGATTTCAAAATCCGTTGTGCAGAAGTTCTTAGGTAGTGTGAAATATGACTTGTACAGTTCTCTATTTTTTGTGACTACTATCCAATAGCAATGTCATTGTGGTAACCGATACTGCCACAGCGCTTTTTCTGGCGACATTCTCGATATCAAGTGAAGAATCTCTGGGCGAACGAGTCTTGAGGGAATCTAATGTCGGAGATGTAGCAGCTTGCCGAAACTGGTGGAACATAAGGACTTGGGATAATTGGCTTCCTAGCTACATCTCCCGCAATTTTGTGGCTAGACGAGCAACTGTCAGCACTGCTTAAGTTCCCTGAAGCTGGCTAGCCTCATATCTCGTAGCCTGTAGTCATTTCCTACAACAGCTAGACTTTTGATCACGACCTTTGCTTCGCACTCCACCTCGCTTGAATGTGGATTTCACGGACCGCGTTTCCATATTGCATATTGCTATCCTCACCATCGATTTACGTGCAGGGACCGGAGCCCAACGTTGGCAACCCATTATTCAGGATGCTCTTGCCTCATAGAGCTAGTCATGTTCACTCGCTGGCTGGTGGGTTTATCTGGGGACAGGCGAGCGGTAAATGGTACAAGTGGTCTAAGGACTCTTGCCGGGCTTTGCAGCTGTTCGGCTCGAAAATATCTTAGTGGAGTTCATGCCGTTGGAAGTAGGGCATAGAAAGACCTACCGTGGAGCTATGAGCAGGTCAAGCTATAAAGCAAGAAACAGGGCCGTTGAAGTAGAATGATGTCGGATGTAAGGGTTTAGAGAGCTATGTATCCTTACTCATGGAGAACCGCGTCTTCGAACTCATGAGATTGATCACTTTTTGGAAACTTATAATTCCATTGGGATTCTCGTCAATGAACCAACTTTATTAGCGGCAATACAAATAGCAACTCTGTTTTGTTGCTTCGGAATGGTTTTAGGCCCTCAATCTACTTAATGAACCTTATTGCAATGTTATTATCTTGCTGTTTAGGCTTTTGCATTGCCAGCTTTCCAGGTCGAGAGGTGTATCTGTTGATAAGAAGGATGATGTGATTGCTTGTATAGGCTTCCATAGCAGAGCATCGGCGGAAGCGTGGTCGTGCTTTCCGTATGGATATGGCGATGAGGAAAGTATGAACCCTAATCTTAAGACCCTTCGGATGACGACCCATGCTCCTTTCTCGAAGCATAATGTAGCGAACGGACAACCGGTTGCGGCTCCCGCTGGAATCTGTGTGTTTTCTTTAAGTCTAGTTACACGATCCTGCCTGAATTGCCGTCTCTCGAGCCTCACTTATCACTACCCATGACCGACCGGCGAGTAGGGGATGGAGCTGCTCGCTCTAGTATTCTATCGCTTCTGCGAAGAATAGAGCAAGAGTGTTTGGGCTCGTATTCCTTAAACCAAGAATCGCTGCACGGTAGATATGCAAGTGTATCCTAGAAAGATGATCTCGATACAATGATAAGGTTTGCGATGATCTCTTTTTCACAACGCGGTTATCAGCATTTAAAAAAATCGTCTTCCCAGAACCTTTGGACTATGACAGCTTGTTGTATTGGCTCGGCAGGGTATTTGGGGTTTCCAAGTACCAGTTTCTTTATTGGAAAACCGAAGCCTGCCTTGGAACAAAGCAATGTGTCTCTCCCTAGGGAAAGCTTATAGCATCTCTTGAACAATTTTGGCAACATCTCTCTTGTCAACCAATTGACCATCCAGAGGCCCTCCTACAGCTACAAGTGTTTTCATAACACTTCCTTGACTAATGGGCTTACTCCTCCGTCCTCATCACATCGATAACATCCTGTATAGTGATTTTGAGATCCTCCTCTTTCAAAGTATTACTGGGCATATATTCTTGCAACACAGTCATTTGTGCAATTTCCCTTGACTTCAAGTCTTCCCGCTTCGCGTTACTGAACTCTTCTGCAGCGGCTACGGAGCTCTGGGCGCGTTTGCGTATGATGTTGAGCATTTGAGAATCTGTTGTCACAGGTTTCGAAGACTTGGCGGCATTTGTTACGTCTGAAATCAGGCCCCTCAAAACATCTAATCTTGTAGCGCAAGCGATTTAGCATTTTGCTGAGGCTGAGCATATCGCATTCAAGACGGCTGTGCTCTTACCTCGTGCTATCCTTTGCTTTCATAGCCGTCTTCAAGTCATTGCGAACCTTGATCAACAGTGAAGGAGCAGCTGGTGGTGAAGCCATTACTGAATATGCACATCGTAAGACCAGTTGATCAGGCCCATAGCGAAGACGGGCGGTCAACATGTTTAGCTGTTGGTAGATTCTGTACGCTTGATATTGCGTAGAGCTGATTCTGCAAGTAAGATAGTTTGGGAGTAACAGTGGAGATGCTAGGCTTAGTAGCGAGCTTTCTGAGCGGAACCGATCTGAAATCTTACGGCGTACCTGACTATATTTTAGCGGCCGTTCGAGACTAGCTAGCCCTGCCAGTTTTCTAGATCTGGGACATTGCTAAACTTTTAACTGACGCGCCCGTCTTTGACCATCTTGCCTTCTTTTGTTGATCGTTAATGTTGATAGGAGGATAAATTAAATGACGCAGCACGACATATCACGAAGTTGCAATTTCAATTTTGTGAGAGAGCAGGTGGCGCTGGCAGCTCTTAAGCATGTCCTTCCCAGTACCGCAGACACCGCAGAAGCCCCTCCCCGGCGCCTTCATTCAGACTCCTGCTCCAAGTTCCACGTATCAGCCCAATTCAATCACCCTGGCCAACGATCGATCTAGTGAAGTTCCATCACAGCAACAATATGGATTGCAAGGCCAAGGCCAGCAAAGGCAGCAGCCGGGGCAGGTGTTGGGGAGGTCACAGCAAGACTCGCTGAAACCTATTGAGCGAGCCTCAAGAACCATCAACGAAACCCTCACTCAAGAGTCGCGCTATCCAGAAATCGATAGCTATGTCAGCCGTAAGTCTACCAGTCTGCAGCTTGGATCCGCTAATACCTCTACAGAGGGCGCCTCTTCCGACTACGAAATTTCTACCCAACTGGGATGGGCACCATTCCAGAGAGTCAAGTCGTACAATATACCGGACGCAATCTTTAGTCAATATAACAACGCCCAGATATCGACAATGATGGGCCTGTTTGCAAACCTGAACCACGCATGGGTGGCTATAGATAATGCTTTTTACCTTTGGGACTACACTCATCCCGATCCCGATCTCATTGGATTTGAGGAGCAGCCGCACAATATTACTGCGGTGCGGTTGGTGACTCCACGAGCAGGCGTGTTCCTGCCTTCTATTACCCATCTTCTGGTGGTCGCTACAACAGCGGATATAATACTTGTGGGTTTAGCTTCACAAGCAGCTCAGGGTGGTGGCCAATCTGCCGTTCTCTATTCAACGCGCTTGTCGATATCAGTCAAGGGAATGAGCGTCAATGTTATTGAGGGGTCGGCCACAGGAAGGATCTTCTTTGCAGAGAGCGGCAATGACGACGTTTATGAGCTCACATACCAGCAAGAGGAAAGATGGTTTCAAGGTCGCTGCGCAAAGACCAATCATACTAGCAAAGGTGTCACTGCTTTCAATCCTGGCCCTATATTCGGTTTCGGACAAAAAGCGAAACCTGAATACATAGTTCAGATGGCTACAGATGATACCAGAGAGCTACTCTACACCCTTTCCTCGCGATCAACTATTCGAGTGTTCTCTATTAAATCGAATACTTTTGTCCTCGTGGTCACAAAGCCTTCGTCTAGCATTTCAACCGATCTTCAGCATTTAGGGAATTCTCAGGTTGAGCTACTACGGCCGCCTTTGTCTATAATCTCTGTTGATCCTATTCCAGCCGAAGAAGCATCAAGACTGCATCTAATGGTAGCGACGTCTACTGGATGTCGGATATTTTTGAGCGCAACATCAGGGAGTGCTTACGGTGCATTCTCAAGGGCGGGCTCCCCCAGCGCCCCCACGAGCATGCAGGTTCAACACATCAAGTTTCCTCCAATAGATCCTGCGAGACTGCCAACCGAACAGCAAACTTCTGCACAGGTTGTACTCTATGGCAACAATCCGAGCTTAGATAACACTTCCAAAGCTCTAGTTCCAACACGAAAAGCTGTTAGATTTGCCCCCGGTTACTTTTTCTGTTTCGTAGCAAGAGACCAGAGCACAGATTTGCTTTTCGTTTCAGCGCCAGAGACAGGTCGTATCGCACGATTACGAGAGAATCCGAATCTTCCCAGATATCCTGAGCTTGGCATGTGGCCTCATCTGGGAAGTCGTGCCGAAGATATTGGACTAGTGTCGTCCAGATTCAAAGCCTCGAAAACACCATCCGGCTTTGGTAATGAGCTTGCAGTCCAATACGACAAGCCTGCCTCAGAGGTTGCAATCCTGACCAATACCGGTGTTCACACTTTCAGGAGAAGAAGGCTTGTGGACATTTTCGCATCAACCATCAAAATTGGAGGTGGCGACGAAGGTGTGGAGGGCGAGATCAAGAAATTTATCCGCTCCTATGGTCCTAGCGAGACAGCGTCTACTGCTTTAGCAGTTGCGTGCGGACAGGGTCTCGATGTTACATCAGATGCCCGGATCGCCAAAATAACCGATCCGGTTGTCCTTGAATTCGCGCGAAAAGCCTTTATCGAACATGGTGGGAAGCCGCAGATCAATGAGAACCAGTTGATGGATCAATCAGGTCCCACAATTGACATGGTACGCCCTTCAGCACGGCATGAGGGCCTAGCTCTCTACATTGCAAGGCTATTACGCTCAATTTGGAAAGTTCCTATTGCGAAAGAGGGCCAATCACCCACTACCGGTTTGCTGGTGACTCCAACCGTTAGCGTGGGCAAGCTACAGACCATCTCGCAGGACCTGCTCGCACTCAAAGAGTTCTTAGGATCGAATAAGAGCTTCATTGATGGCTTAGCGGGACCTGATATGATAGGTCGCGTTTCCACTAAGCAAGAGGAAATAGCACTTCAAGCTGAGCACCGAGCGTTGCATTCTTTAGTGATCCTTGTCGAAAATGTCATCGAGGGAATTGCGTTTGTCCAGGTATTGTTCGAGGAGCATATCTCGGAGATCATGTCATCGCTCTCTAATGAGACTAGACAGCAAGTCAGAGATCTGACTTTCGAAGGTCTTTTCACCACCATCAGCGGCAATGATCTAGCGAAAGAGTTAGTGAAGGCGATTGTGAATCGAAACATTGCCAATGGCTCTAACGTAGAGACAGTTGCGGAAGCGCTGAGGAGACGATGTGGTAGTTTCTGCAGTGCTGACGACGTCATCATTTTCAAAGCGCAGGAGCTTTTGAAAAGATCATCTGAGGCTGGCAGTGAATCAGAGTCAGGACGCAACCTTTTGAACGAGAGTTTGAGGCTTTTCAAGGAAGTTTCCGGAAGCCTGACAATGGAGCAGTTGCAATGGGCAGCGCAGAATTTCACAAGCATGCAATTCTATGCTGGTGCCATCCAATTAGCGCTTGATGTTGCTCAAGAATCAGATCGGGGGAATCGAGCTTTAGGATGGATACAAGAGGGCCGTCCGGCCCAGGTATGTGGGCAGAACCTGAGCTGCGTTGATTTGCTAACAATGTACAGGATTCGCGAGAGGTAGCATTTGGTTCTCGGAAGCGATGCTACAATCTGATACATGATGTAATTACAAGTCTTGAGCAAGCCTCAAGTCAAGGTCCAACCCTGGTGGACGGACAATACACCGCCGCTGCAAAACGTAGGACTGAAGCGTACGAAGTCGTTGAGACCTCCGAAGATGAAGCTTTCCAGACAGACCTCTATGATTGGTATCTTTCTCAAGGCCGAACGGACCGCTTGCTCGAGATTCATTCGCCTTATATTGTCACTTATCTACAACGGAAATCCGTTGAAGACGTAGCTAACGCCGATCTACTTTGGAGATACCACACCCAAAATGGTCACAATCACGAAGCAGCCCGTGTTCAGTTAGATCTGGCTCAAAGCAATTTTCCACTTTCTTTGGATCAGCGGATTGAATATTTGGGTCGTGCAAAAGCTAACGCTTCCACAAGTACACCAGGTGTTGCAAGACAGACGCGCTATCAACTCCTTCGTGAGGTTTCTGATCTTCTGGACGTGGCCAATATTCAGAGCGATTTGCTTCAGCGACTGAAAGTTGACCAAAGGATATCGGCCCAACGACGACCTGACGTGCTGAAGGAGCTCAACGGTTCAATGCTTCCTTTCAATGTGGTAAGAGGTCCAATCCTTACACACATTGTTCTAGCTAACAAGATGACAGTTGTATAATCAGTACGCCGATCAGGCTGGCTATTTCGATCTTTGCCTCCTCATCTATCAAGCAGCCGATCACCGCAATCCAACTGACATTAGAAATACGTGGCAAAACCTCATCGATGGCACTCATGAAGAGACCATCACCCGCGGGGAACCTCAACCATACGAAGCTGTCGGCGAGAGAGTTCGCAGTCTCGGCATCCGCCTCAACCTTTCTGAAACAATGTTCCCTGTTTCAGACCTTGTTCCAATGCTTGAACGCTACTCTGTCGAGTTCCAAAACGGCGTTGGCCCCGAAACATGGGTTATGGACACCCTAATTGATATAGGTGTTCCCTTTGAATCGCTCTACTCGGTCCTTGAAGGCATGTTCTACAACGATGAAGCGCCCTTTCAAGGGAAAAATCGACGATACCTCGCCAGAGATATTTTGTATGTTGCTGAGAAATGGTTCCAGGACAGCAGTCGAGGGCCTGGAAAGATAATGGGTGGTGAAAATAATGCGGCCAGCATCTCGGCGACATTGCAGATGATGCAACCGACGCTGGAGGCCAGGAAAACGGAGGAATGTCAATTGCTAAGAATGAGAATTGAGCATTTGCTGAGATGAATGTTTCTTGTGCCAGCATTGAAGTTTATTGAGCAATATACCATATACGCGGTAACTCTTGGGTAATGTAAAGTAGTATCAGGAGCAGCACGACATGCGAGTTGCGACGTGTGGGGACGAATGAGGGCAAACGAAGGCACCATTATACTAGTCACATAGTCTGTCTGGTGCATATTGTTATGACGACTCCCGAGTCTCGAAATCTCGAACGACTTAGATGTGACTCAGCGTTGGAAGCTTGGTCCCTTTATCTGGACGGTCCGCCGTCTGGACGATAAGAATATAAAATTCTTTCTTGACCCATCTGGTTCCTCTCCCAAATTTTATGAGGTGACGTAGAATGTGTTGTATGGGTTATGCATTTACAAAATAGTTATTTTACACGTGCAACCATTACCTGCTGTAGATTTGTGTGGTCTCACCATCCTCTACGAGTCCTATTGCGGGGGTGTTGCTGACCGTTGTCCTTCGACATCCAAAGCTGTGTTCAATGAAAACAAGTATCAGACACAATGGTCTCATCAACATGGCAGTCGCTACTAAACATGGTTTACCTAACCTTTTTCTGCATCCACGTCCCACTAATGTTCAGTAAGCAACTCTGTCCTATTCGTTGTTAAGCATCTTCAATTGTCATTATCTACTCCCCATCCCATTTATAGCCTCAAACCTTCTCAATCAAATCAATCATACATCATGATTTATGCCTCTATAATGGCAGCCCATTGGTAGCCCATGCCTCCACGCTGACCCTCAACAGTGGTGGACCTTTACCCTCTCTACCCGGCCATGTTTCGCCCCTCGTTCCTGACCGATATCCGGCAATGGTATCTCGCAACGTACAAAGACCGCTTCTTCACCGCGCAGGCACCGACTTGGTTCTGGTTTTATACGGTTATGGAAGCAGGGTATCATTTTCCGTTCAGCGTATATGCTATAGGGAAATTGTGGGGACGCCATGGTATGTTGACTCAATCAATCTCTCGTTTTGTGAAATTGGTCATTCGATTTACCATTCTCTTGAAATGGTTCGGACTGTACATAACAATATTTTTTTATCTCGGTCGAAGCGGCCTCTTTCCTCTACCTCTAGATCGCCGCTCTGTTTCTATATCTACAAATGCTCGATGACTATATTACGCTTCTTGTTGTTACATGCGCTCGTGTACTATACTTGAGAGATTCTGTTCTTACCGGAAAACTTGCTGCAATCTAGACTCCCCCGCTTTGCACCTCAACCTCCTCATCTTTGCCCTCCAAACAACCCTC
The DNA here is from genome assembly GCA_018257855.2 of Cladonia borealis. Lineage (NCBI taxonomy): Eukaryota > Fungi > Ascomycota > Lecanoromycetes > Lecanorales > Cladoniaceae > Cladonia > Cladonia borealis. The sequence continues at coordinate 1,349,997 of JAFEKC020000013.1, forward strand.
ACAACAGCTACATGCATCGTCGAATACCACTCCTGGCCCGAACTCACCGCCAACGAGAAATCGAATCTGGGCGGGTTGTATATCCCGTATTTAGTCTTTGGTGAGTCAATAGCCATCTAATGTTATGAATTGTGCTGCAGATTCTGATATTTCTCCGTGCGTGTAGCGGTGGTGATGGGTTTGGACATGTATGGGAGGGTGAGGAGGAGTTTGGGCATGGTAGGTGGGACGAAGGGAAAGTAGGTTTCTCAGAGAAGGTTGAGGGAAGGAAATGATAGGCTGAATGGTCATGCTATATTGCGTGGAGTAGAGTAACAGCCCCTACGGCCTGCCATCACGGGTGCTTTAAAGAGAGGGGCATTCCGCTTTACTGTTGGATAAGCTACTTCATAGTAATCTATCTTCGCTCGTGGAACATCTGCATCTCCAGATGCTTTGAGCTTGAATTGCCGTAGCCATAGCCTTGAGATTCGTTGAGAACTCACTCCGTGACTCTCCTGCGGTCCGTATCTGAGTCATAAATCATGGTATCGTTGAGAATGCCGCCCTGACTTTTCGCCCTCCTGCGGAGACCGTTGAGGTTTCTAGCACAACGCCGGGGTATTATGTTGAATGCATGCTATCAGTACGCCTCGCTATGCTTTGAAGTTAAAGAAAAAATGGTTGAATAAAGCCATGAAAGAATGGCGCAGTCGATTTTGTATGTTGAAATTTGTTAAACAAGGAGATGATGCTGGAGCCAGGCTGGAATTCTAGTTCAACAGCCCATTGGGCGATGGTTTATGTTCACCGTTGACAAAGGGGCCGCTCGTCCCATTGGGTGCCTTCACGAAGGGCTCCGCGGTAGTTATAGTGTCCATGTTCTTGACTTCGAGGCCTTCGAAAAGTGCGAAGATGTCATGTGTTCTGTGGAAATCGTTATCCACTAATATATTTGTTGTTAGTAAGATAGTAATCGACAGACATCATATTGCCTACCGATATTTATTAAGTACCAAGAGTTCATGATACCATCAATGAGATGTCGACTTGGACTCAAAGCAGAGTGGCATTTGGCCCAATCAGTCCCTAGCTTGAAGGCTTCGTCTTTCCACGCTAGGAAGCTGACCGTCTCAATAATTGTAGGCTGCACAATCTCCTTGCCTGGGAAGACGCCCCATGTGACTGCATTAGGCCCGTCAGTGGGCGCATTAGTCCTTAGATGGTTGTCCTTAGTTACGGCATAGTATGTCATGTTTGGATTTTTTTCGATTCGGCTGATGAGCTCATCTATTAGCTGAGGAGCGATGAGGAGCTCAACATAGGCTTTCTGGTAGACATAACCACCGTGTGGGCCCCAACCATGCACAGGATGATTCGACCGTACGCCGTTCACGGAAGGCTGAGAAGTGATGGTCAAAAATCCCCGCCTGTTCAAATCAATGAGCTCACTTTTGATGACATCGGCTTCGCTTGTTATGGGTGACTCGCTCCATGGTAAGCTTTTGAGACTGCCTTCCAAAAAGCGTATGAAGATGTTGGCCACGTCCCGTAATTTGTCTGGCTTGCCCCATAGCTTTACGTTCTGTTCGTTGGTGCCTTTCAAACCGATATCATATGCATCGAGCTCACCAAAAGCGGGCGACCGAGAGTCACCCCATCTACCGTTAGGGAATTCATCCCAGTCTTGGGTTCGAGCGACGTAGGACTTATTGCGATTTTTCCAGAAGATTGGCCGGACATCCTCTTCCCGGCGATTGAGACCCAGCGATTGTCGCCATGGTAGTGCTCTGTTGCTTGGCGTCCCGTCCTTCGGTACAAGATCGAGCTCTTCGAGAACTAAGCGTGTCGCTTTCGCCAGATTCATGGTGTAGCTAGCGGCATGTGAGTAGGAAATACAATATCGACAATTGGTGAAGGCTGCCTTACAAGTGCAAGGCCATTATTCCAGACTCAATGATCTTTTGGCACATTTCTGCAATAAGGCCTTTTCCCACCTCTTGTACTTGAGCATCGTCGTTTTTGATTGGCTCGAGAACGTCGGTAAATCTTTTTGGTACACGAACACCCATATGATTGACACGCCGCATGAAGGCGGCATGCGTCTGGATGGGCATGATTCCTGGCACAATAGGGACATTTATGCCAGCTGCCCTCACCTTCGCCACCCACGACAGAAAATTGTCCACATCGTAAAACATTTGTGTGACTATGAAAGTTCCCCCAGCGTCGATCTTTTCCTTCAAATGTACCATGAGCATATCGTGATCTTGATTATCTTCAAGACCTTCCGGATAGCCAGCAACACCAATGTCGAAATGGTTTCCATATCGTTGCTTGATGTATTTGACAAGATCTCTTGCGTATTGGAAGCCTCCATCAACAGCCTGCCACCGCTCTTCTTCTCTTGGGGGATCTCCTCTCAAAGCTAGAATATTAGTACATCCAGCATTATAAGCGGCGTCCAATGCTTCGTCAATCTTTGTGCTGGGCATATCGGTGCATGTAAGATGCATACAGGTTTCAAGACCGTATACGGTCTGTGCTTTGTGTACCATCTCGCAAGTAATTTGTGATCTGCTACCTCCAGCACCCCATGTCACGTCAATGAAGGCAGGACCATAGCCATGCATGTTATCCATGCGCTCGTAGAGATTGATGACACCCTGTTCTGTTTTTGGTGGGAAGAATTCGAAGGAAAAGACAGGTCGCTTTGCCCGGTGGGCATCGGCGAGCTTTTCTGATATATGCATACTGAATCGTCTAACTACTTACCAATTGTTAGCAGGTACTTGAAATTTAGTAAAGAACGAGTCTTTGCAAGGATGGACCGTTCAAGAAGCTGAGCATCTGTTGCTTGCGGTCGATGAGATCAGACACTTACCAAATGAACGCTCAACTTAATCAATCCGCAGTCTAAACAAAGTACTGCAGCAACACGCAAATACTGATACTCTAGTCCACTCCCACCACAAAGGCACAGGCTCTGCTATCCAAAGTATCGTTTGCGGGCCCACCTGTCAGCTTGCTGACGCGACATGCAACCACTTTATTTAGTCTCAGATATACAGACGAAATGTGCCGAAAATGTTGCGGTGAAGTTCGCTCGAGTTGTTCACTAGAACCAATTAAAGCGCTCCAGAATCAACATCGGTATCAAAACAGAATGAATGAATCGTACATACTCACAGCCATAGACCGGGGGCCTGAGCGAGTTTTATTCGCAGTGTGAAAGGCCGGCCATCGGTGTCCGATGAATCGATTTCGTGCATAAAACAGAATGACCTCACCTTTTTAGGGCATGAATAGGCGAACCTCCCGTACCTAGCTCGGGGAGTGGGTGGGGGATGGGGGATGGCTTTGCGGGCCACTATTGCAGGGGTTAGTGGGGGTGCCACTGGACATTGAGGGACAGAACGCCTATGCTCACAGTGAGTCCCAAAAGCCACACGTTACTTCATCCTTCCATTGGCCTCTCAATTCCTTCTAAATGGCCTCTTCAACCATCGCCGAACCTCATTCACATACGCACGCCCAGGATGAAGACCCGGACGACCTGATCCCTACCGCAGTGCCCTCCTATAAGACCAATTTCCTCCAAGCCTGTCTATCGGCCCAGGTCCTCACATTCGGCACTTTTACACTAAAGTCTGGTCGAGTATCTCCATACTTCTTCAACGCAGGGCTCTTCCACCGGTATGTAGGCAAAACTACCAGACACTTCCTCGTCTTTACAATAAATCAATCCTTTCAAGATACATCTCATGAATACAATTTTAGCTTACGAGCATTCTGACCTCTCTGATTCCTTCAAAGAGCATCCCTCCTCGGCGCTCTTTCCACCGCTTTCGCCCAAACCCTCCTCACCCACTCCTCCATCGATCCCACTTTCAAATTTGACATCCTCTTCGGCCCTGCGTACAAGGGTATACCCCTCGCGACAGCCACGATCGACAAACTCGCCTCACTGTCTCCCCAAGCATACAGCGAAGTAAGCTACTCTTTCAATCGGAAAGAGATAAAAGATCATGGCGAAGGAGGCGTAATAGTGGGGGCGTCATTGAAGGGGAAGAGGGTGGTGATCATTGATGATGTGATTACGGCTGGGACAGCGATGAGGGAGGCAATTGGGATTATCAATGCGCAGGGAGGGATATTGGTAGGGGTTGTGGTAGCGGTCGATAGGATGGAGAGGGTGAGGGATGATCTGACGCAGACCACAAGTGCAATTGGGGAGGTCAAACGGGAATTCGGGGTGCCCGTGTTGAGTATCATTGATCTGAATGATCTGATAGGATTGTTGGGTACTTTGGGGAACGAGGAAGATAGGGAGAGGGTGGAAGAGTATAAGGAAAGGTATGGAGCCAGTGAGTGATTGTTGGATGTACTTGGAATTAGATGGCCGTTTAGATACCCATGGAAGAAATGCAAATATATTTCGTCATCATATAGAGCTTGTGCTCTGCTCTTTTCTAAGTACTTGTATGCTATGCGCATGGTCATGAACCTGCCATCTTCTCGATCTTACAATGGCAAGCCTGTTACTTTCAAAGCAAGAGACCAGCAGCCATTTCGACATTTCCCCCAGCCATTTCCAGGGCATGGACCACTTCGTCATGCCCAAACCCCATGCTCATTAGCTGTTCAATATCTTCTTTTGGAAAATTTAACTGGCTACTTCTTGATGGCGTTCCCTGCGCGCCACCAGAAGCCGAGTGCCCTGCTTGTGTAGTCGTTGACTGGTGTTGCTGCGCAGTACCTGTTGCTGACTGTCTGGCTTGAGTTACCGCTGCCGGAGTAGCGCTCGTCCCTGGATCACCAGACTGTGTAACAGTCCCTGAGATGGCACCAATCCTACTTCCCGCGGGACCTTCGATGGTGGGTTCTTCTTTGTAGACTTCATCGTTCTTAGGAATATCGGCTTCCCCTAGAAAATCAACTTCAGTCTCCTGGATCATGAGCTTATTCTTCCCTAGATCTATGCAGGCTTGATGTTTCTTTAGCATGTCAAGCCCGAGTAACAAATCCACATCCTTGCCCTCCATGACCGTAAAACTGCAAGCCAGAAACAGTGTGCCAATCTTGATCATAGCGCTGTGAACACGACCAAGGATTTTTGCTGTACCAACACCCCTAGCTATACCAGCAAAGCGTTTGTCAATCAAGCGTAAGAGCCCACAATTCTCTGCACATCCAGGGGACATAATGGTCGTTTGCGCTCCAGAATCCACGAATGCTTTGACTTTGTGACTGTTGACTTCAACAGGGATGTATAGCATATTTACTCGCCCGAAGGCTATATTTTGCATCGTTAGCGGTCTGATCATCGGAAAGGCGAAGTGGCGACAGAGTCATACTCACCCTCTGGGTTGTGTTCCATTGCAGTGTGCAAATTGTCGACCACGGCTTCAAGTCGGATAATCTCTTCAATCTGAGCTTGCGCCTCAGGGTTCATCGGGTCCGCAGAGAGTAGTTCAAGTTTGCGCGCCTTCTCAGCCTCCAATTCGTTTTGCTGCTGTATCACATCTTCGTAAGCTCGCTTAAAGCGAGCTGGATCTTGCACTGCGTCGGCAAGTCCAGGTTGTTGTTGCCTCAGGTTCTCGAGTAAGGCTGGGTTCCCCAGAGCTTCCAGACGTAAATTTTCGGGATCGCGCGCTTGTCCTCGCTGACCTGCACCAGCTGGCTGTGCTCTCCTGGCTTGTCCCTGCATCGGTCTGGTGGCTATAGAGGATGCCGTTTGCGGATCTCGAACTTGCAACCCAAGCATGGAATCCTCCACTATCTGACATTGTTGAAGTGTTTTTGAGCCATCGTGTAACTCCGTCCCGTTGTAGAAAAGTCTTTGGGCAGCAGAAGGTACACTTGTTTCGCTTTCGATGAAATCTTTAAGATCTGCAATTTTCATCTCTGCTCCGAAATCCTCAGAGACGAAGTCTTTGTCAAGGTTGAGCTGAGGGGCATCGATGGTTTGTATCGAGATGGTGACACGCCTGCGGATGACGATTAGCTTGGAATATTCAAGATCGATTCACATAGCCCACATGATGGTGGTGGGACCGCGGATGAAAGCCCACGGATCTGACCCTTTATGACCCCAGGACAGCGGAGTTGTAGGCAGTGTTATACGATTGATATGGAGTATCGGCACGCCGAGGCTGTTGATATCTCTGCAGATGGGTATGGCAGTCTAGTTGAGAACCCTAGGAACGTATTTGCATTTAGAAGACTCAGGATCACAAGAGACAGTTGTCAGTTGTATCAGTGGGTTATTAGAGAAAAGTTGGGCACAAGTGGAAGAGTGATGGCGATTTTGAGAGGAACAATAAGCTGTAGCCTCGGCGCCATTCTCTCTGTACCTATAAATCCATAGGGACAATTAGTAATCACATACAGGGGCTCAAGCAATCAAGAAGTTGGATTATGAAGCACATTACTAACCTGGTCAGTGTTTTTTATTTGAACATGCAAGTGAGATCTTTTGGCAAAGGCGAATGACTGGTGAACGCATCATGGAGCTTTGGCGGCATCCTGGTGACTGCCGGGCCAGTCGGGGACACCCTTCATCGTAAACCGGCATGAGACGCACACCTCAACTGGCGTCCAACATATCCGAACAGTAGAAGGCTTCTCGCTTTCAGTATTCAGCAACTCCATCAATTGCGGAGACATCTAAAATTCCTCCGGATCAACCGCGAATTGGCGGAGCAGGAGTTGAAATTCAGAGAAGTGCCGCCAAAATTCCAATGACGAAAGGGTGCAGCGGCTTCAGCGAGGGAGACACGAGATTCGCCTTGGCTCAGACAGTCCTCGTGCAGAAATTCTAGAACTGTCTCACTCTCATTTACTTTGGCGCCTAAACTGTACCTTAATGCCTGTTTGGTGATACACAGACCTAATGCCTCGCGATCTATTTTCTACCGCGCCAAAAGAAGAGACTTTGGTAGCCAGTCCTGAGTCTACAACTCCAAAGCCGGAGCTTTCTGACGGCACCGAGGGCACAGTTGCAGCTGGCCAGGATGGCCAGAACGACTTTACCATTTATAGAGACGAGACAGAACCAGCCAATGCTCACCCTTTACACCATGGCAGGGCGAAAGAAACCGAGGAGGACAACCTGCATCCCTACGTGCAGACCCTGTCTATATCCAACCTCGAGGATTGCGTAGCATTGGAAAAAGCAGTATTTCCTGAAAACGAGCGGTGCTCGCGAGAGAAGGTAGGCGTGCCCAATCGTGTTCTCTACAATTCTAGGCCCTGTGCACGAACCAGTATTCTTACCTGAATCTCGTCCCGATATGCTACTCTTAACGTTTGGCAGCGTTTGTAGTCTATTCCTTCTCCCATACGTCTTGCTGCGAATACCTTCATCAGCATCCCGTTACCTAGTGCCATCCCCAGTACCTGCCGGTTCCAGGCTTTACTTTGTAGACCCGGACTGCTTATCCTGTTGCGTTGCCTACATATGGAGGCATGATACAAATCATCTTACTGTTGGCTCACGTTGTCACAGTTTATTTATCGTCTAACCGTATGCCCGGAGCTGTGCCTTGGCTTATTCTCCACCGTATCATCTCCACCTACTGCAAACGCAATACCTACGTACGAATCAGCCCGCCCACCAGACTCAGCCAAACCGAATCTCAAATCTGTTCTGATCGCCATGATCGTGGCGACCAAAGTTGGGTCTCACGCAGTAACCGACGAATCCATGGATATTCCTCGAAATTGGCAAGAATTGCAAGGATCGGCTGGTTCAAATACTGACACTCGCGGTCATCAAGAGCATGGCCGGACCATAGCACTTCATTCCCTAGGTGTTTTACCAGCGTACCGGGGCAGAGGACTAGCAAAAACCATTATGAAGAGTTATCAACAAAGGATGGAGACGAGCGGCATCGCGGATCGAATTGCCTTGTTAGCGCATGAGCATTTGGTGAAGATGTATAAAGATATGGGCTTTGAGGACCGAGGAAAAAGTGAAGCGAAGTTTGGAGGTGGGGGGTGGATTGATCTGGTACGAACCCATGATTAAACACAAAACACGATAGACTGACGAGATCCAGATCTATGAATTTGCTGAACATGGGCCCGGGTCATGAGGGCTACTTGTTGGTCGCATGTCGCCCTGCCTATAAATAAGATAAGGAGACAATATAGTCTCAATCGCCACTGTGTGGTGTGGTGGCGCCCATGATTTTGAATATATATCAGAGCACATATATAGAGCCGATTTCTCTACGTATCTGCTAGCTCCTACATCACCCGGGGCACTAGGTTATTTGCCTCGCAATCTTTCTGAAGGATCTTCGATGACTCGGGTCACGAATTGATCTGAGATTTGAGAAATTCCGATCCTGCAACAACGTATTGCATGGCGTCTGTGGGCCTGTGACGTACGAGATGCGTGAACTGATGGCTTTTGATGCCTCTTATGCATCATATCTATATGGGAAATTCTGCCTAGGCCTTGATTGGATCCGGTGCGGCTACTGACCTTTTGGCAGAGGGCACGATGTATGGATTATTATATCGATACAATAAGCTGATCTTACACGGTGATACAATATTTGACCTACCGGGATAGTAGCGAGAGAAAATATATGGATTGCGGCTACGATGGTGTTCGATTTTGCATTTGATGGTAAGACTCGCACAAGCCCAGAATCCCCCTTCACGCTTATCACAATATACTTACCATCCAGAGTGAAGTCTTCCGGTCTCTAAAGCACGGGCCATATATGAGATTGGAAGCCATGTAAACAAGATTGCTGCCTACCGTGTCATGGTTTGGTGCCTTTACCTCTTGAGGGATTTATGTATAACTTCCCTAATCGGCCAAATCTGTGTGTTGCAAGAGGTCGCCTGGACGTTACCGTCGAAATGCTCGACTCCGGGGGAATCCTTTTCTTGCTAGGCCGATTTTCCTTGCCACATCCTTCGATCATTGATCTGTTGGTCAGCATGACATCTGCCTGTCTCGGCCTTTACACAACACAACCCACTCTTGATTTTTCAAAGCATGGAGACACCCTTCGGTTACTTCTCCATCCAGAAAACTCCTCGGCGACTGCAGTATTGGCCTGACTTGACTCTTCGTATTCAATCTGTCGTAGACCTTCGTGTATCCATCAGCCGCTTCTCCTTCAGGAGTGCCTAGGAGCTGGAACAGTAGATGACAACTTCATACGCTGAGCACAGCCGCAACCAATTCCCAAGCCCCTCTCAACAGATTGAACGGACGGCTTGATATTCCCATCGCTTCCTTCCGCTGCATCCATGACATGAGATCGTATATGCGTCGCATTTGAAATAAATAGAATGATGCCGATCACGTGTGGTGAGGTGTTTGTGCAGTAGACAAGGAGCTAGACGGATGCGAGAGGATTTGAAGTTGTATGGTATCATATAAGGGGATGGGTCGCTTGGAGGATGGAGATTTTACCCATTCATGTTCCTATATGGCATTCATTATGTCTCTAAATGTGGTCCCCCAAACCTAGCGTATTTGGAAAGTGTGCAGTAAGTCACCCATGATATAGATTTGGACTTGTCAACTTGATCATGCACAGCTCGCGCGACCTCCGTCCAACTCCATTCTCTATATTATTTCGTGCACTCTATAAGCTAAGTATCCAGCATCCCCAAAGCCACATTCAAATTCCCGATGGACGGAAGGACAGAAGCCAAGAAACCTGGAGACATCCTTGGAGGCGCTGATGCATTTAAAGTCATCGAGAGCATGTTTGACACTAATACGCGAATAGTATGCAATTGTGCTAGCCGTTGAGGTAACTTCTTATGGCGCCTACGTGGATTTTTATTAATACTTTGTCGATGGGAAAAGAATTGATAATTGGGTGGACAGACCTTGCAACTTGCTTGCCCCTTCACCCAACACGTTGGTCAGATTCTCCAGATCATCCCCAGCAGTGACACCGAACTTCCGAACAAAATCCCTTGCGGCGCTCTCCAGATCACCATAATTCCCATACTCATCTGCTTGGGGCATGTCATCCTCGGGTCGGCCAAAATATGCATTGCTGCTGATGGAGGTGGCACCTTCGAATCCTTGTAAGCGTTGTTTGGCTTCGGACTGGGCGGAGGGATCGTAGTTGTTGCGGCCAAAAAACTCATCGGAGGAAATGCCTTTCTGGGCTCCGAATTTATCACGTGCATACTTCTCATCGTCGTCTATACAAGAGTAGTCAGCATCTCACGGAATCCGCCAAACAAGAGTGAACCCTGTATACCTTCTTCAACAGTTCTGGTTCCTACAGATCCGAAGCCCATCTTCTTTGGCGCAGCAGCGACCGGCTTGCTACCTCCCACCTGCCCGAAGCCAAGCCGACCCATGCCCATACCTAATCGTTCCATTTCACTCTTGGTGCGCTCATGGCCTTTTGCTGGTCCGTAGCCAGCTTTCGAAGGGTTTACAGGTGTTGGAGCAGCGATCTTAGTCTTTTCGGTGATACTAGCAGATCTCATGGTTTTCTGGGCAGTTTCTTCCTCAGCTTCCGGATCATATCCCAATTTCTCTATTCTCTCCGCCTCTTCTTTCGCTTTCTTCTCTGCCGCCTCAAAATCCAGTTCCTCAGCCCCTCCGAGTTTCTTTGCACCAAGTTTAGTCTTCTTCGCCCCTAATATATTAGCTTTTCGTGGTACACCTGTTCCCGCGTTTTTGCGAATTACGGAAGATGGCACAGCACGAGATGGTGCTTTAGAAGAGTCGCTCTCTGATCCGTGAAGTGGAGACTTCGATCTTGTGGGGCCATTACCATTCGTAGTGGGGTTAAGGAAGGGGGATGCCGTGCGGCTGATTACAGGTGGTGTTTGGGTCCTTGATGGTGGGTTGCTGGGCCGTTTGATCGCAGGCTTGTCCCACGAGGAGAAAAAGTCATCGCTAGGCTCGGCAGGAGTTGAGGTACCATCTGTAGGCGTAGGAGCAGCGATATCGGTGACTACAACTTCTTCCGGATAACTAACATGAAAGTTAGTCGAAAGCACGAGTACCTGGTGTTTTGTAGCATACTCGCGAGCATCTGCAGCCGCTCTTTTCTTCAACTCTTCCTTATATTTTGTCGCAGCATTCGAAGTGTACTTAGTTTTTGGATCTTTACTGGCGAGTGCTGCAGTCCCACCGTGCGACTGGAAGTACTTCGTTGCTGATTCGTTACCGCCTACTTTCATTATTCGTAATTGATCCCATTGCCATACTATATGATTGACGTGTCAGAGCAATGCGCCACATTTAGAGCAAGGCTGCTGTACCGTCGAGGTTCGTTGATCGTACGAATGAGATATGAACTCCTAAATTGCGATGGTTCGAGGAGCAATCGAGACAAAGGTAGATACCAAAAGGGACCGAAGACCAGGTTGGATTCTTGGTGCCGCAGTCAAAGCATACCTATCGATGTTGAGCCTGGGTATAGGGAAGCTAATCAGGCTATGAAGAAGACCCACCTTATTTGCTGGCTTGGTCTTCAGCTTCTCGAAAATCTTTTGCGATTGGGCTTTGGTGGCAGAGCTCATGGTGAAGCTTCGAAGGCTATATTGTATTGCGACGTCGTTTGGCACTTAGTGCAAGCTGTTAGAAGCAGTCAACGATTTAAGTGAGACGGAGTCGCTCTCCAATTCTTATCACTATCCGTGAAAGGGGAAACACGAAGACGTCCAGACTCCATTCACAAGTGGCCTCAAAGCGGTCGCTTACATAAGCGGCCCGAAAACCATCAGACCCAGGTATCCGAGAACCTGGGTCTTAGAAATCTTTAAATCTGACTTCTTCCCAATGCAAAGCTATCATGGGGCTTTGCCACGAAGTGGGAGCTCATTGCAAACCTTTTACAGCTATTAGTAATAAGCAGGCTTTACGTTTGCCATTTCATTGGCCCAGCAACCCTATCATCCTATCCAGGCATCTGCTCTCCTTGTCCAGACATTACGCTACCTCAGATAGTCCAGGAGTCCAAAAGACACCAACTAGGAAGCAAGTGACGATTAGGAATGATGACGGCAGAGTGGAATGGAAAGAATTGACAACTGGTGAGAAGGCCGCAAGAACAACTCAACAGACCTTCAACTTTGGGGTTATACTAGCTGGCTTAGCTGGGACCGTATGTAATAGCCGCAAGAATGGATCTCCAACGACTGACCTGGAACAGATTACTGTTGGCTACTTCCTATATACAGAGGTGTTCGCCTCCGACAGCAAGACCCGAATCTTCAATCGAGCCGTTGACCGTGTCAGGGCTGACCCTCAAGCGCTCGAGCTTCTCGGCTCTCGCGAAAAGATCAGAGCTTTTGGAGAGCCGACGTCTAATAAGTGGAGCAGGAATAGGCCGCTTGCGTAAGCACGAATGAGTTACACCCTCATGCAGTCTTGGACTGATCTGTCTTCGAATAGATCGAGTACTAAAACAGACCAAAGCGGCATCGAACATTTGTACATGCAATTCAACGTAAGAAAATATGTCAAGGTCGTTTTATCCATAACTAAAGCTCAAGAAATCAACAGGTAGTGGGCTCTGCCAATTCTGGGATTGTTCACTTGCACATGGCCAAAGGGCCAGAACATCCAGATTGGCAATACCAGTTGTTGGCACTTGATGTACAAGGTATATATGGAGCATCTCGCGCTCGCTATTATAAAAGCTTATTCCGATATAGGCCATCCTAGGCTATATCTTGAAAAAGCCGAATCTGGTCAGCAGAACAAGAGAGCCAGCTTCAAATGGCTCGGAGTTCAGTGGAGATGAACCCCTAACCGAAGCTGCAACCATTTGGTTTCGACATGGTTTGTTGATACTTCTGGAGCCTGGTCCTCCCGCTACTACTACCGGCCATTGGTGGTCCTTCAAGCTTGCCGAGCCAAATGCATGTCCTCCGTACTGGGAGTGCTCGCTTCATGGCAAACGGCGCTTCAATGTGCGAGAAGCCGCCAAATTTATCTAAGGATAATGTAATGCGCTATCTTTCAGGCATGTATATGTCAGTACAATCGTCGCCATATTCCAGCTAACATTGCAAATAGTTAGTATCATTGGTGTAATGGGGCTCATTAGCTCCTTGTACGTCCTACAACTTCGACTTTGTAGACGTCTCAGTCATGGGAAAAAATACTTTAAGAATACAGACTTCATGCGTCTTCTCGGCTGTCATAAATTGTCCCTCATGTACAGCAAATGAATGCTAGGCGGTATCATGCATCATTCACCACGCTTACCCAATCTTCCTTCATGTCCCAGATTGCCCTATGAAAAGGCCACTTCTCTGAGGGGCAGAGTGCCTTTGTCCAGAAATGACAGGATTGGTGGCCAGAAACAGCTCGAACTAGGCTGGAAAGCAATGCCTGTTCGCGGAGAGCGGGATAAGGAAGCGAATCTGCTGGCAAGGGCCGCAAACTCCGCGATCACAAACTGCAAAACAAGATACTACTTCCGGAGCGGCATGGAGGTCATCAGATCCTACCAGGTTCTATAATAGTTGGCCAGGAGGCAGGCGAGCATCAACGGATGAAAGAAATGGTTTGTCTATTGAAGAGCCTGAACAAAGGTTGTCAACTACACTTCAACCTTGATGCTAGACTAACGACCAGAACAATGGAGGCTTTCGCCCATCGAAGGGCCGAATAGCGATCACCTCTAAAAGCCATCTGGTACGACCACTGCTCTGTCTGCTAACACTGGGACTTTAGCTGTGACTGTAACATCTGTCGCTCTGAGGGTCCTTTGATCTGCATGCGCTGGGGTCGTCTAAAAATAGCTTAGCGCTCAACCGTCCCGAAAAGCCTGAACCAATGACTTGGATCAGCATCCATATCTACAAACCTTCGGTTACTTTAAACGAACGAAACAAAGACCCTGTTTTAAAGCTCTGAAACCCGGTTTGAAGCTCGTTTATCAATTATCCCGAAACATGGGGGCTGTCCTTTGGGGTGCTTTACCTTCGTTTGATTCCTTGTTTTCCACACATTAGCGCCAGTTGACCGCTTTGTCGTTTCTACCATGAGTAGAATGGCTTTGCTTTGACGTATCACATGCCTTCGTTCCCGCATTGTCCTGCACAGGTTCAAATACGTTGCTTCTCCTCTACTTACAGCTTTTTCCCTCCCCAGTAATCACTTCGAGCCCACTCACTCAGAGCTAGCCCAGAAAGAACCAGCATCTCCTAGTCTATCGCCTTTAATTCTTCTGCTGTGCAGAAATCGCTACTATGTTGCGCCTTGCAGCCATATTACCCATTGTACTTTCCTTCACAGCTTTCATTCTCTCTCTGCTCTGCCTCTTTGCTGGTTCAAAGGTTGGGTTTCTGGAAAATGCAGACCTTTTAACTGTAAGCTCCCCAATATACATTCCTTCTGTGTTATCATCAGGTACTGATATGCTGTACAGCTTAATACTTCTATGCTCGGCCAGAACTTTGTGGAATCTAAATTGTCTTCGTCTTCGTCCTCGTCTGTCCTCAGCTCGATCGGAAAGGACGTTGGTAAAGACGTCAGTAAGGTGGCCAGTACGGTAGTCTCGGACATAGCCAAGGAAATCAACATCCATGACTTCTATAGTGTTCACCTTCTGGACTTCTGCGAGGTAAGTACCCGCTATGTTGCCTCACGCCTGCACCTTGCAGGAAAAGCTCTACTCACACGAAAGCTTGACCTAGGGCTACTACACTCCATCACCCATCATTAATGCCACCTCCCACCCCAAAAAGAACGTTACTTCCTGCTCCAATCAAACAGCTCTCTTCCATTTCGACCCAACGACTATCCTCCAAAAGGAGCTGAAGCCTGGTGTCAAACTTAGCGATCTGAAATGGCCATCAGCCGTAGAAGACGGCATCCGAGCAGCGGAGCTCGCTAGCAAAGTTATGTATGTGGTCTATTGTATTGGGATCGCAACGACCTTTTTGGCATTTCTAGGCGCCGTGATAAGTTTCTGGACTTTGAGCACACTGAGCGCCCTCGTGAATCTCACGATATCTATGGTATGTTACTGAACCTAGCTTCTGTACAGCGTTCCCAGAGGATGCAAAGTTCGCTGATGAGTTCGGTTTAGTTTGCCTGTTTCTGCCTCATGGTCGCTTCCGCTATTGCTACAGGTATTATCAACAAAGTCGTTCAGATTGTCAATAGCAACGGCAACAGTATCGGCCTCTCAGCAACTAAGGGGACAACTTTCGTGGGCATGACCTGGGCCTCAGACATATTGATGTTGCTTACCGGCTTTGTCTGGTTGTTCCACTTCTTTCATAGCAGAAAGCAGGCAATGGCCTTTATACCGGAAGGATGATGTGATGGAAATATATTTTATGAGGCTTATGAGTCCATTAATGAATTTGTGAGGTATCAAAGGTGTTTTGGGCAGATGGAGTTCTCGAGCATCAAGTGTGTACTATCACATATGAATGTAGGACGATAGAAGCGTGCGTTGTTTAGATAATATGACTCGAGCTGTGGAATTCAATCTCAGATCTCCTTCAATGCTACAGACTCTAGCCATGGCAGGGATTGAATTTGATACAACTCTCCGGTTTGGGAGCCTTGCAATGATGTGGCTCAGCAGTGTAAAATTTGATTGGCGACTGTTACGTAGGTGGGGCAGGCACGGCAGACTCGCTTTTCTGGATTTGTTTCAGCCCCACTTTTCCCACCGTCGATACTTCACTAAATGCGCTGCATTTGTACCTTGTAAGTAGTCTATAATAAACTACTGGCTCTTTCCGAAAGCTGCCCCTCCAAGCTCCGCTCAAGCCCCTAAAGGCGGGTTTCCAACACACATCTGGTTCACCGCTCCTACAACCTCAGAAAATTCTCAATACACACAACGTACAAGTTTACCGGCCTCGACAATGGGACTCAAAGCTGTTCATTTCGGCGGAGGCAACATTGGCCGTGGCTTCGTTGGTGAGAAGCTGCACCAGTCCGGCTATGAGGTAACAATCATGAAAGAGCTACAAGGAATTGTCACTAACAGCCTACATTAAACAGGTTGTCTTTGTCGATGTTATGGACAAGCTCATTGAGCAGCTCCAAAATACACCAAAGTACACAGTCACCGAGATTGGAGGTGAAGGCGAGAAGGTCAACACAATTACCAATTACCGTGCCATCAATTCCAAGACCCATGAGAGCGATGCTGTTAAGGAGATCTCATCGGCCGATCTGGTGAGCAAGAAGCCGAAGAACATAAAGCAGTCCGATGCTCAGAACGTCCAATAGGTTACTTGTGCTGTCGGCCCCAATATCCTGAAGTTCATTGCTGGAGTCATTGCTAAGGCCATTGACTCTCGTACTGCCGCTACCCCACTGGCTGTCATTGCCTGCGAAAATATGATTGGAGCAACCGACAAGCTCGCGGAGTTCATCAAGGATCCCAAGAACACTCCAGAGGATCGACTCTCATCCATTAGCGAGCGTGCCCGCTTCGCCAACTCTGCTATCGACCGTATTGTCCCCGGTCAAGACCCCAATGCTGGACTAAATGTCAAAATTGAGTCATTCTACGAGTGGGTCGTTGATAGGACGCCTTTCGAGCCTCACGGTCCACCCAAGGTCGAGGCAATAAAATGGGTTGATGACCTCACGCCATACATCGAGCGCAAACTCTTCACCGTCAACACCGGTCATGCAGCGGCTGCTTATTACGGACACGCTCGTGGCAAGCATACTATAGCTGATGCTTTGAACGACAAGGAGATCCATGACATAGTACGCGAGTGTCTTGCTGAGACATCCCACTTGATCGTCAATAAGCACGGCATCTCTGTCCAGGAGCAGAAGGACTACGTTGAGAAAATCATCAAGCGCATCTCAAACCCTCATCTCGAGGACGTGGTAGAGCGTGTTGGCCGTGCACCATTGCGAAAGCTCGGCCGTAACGAGCGTTTTGTCGGCCCGGCGCACCATTTGGCGGAGCAAGGGGACAAGTACACAGCACTATTGGGGGCTATGGAGCAGGCTTTCAACTTTGTGAATGTAGAGGGCGACGATGAGAGTTTTGAATTGGGCAAGATGCTGAAGGACATGGATGCACCAAGTCTTGTCAGCAAGGTCTGTGGGTTGGAAAAGAGCGACAAGATGTTCGGTGAAGTGCAGGCAATTGTGGAAAAGGTGCAAAAGAAGTAAAAGCGTAGGAACAGCGTCTGATCATGAAAATACAAAGAGACGCGCATGCATGATGGAGGCCAAGTTTTAATGTGGAGCAGTCTATAAATACAACCGACACTTTCTTTGCGTGAAAGTGGCCTGTCCAATTTCCAATGCACTTGCCGGATAGGGAAATCTCCTGATGTTACCGCATGAAACGGCCGTTCCATTCACTGCAGATGATACGCTGACGATTCCTAGAATTGATTAATAATCCTTTATGGAGCGTGTCAGATATTACGCAAAAGGATAGGATTCTAGACGCTCATGTGCTCAAGAATGAGTATATGGCCCGAAGACCGGGGGACCTGATCGATGAGGTCGCTTCCCGGTTGTTTGTCGTAACCTTTGACAGCTCATTCACTCAGCGTTCTGTTAGCTAGAGCTCGAGCCAACAAGGGGAAATGAAGCAAGATTCCCATGGAAATAGAATGAGGCAAATGTCCCCAACACTTGTGGGGACCAATCTCAGGGACCCTCGCCCCCTCTTCTTGTGCGGCGACATCATCACATGCCAGATTGATATGGAATTGCGGTGAGAGCCCCAACTCGAAAGCACTTGCCAAAAACAGATGCCTATCATCAGAATGTAGGTCGATCGTGATCAAATACCTAAATTGTGTCCCAACACTATCTCAGAGTGACACAAATCAACAATCCTTCCATTAGCAACACAGGCCACGGTCCTTTCTCATCGACTCTCATTGAAGACCAGCAGTCTTACCATCAAAATAAAGACCTTCAGGTCGAATCCCCATTTCCTAGCCCGTCAACACCGAGTAGCATCAATGTTGGCATTGCTTTTTGGCGCTGTCACGCACCACCAGTCCCCTCATTTTGTATTGGCACAAGAAGCCCAAAAAGGGATCTTGTTGCTCGCATTTCAGCTTGTTGTCAACGCGCCTGATATTTTAACATTGTCTGCCGTTGTGAGAGTTGCTCCTGCCTCTACACCTTTTCGTCAGACCTCTTCGACACTTGTGTCAGCCGGGTGTTGGGACGTGGAACAGCGGTTCATGGTCTCTTGAGTAGATCTGTCATTCCCTTGAAGCGTCGAAGCCGCTGATAGGGCAAGGTCATGCGCATTATGGACACTTGGGAAGAGCTTGAGAGTGTTGAATTGCTTAAGAGCCACATCAATGTTCCTGGCTGTGGACTCGGAAAGGTCCACCCAAGAGTACTGGAGAGTGCGACATGGGTCTGGCGCATTGATACCTTCGAGGGACAGCGCCAGTATGGAAAATTCGTGGAGGCCATGATGAACCGGATTCGCTTTGAGGAGAGCAATCTCGAAGAAATCAAAAGTTTTGTCGACCTGGTGGGTACTGATGAGAACTGGAACTTCTTACGAATAGCTCAATCGCACATTCCCGAGTTGAGGGAGTTACAGTGAGTGTACAGTCTACCTAGTATTGTAGCAACGACAGCCTCTTGCTCAGTTGCGCTGATGACTTGCAGACTTCATCCTAATGAAAATAAGAATTTCCAATTGTCGCTCCTCTTTCATCAGCTTAAGAAATTGGTTCACAAGAGGACTTGCAAATTCCAAGAAAATAAGGACCCCTTAGTCACGAAATACTTGAATGCTCTCAGCGAAGCTGAACAGGTTTTTTTCGAACAGAGTCTTTTTGGCTGTTACGTGGGCCCAAACACAACACCAGCTATGAGGCGTCTCCTCGAGTCAACGTTAGAGTTAGCATTCCCTCAGAAAGGTAAGCTCCTCCACCACAACTCCTGCGGCACGTTCTCCTTCCCGGATTGCGACATGCTGACATTGGCGCCTCAGCTCTTAATCAGAAGATAGCCGAAGCCAAAGCACACGGCACAGACATTGAACGGGACTCTGTGGGTTTCCCTACTTACTTATTGATGCCAGGCGAGGCTCGAGAACTGGGACTATGGCGCCAGAGACCCTCCGTGACCAGCGCTAGAGCGCCATACTTGCCTACTTTCAAAGCCACCTCATCCAGGGTCTACGGTGATAGTCCACCATCTAAGCACCTTACTAACATTGACGGCGCTTATGATGCAAGAGCAAGCAAGGGGAAAGAGAGACTTAGGGAGTCACAAGACGGATTACCTGGGAACATCATACCGTTAAAACCAAACGTTTTTGCTGCCCTGCCTGGATCCCTTTCTGAAATCATGCCTGAATCATCGGAACAGCAAGTTGGAAATTTCAAATTCGATCTGTCTCGCAAAGCTCACCCTCGCAGGTTAGAATATCTCTGCAACCTGCCTGCCACACCCGGCTGGACAGCTCCACGAGAAGGACCGATATATCCTAAGGGAATGGAGTCCAAGGTGGTGCCATCGCAGCCAGCAAGTAGATTACTCAACGAGGCGTTCCCCGTCCCAGCTAGTCCAATCAAGCCTAGTATTACTGCTGGCGAAGCTAAAAAACCTCAAGCCACCAAAAAGGGTAGCAGCCTTAGCAGTAGCGATTCGAAAGCCAGTCATGTGGCAGAGAGCGCCCAGCGTTTTCATCGACCGCCGAGGAGGAAGAGCGTGCAAGGTTCAAGTCCCATGGTGGTTGTGAAGGAGAATGGCGCACTGGTCACCTACATTTCGCCTACATGTATGGGTCGATAACATGATTCGGGTAGGCCTTACGGAAGTTCAATATGAGCTTTCGGGAAGCCTTCTAACTAGAGCCGTGACTTGCGGGTGGCTAGTGGAACAGAAGCACTGACACGAAGCGCATGATGCTGCTCGAAGGCTATGGTCGAGGAGCTCGTTGCAGGAAGACATTATCGGATCGCCACAATAATGGAATAACCGGCGACAACTCGTATGATGGAACAATCATGATAGCTTATGAGCTGCATACGAAGAATTACGGGATAATGAGTCCACTTCATTCACTAATACATGCTTGCGAGCAACGAATATCGGAGACATGCACTTCGTTAGAAAAGCAATTGTTAGTGCACTAATACATGCTGGCGAGTAATAGGACTTAAGGATATGAGATGGTCCAGAAAATCAATGCTTGATGCATTTATACACCCTGGCGAGCCATGAATGAGGGGGGTTTCACTTCTCCTTCCTTCTATGTTCTATGTACAATAGAAAACACAGGCTTGCTTGCTTGCTTGCTATTCATCAATCATGCCACCGCATAGGGTAGCTGTGCATCCAACCAACATTTTTTAAATAAGAAAAGGTATTCTCCTGACTTGCAAATTATCTGATATGTGAGCGGCTTGCGCCTTTTTGTCTTCGCTTTTTAAGTACCAAAATGCTTGTTGGAGATGTAGCCGAATTAGTAAATCGAGGTGAGGTTGTGCAATCCCTCTATCGCAAAGGTGATTCGCTTTTCCCAATCCCATCTCCATTTTGTCTAAATCTCCTTCTCTCGTGCAATTTATTTCGTTTCGTGTCGTTTCGTTACGGTTCATTCAGGTCAGCGTATCCATCCTCCTATGTACATATGCACCGCGCGTTACATGGCAAGCACGATACATGCATGCATGCAACGCCGACGCAACGCATCCTTCCACCCAACGCCCCCTTAAGCCCTTGGCATATCCACCTTCTCAGCCCTAGCAGGTCCACTTGGATTTCCATAGCTAGATCCAGTCGTGGCCTGCGCGCTTGAGGGCATTGCATTCATGGACTGGTTCATGGGACGGGTGCTCATGTGCTGATTGTTCAAACGCTGTTGCGATGGCTCCGGGCCGTGATGGCCAGTGGGAGTTGCTTGGCTTAGAGTCGAAGTTGGGGAGGAGGGCCCTCCTATCATGACGTGGCGGCCCGCAGGCATCCTCTTTGGACGGGAGGGCCCGATCATAGTGGGAGCGGGGGCTGATGGGGCGGAGTACCACGATTTTGAGGCGCTGCTGGTGGGGCCTACTTGGCTCGGGGGCGTTGGTCTGGTTGTTGTGCCTGGAGGGCTCATTGTGGCTGTCGTGGGAAGGGCGGAGTGGGTTGTTGTTGTTGTTGTTGCTGCTGTGATATTGTTCATTTTGGTTATGGCCTCACAGTTTGGTGAGTATGCGAGACTTTGAGATGCAGGAAATGTAGCTTCAGATTGACTGATAGCTTGTGAGAAAGGGGTATTGTACATAAGTGTGAGTATGTACTGTTGTGGTGACGCGAACGAGCGTGAAGAGTAGTCGAGGTGAATGAGACTCCTTGCTTGATTTTGACGTTGTGAGAAAACGACAGTGGGAGCAGCGAGGAGACATGAGAAGATATATGATTGCCATTGCAGGCCTTGCAAGAGAAAGCTTTATCAGTTCTCTATACGCCGCTTTGGTTGCGTGCATCACACCGCTCGTTTGTGTTTCAATAATCGCATCACTCATACTTTTTTTCATCACACCGCTACATTGCGAAAGTACCACCGAACGGGAATCCCACAAAGCAAGGACCACGCTGAATCATCGTCATCAACATCAAATTTTTTCTTCCGTTTTCTTTTTCTTTGATCAATGTTTGGCATTGTAAGAACCAGATACGAAAGCGTTCGTAAGCGCTACAGCCTCACTCAGCTCGACTTACGTACGGATTGATGACAGAGAAGCAGACTGTGGCTAAATCTCTCCATTTGACCCTTTGGGACAGGTAGCTCAAGTTCCGATTGGAATACGGGGATAAGGGATCTAGGGAGGATTCAGCTCTTAGGCAGACGCAGCCTGATGGATGGATTACGACTGTCGAATTTTGCAGTTGGAAGGATTTTTTCAATACGAGGTTGAGGCTCTCCCTTAATCCTTTGCCGCCTGAGGCAAGCTAGCGGTGAGGCCCCTATGTAGGTACCCTGGACACCCTGGACACCCTGGAACATTCTGCCGAGGTTCTTTCAGGGGACGCTACCCCGCAAGCTGAGGATTACCTTACTTCGATATGCCCTTAAGAGCTGACGGCGTAGCTATGAACCACTTCTCTTGCCACACCCTCTTTGGCAGTGTGCCGTATTACCACCGAACATACATGCACAGCTCACCGTCATATCCTAGCCGGACTGCAAAAAATGTCTCATCAATCCTTTCGGACGCCACCCCCACCAACTGATTTCACCCGTCTCACCTTTCCAATTAAGCATACCTTACTAGTCACCCTTTCTCGACCCAAATCGCTCAATTGCATCAATAGTCACGGTCATCAGGAGCTTCATGCCATTTGGTCCTGGTTGGACAATGAGCCATCCTTAAGCGTTGGTATAGTCACAGGCGAGGGTAGGGCGTTTTGCGCTGGGGCGGATCTGAAAGGTGCTCTTCTTCCCCTCCGGTCTAGGTACCAGCTGAGTTCCTGACGCACAATAGAATGGAACGAAACCCATAAACCGGGAGCACGACCCCGAGCACCCATGCCTCCCTCTGGCTTCGCTGGCCTCTCCCGCCGCCGTGGCCGTAAACCGATTATAGCCGCCGTCAATGGCCTTGCTCACGGTGGCGGCTGTGAGATGATCATTAATTGTGACATTGTTCTAGCTTCACACAATGCCATCTTCGCATTACCAGAAGCCAAGCGTGGCGTCGTTGCTTTAGCAGGGGCATTGCCGCGAATAACGAGGATAATTGGCCGGATGCGAGCAATGGAAATGGCGTTAACGGGGCGGAATGTACCTGCTCATGAGGCGAGGGAGTGGGGGTTGTGCAATGCTGTATGTGGTGAAGGCCACAACGTGGTGGATATGGCCATCAAGTGGGCGGAGGAGATCTGCGAGAATAGTCCAGATAGCGTCATTGTTAGTAAAGAGGGGATTGAGCTTGGTTGGGAAGGTATAGGAGTTGAGGAAGGCACTCAAAGATTGGTGGACGGTATGTTCAAAGAGCTTGAAGCCGGTGGAAATATAAAGGAAGGAATCAGGGCATTTGTAGAGAAGAGGAAGCCGAAGTGGACGGCTAGCAAATTGTAAATTGTTCGAAGAGCATTTTATGTATAATGAGTATCCAAAGATGCAGCCCAACGGGTTTTTCGTGCATACTGTTGAGGATTTTGTACAAGAAATTCAAGAATGCATCTTGAACTCTCCGAGGCTTTAGCTATTTGTACAAGAAGTATGTTGGCAGCCCCGTTTCTGTCTATAAGCGCAGCTGCCAAAAATGGTGAAACATGCTGTCAGATATAGTTGGCACAGCTGCCGTTTAGAAGACTCCGGGGCTGACTGTTGTTGTAGGGAGTATTCGTGCTCATTGAACCTGGTTTCAACAGTAGTCCGTCCAAATATCTGGGGCGTAGTTGTCGGTCAACCTCTCGTCTCTACCGTACCTATGGTCTTGGATCAGCCTAGCTATGACATAGTCTCGAAAGGGAATTGTAAAAGTTCAAAAAGCGTACTTTTCCTGCCAGCCCACAAAGCCTTGGTCTAGAACATAGACCTCCTGCTCTTTGAGTCCCGTGGTATCCTTCTGAATGCTCCCGTCCTTAATTGCAATTCCCGGCGCTCCGACCAATTTATCCATCTCTCCACTCTTTAATTTCTTTGCTCTTTCTTCCAGATATCTACGTGCAGCTCTTGGACCTCTTTCCTGGCTGAGAGCGCAGTGAAAGATCACCTTTTCCTTATTCGATAACTTCCGAACAAGCTCGGGTATCTTGTGATCCAAAGATGAAGAAGGCACATGCATCGACGTACGGATGTGTCCACCAACGTGGTCATCCCCACGAACATCAATTACCGCAATGTTGGAAACATCAGGGGAGAGCAACAGTTCGGAAAGTTGTTCACGCGCCATACGCTGTAAAGGCGTTGATGGCTGCAAAGTCATTGCACTCTTATGCTGAAAGGGACTTATGCGGCTAGTTTTTTGTAGTCGTCTGGGAATTTTTCTCATAGGAGGTGAGCGCGGGGGAAGCAAAAGGAAGGCTGTGACTGTGACGTTGAATTGCAACAAAGTGCGGAATTAAGAGGTGCACCCGCGAAAACCTTCCCTGACTGACTGACCCACAAAAATTTCCCAGCCCACCCCACCACAAAGGATCTCGAACATCAATGAGGAGACCGCTCAGATATTTGCTCTCTTCAAATCTACAGCAATGAAGACTACTTGGAAGGTACCTAGATGCTTAGATATAAGCAGGATTCTCGCTAATCTTGACAGGAAATCCCACCCGTGCCTACGAGTCAAGAGTTCCTCGATGTGGTCTTGAGCAGGACACAAAGGCGCCTCCCTACACAGATAAGAGCAGGGTTTCAGATCAGCCGAATAAGAGGTTTCTACACTCGAAAGGTCAAGTTCACTCAGGAGACATTTACCGAGAAATTGTCTATAATACTGGAAGGCTTTCCTAAGCTCCAGGACATACATCCATTCCGTGAGGAACCTAGATCTTAGATTCTGCATGCTTGAAGCAGCGCAAATTACTAACAGCATTTGCCATAGACAAGGACCTCCTTAATACCCTTTACGATGCAGACCATTTCCGAATTGCCCTCGGGCAGCTTTCTACGGCTAAACACCTCATTGAAACCGTCTCGCGAGACTACGTTCGCCTCCTCAAATACGCACAGTCCCTGTTCCAATGCAAGCAACTCAAACGCGCAGCTTTGGGTCGTATGGCGACCATATGTCGGCGGCTGAAAGACCCTTTAGTCTACCTTGAACAAGTGCGACAGCATTTGGGACGGTTGCCCTCGATTGACCCGAACACTAGAACACTCTTAATCTGTGGCTATCCGAATGTTGGCAAATCAAGTTTTCTCAGGAGCATTAGCAGAGCAGATGTCGATGTCCAGCCATATGCATTTACCACGAAGAGTCTCTTCGTGGGCCATTTCGATTACAAATATCTCCGCTTTCAGGCTATCGATACCCCTGGTATATTGGATCATCCGTTGGAAGAGATGAACACTATCGAGATGCAGTCAATCACAGCAATCGCCCACTTACGGTCAGCCATACTATATTTTATGGATTTATCCGAACAATGCGGATATTCTGTACAGGCGCAGATTCAGCTATTCCACAGCATCAAGCCATTATTCGCCAATAAGTTAGTGTTCGTGGTGATCAACAAGATAGATATTACGAGGCCCGAAAACCTGGATGCAGAGACAAAATTAATGCTTGATTCGATGTTGAAGTCTGGAGATGTCGAACTTTTACAGCTGTCGTGCACAACGAAAGAAGGAGTGACGGAAGTAAAGAACGCCGCATGCGAACGACTAATTGCGGACCGGGTAGCGCAAAAATTGAAGGCTGGGACGAATAGCTCGGGAGCCGTTGGGGGCAGACTGGCAGACGTCCTTACCCGGATTCACGTCGCTCAACCATTGGGCGGCATAGTCCGAGAGCCTTACATACCTGAAGCAGTCAAGAACCTCAGAAAATTCTCCAAGGATGATCCCGAACGGCCCCGTCTCGCCCGTGATGTCGAGGAAGAGAACGGTGGCGCAGGTGTCTATAACGTCAATCTGAAAGACCAGTATAGGCTAGATGAAGATGACTGGAAATACGACCGCATCCCCGAAGTGTTCGATGGCAAGAACGTCTATGACTTTATCGATCCGGACATAGAAAGCAAACTCGCTGCACTTGAAGACGAGGAGGAGAGCTTAGAAGCGAAAGGCTATTACGACTCCGACTATGAGGTCGAGGATGCCGATGAGGCTGATATACGCATGAAAGCGGATTTAATACGAGAGAAGCGGGAACTCATCAGGAATGAAGCACGCATGAGAAAGTCACTCAAGAACCGCGCTGTGATACCCCGCCCCGCGCAGCCGAAGAAGCTCTCAGCAATGGAAGATTCCCTTGACAAACTTGGCTTTGACACTACTAACATCGCCGCGCGAGCTCGGGCACAGTCTCGAGGCCGTAGCGCTCTCAGGAGCAGGACAGGCACTGAAGATGTGATGGATGTGGACACGCCGATGAGTGCTGTTGATGCATTAAGAGCGAAGAGTAGAGCGAGGAGTCAGAGTAATAGGAGGGAAGACGGCGTGACGAATGAGGTTGCTAGGTCGAAGGCGGAGAGGCTGCAGAAGCTGGGACAGAAGAAGATGAACAGAATGGCGAGGCAGGGAGAGGCGGATAGGCATACTACGGCTGCACTGCCGAAGCATTTGGTGAGGAGTCTTACTTTCTTTGCGGAGACGGTTTGCTAATGAAATTTTCAGTTCTCTGGGAAACGCGGCATGGGGAAGACGCAACGACGATGATCCGGGTGATGCAAAGGGGTATATTGAATCGATATGCATTACGAGACTTTTATGCTTCGACGAGACATTGGCGTTGCAATATGGTATGGGCTCAGAGCTGCAGGCGCTACATAGACCTCTTGCCCTCTCGATCCGTGTTTTTAAAGCCACAATGAATGGAGGTCGTTGAATCTATCATCAAAAACCGTCTATCGTCTATCAGCAAGGCCGTTTTCATATCGTCCTTACAATGTCTTGATAGAGATTTCCAGGTAGGGACTGGTTTGATGGCTGCTCTTGAAGTAGGGGTTGAATATGGATCAAAGTCAATAGAGAAATTGTACAAGGATTATTTAATTATCTGCTTGTGTAGCATCGCATGCTTTTTAAGTTTGAATTTTCCTACTCAAGCACTAGCTATCGGATTTTGTATACACATGGCTTAAGCACCTTACTTTCATCTACCACTCGCTCTTCATCCTCCATGAATTTTGTCTTAACCTGCTTTCCCCTAAACCCATCCCCAAATTTCGCCGCACCTCCTTTCTCATTCTCCGGCCTGAGACCTTTCATAAACCGCATACGCACAAACATCTTATTTGCCATATCCGGCTCGCCCTTCAGGTTGAAGCCTCTCTTCCTAAAGACTTCCACAAAAGCACTCACATCTGTCTCATCTTTCAGACCTTTGGCTTCTTCAATCTCGTCCAATGCCAAAAGGTCTCCTTCATCTTCATCCTCTCCCTTGGCTTTCTTTTTCTTCCCAATGCCATCCCCCTTCTTCTTGCCAATCTGGCCCTGTCTCGCAAATCGGCTTTTGATCTCAGCAACCCAGACTTCCCCTCCGCCCCTCACTATTCTGGAGCATTCGTCCACAACAGAAACCCAGTTAGTGTTCATGAGACTTAGACAACAAATGGCTATGTCTACACTGTTGTCTCTTACACCCACGGACAGGAGGTTGCTGATGTCTGCTACTGTAATCAGGTGCATATTCGGCGTGTCACCTTTGGCTAGATCGAAAGAGAGAAGATTCAGATTTAATGAGGTGCGTAAGGGGTGGAGGGAGGCAGCGAGGTGTGCATCACCGCAGCCTAGGTCAGCGATCGTACAAGTCCCCCTTACACGAGGTAAAGGATCAACTTTCCCTATGATTTCCCCATTTACGGCTGCTCCGTCGTTAGAAGGTTCTGTAGGCTTCTTGCCCTTTTTCTGATTCCTCCACATCTTCTTCTGACTTGGTATAGAAACCCTTCCCCGGGTCTTGACATCGTCAATAAATCCCTCCACGGGATTCTGTGGCCATACGGCTACTTGGGCGCGGAAGCCGGCATGGTATGATGTGTAATTCTGCGGAGATTCGGTAAAGAGACGCATAGCTTGGTCTGATGGCGAGGTATAGAGAACTTCGTTGAGATGGCGGAATCGGGAGGACATTAATTTGGCTGTCATACGTTGTTGAAGTGGTGTGAGTTGTGTATTGGGGGGCAATGAATCCGAAGATTGGGGTTTCACGGCTGGTTTAGGAAGATCAGTAGTCTTTGGGATGTCTTCGCCTGTAGCAAAAGGCGACTCTTGCCGGATCCCTGGAGACTTTGAGCATTCTGAGGCGTTTGAAGGATGTGTAGACTTCGGGTGGGGAACAGAGGCAATATTGGCCATTGCCTCTGGCCGAGTGGGTGGAAGGGCACCATTGGCTTGGAGAAGGGCTCTTGCCTCGCGTTTCTTAGCAGCTTTGGCCTTACGTTGTTCGAATTTTGCCTTGCCACCTTCTAGACTATGGGGGGATTCGATAGAATTAGGAGGACCTTCAGCATTTGAAACATAATCATTCGCTGGGGCCACGGTTGGTTGCTCTTGGTTCTGCCTCTTCTGTTTCTTTTTCTTCTTTATCGCTGCTGGCACAATTTCCAGCTGAGTCTTTGTCGGACCGCCTTCCTCTACGAAAGCCTCAGTCAAATCTCCATTAGCGCTTGAATAACCCTCCAGAGCACTGCCAACGGCGCTGTCCTTTTCGCTCTTCCTCGTCTTCTTGTTCCGCTCGGTATTTACATCGATTTTGTTATCTGATGGACGTAGACCACCCGCCTCTATATGCTTCTTCCATAGGTCCCCCAAATTCTCTTCTGTAACTTCAACGCCCTTGCCCGAGCCATGGCCTCGCTTACGCTTCCGTGATTTCTTTTCTGTTTCGAAGGACTTAGAGTCACGGTCCGGCTGGTGTAATTTCGAGTCCAGCTGGGTCTTCAGTGCAGAGGCGGAGACAGACCATCCAGGAACCGCGAACATGGCTGGTGGTATATTCCATGTCAAGAATTCGATGCTTGGAATTGATCTGCGCGGAATGAATTCCGGAGATAATAAGGCTATCCTGCTGCTGGACTTGACGTTGTTATAGCATGCCCGAAACCATGGCTGTGCCCAAGATGTCGCAGTTGCGGCCTGGCGTAATGGTCAACGTGGTTCTCAAAGCACACCAGCAGTCGGGTAAACTCACCACTGGTCAGATCTCCGAAATCCTGACGCGGGGTGATCACCCCCGCGGCATAAAAGTTCGTCTGAGCAGTGGCGAGATTGGTCGAGTCCAATCGCTGTCACTATCCTCGGAGCACATAGCGACTGCTCAAACTCCGCCATATGTACAGACGAGCTTCCCTAGCGAATACGAAAATGCTCCGAACCATTCTGGAGGACGACGCAGAGGAAGGTCGCCATCACAAGGCGACTACAGACAAGATCCAACACCCTTGGAGTCAAGAAGTTTGGCAGACCAGATTAAAACATCTCCTTCATCGAGGGCTACTCATCCAAGTAGCAGCACGGCTGTCAAAGATACCACACAAGCGGCAATGGAAAAAGAGTTCCCCAAGCTGGACACAGCACTAATAGCAGCAATCTTGGCTGATCATGAGGATATCAATAATGCAAGAGGCATACTGGGATCTCTTTCATAACGCATTGAATTACTCGCTGGTGTTTGGGACTTGTCTACACACACTGTTGGACGCACGGCCAACAGCAACAATTCATTTGGGTTAAGTCACCCGTGACAGACCAAAGCACCATTTGGACACAGGAATTGTACCGTCGAGGATTAAGATCAACCTGGCTTTCGGTATTCTCAAAGTTGTGCTTCTACGCTGGCTATGTGCGTAGACGATCGGTGATGTATGGTACTGCACTGTACAATGATCGCTTCCCTGGTTTTTTTGGGACAAGTCATTCGGATGGGAAAGAACGGTACAATCTATATTCATTATACTAGGCGGAGAATCCGCCCGAGTCATCCTAGTCTGTCGTCCGGACTGTGCGTTCAATTCCGAGCAAGGTATCCATCAGCTGCACATACACCGTTACGATAACGCTTACAGTTCTGTACTCTGTCCATATATAGCATCGGTTGGACCGCTTTCCCCATGTTGCTATCTATGTTCTGCAACTACATACTTCCTTCTAAGAGCGTCTTCGAGCCAGGATACTTGAAAAAGACCAATGACATCTCCTAACGTCCCTTAACTAATTCACTTCGCGCTATGCCTCATGGGTACATGGAGTTTGGAAGGCTTGGCAGCCATGGTGCATTCGCCACCAACGTACCCCCACCATTGCATATATTGAGTACTTCCCAGGAATCATTCAGTGGACTTTCACGATGAAGACATTGAAGCAAATACATTGCAGCGGCACCCACTTTGAGGTCAGCAGAAAAGTATCTCGAATTGCTTCTTTATTGTATCCAGCTAAGAACGTAGTGATATGTAGATCGGACATAAGCATGGAAAAGAAGCAAAGACTGAGATCGAACGTGCCTTAGTGTTTTACGAGAAGCTGTTCGAAGAAAGTGCAGGCCTGCCGTGGCCGGCGGTTTGTGAGACGGCTGCGACATTTGAGCCAAAGCTTCAGGCGGAATGGCCTCAGTACTGCGAAGAGATGAAAGGTAAGCTGCTTGCTAGACATCCAAAATTTGATCCACTTTGCCTGTATTCTGGTCGAATGATTGTTTCATGGCCCCTAGGAAACAGATGAGATCATCATCATCTCTTATTGGATACTCAGGCTCATAAGGATCCAACCTTTCCCTCTATCCTTAGATTTGCAACTTCCACTATTTCACGCGTAGCCTGATCCCTATTATTGCCGTCAATATTGAGAATTGGCCTACAGTATCCTGTTCGCGAGTTTTGGAAGCTTGTAAAATTACTTTTCAGCTAATAAACTCGTCCCATAGGGGTTGCGAGCGGTGCTGGGACACCCTACCTCTCAATCTTAGCTTTGAACGTGCGCACGGAGATTGCCTATGGAATGTCCAAAGATGGCTGCACAGCTCTTTACTGGAATAGTGGTTCATCTGCTTACCTAGCTCAGAATTGGGACTGGCAAGAGGAACAACAAGAGAATCTTATCAATCTGTCCATCAGTCAAATGGGGAAGCCGACAATTACAATGGTCACCGAGGCTGGGATCATTGGGAAGATCGGCCTGAATTCTGCGGGCGTTGGCGTGTGCCTCAATGCCATTAGAGCTCTTGGAGTTGACTTTCAACGAATGCCTTGCCACTTAGCACTAAGGACTTGCCTCGAGTCTTCGTCAGTGTCCGAGGCAGTGACGACATTGCAGAGAACAGGAGTGGCAAGCGCTTGTCATATACTTGTCGCAGATCCTCGCGAGGCCGTTGGACTTGAATGCAGTCACGTGGATATTGTTGAATTACCAACGAAGAGCATTTTGACGCATACCAATCATTTTATAAAACCTCATGGCAAGGTGGAGGATAAATTCGCATTTGCAGATTCTCCGATCAGGCTCAAACGCATTGATAAGCTGATCCAGGACCGGAGTCGGAGGTTGGATGCATCCAGAACGTTGAAAACAGAGGACATTCGGTCTTTGCTTCAAGACCAGGAGGATTCCCCAACAGCGATATGTCGCTCAAGGACGGAAGAAAGTACTATCGCCACTCTTTTCAATATTGTGATGGATTTGACGAAGCGGAATGCTCAGGTCGTGGTGGGGAAGCCCTCACAACAAGGAGCTGAAATTCTGAAAATCAGCCCGTGAGTATCGCTAGCTCCTGATATGCACGACCTTCCAGAAGACAATACAAACCTGAGGTGATTGTCTGAAATGGCCATCATAGAATGTAAACTTCGCTGCAGATAGTACATAGTCATTCTAGCTTTTATACAATACGTTTAGAATGAAGGAAGAGGCCGCGATGGACATTTAAGTAGACATCTGTTGAGCTGAATACGAACGCCAAACGATCATGATCGAGAAGACGGTGGATGGCTGTAGAGGGTGTGAGATCAAAACATCTGGCCACTCCACACATTATAGAAGCCGTATCATGCTCCGCTAGGGGTTGCTGCAAGTATTGGTGTTTAACAATCCTAGTCTTGCATTACATAACCAGACCCAGCTCTTTCTCATGCCATTGTAATTACACCCAATACCATCTGCCGTCTAATGTTTCGCCTTTTGCTCCTCTGCATTGGCATTCTTTATAAAGTCTCTGGACAGCTCAAGTCAGCATTAAACCGCACCAGCAGTGCACCATGGCCACAAACTGTATGAATTGCTCCTCCTCGGTACTCTGGGCGTTGATTGGTGGCCCTTGCTCCTTTGCCTTCTTTTCCCCGGACAACGCAATAGCTGAACCAGCGAATAACGTGCCTAGAGTCGCCATTGAGAGCTATATTAATACGCGGGATTAGCTTGATCTTTGAGAAAGGGATTGACGAGTCGTTGTGATGGGACCTACGATGTGAGAGCCGACTTGGCGACCGAAAATCGTGTACTGGGCGACCATGATTGTCCAAGATTTGTTCAAGAGAAGCTGGGGCTGTGAATTGGTAGTTCAATGGTACTGTTCAACAGGGCCGCTCGGTGATGAAGCTCGAGAGGCTTTTGGTACGACGGCAACTGCAAAGCCGCGGCGGTTCAGCGGCAACACCCGGGGGGCGTCATCACTACCTGCTCTTTCCGCATGAGCGACACACTTCTCTGGTACTCTATCCTGGCTCTCAACGCTCCGTGAGAGCTTCAGCTCTCTGTGACTAGGTTTGGTGGTCATGTCGGGCAATAAAGATTCCAATGACGTTGTCCAACGGCGACCAAAGCCCTCAACGAGTGACCCGTTACCTCGCGAAAAGCTTCCAGACAGTTTGCAGAAGATAGTAGACGATGAGGAAACTTTGTTTGAGCAGATATATGATGGAACGTGAGTCCTATACACATTCTGCCTGCCCAGATAACCATCCTAATACCCGTCCAGATCACGTCAATCCACCGATTCTAGCATTCGATATGCGGCTTATGCTGCCCGCTTTCGTACTATTCTCCTCAGCGCCCATCGTTACGTAGCTTATACGTCGGACATCGGAGAGTCTTTCCGCCCAGTAGCTCATCCCTGGCTCATCAGAGGAGCATATGGTATCTCCTGGGCCTACCTTGTTGGAGACGTCAGTCATGAAGGCTACAAGGCTTATCTTCGGAATCAACGCGTTAAGCATCCTGGTATACCGGGGGTAATTTCATCGAGGTCAGCAGATGCCAGGGAGCCATTATCAACGGCAGACGGCAGATTTGAAATTGGTCACGTGCCCGCCATCGAGGATTATAGAAGTGTGATGGTGCAGCGAGCTGTGTTCCAGAGCCTAGCAAGTATGGGATTGCCAGCTTTTACGATACATAGTATCGTGAGATACTCGGGTAGAGCATTGAAGAATGCGAAGAATACGACGATCCGGACATATGGTCCCATAGGCGCAAGTAGTTGGCAAATCCTAGGTGTAGACAAGATCGCTAATAAGTTGATATAGCTTGGTCTCGCTGCTGTACCCTTCCTGCCCTACATCTTCGATAAGCCAGTTGAAGAAGCAGTCGAATGGAGTTTCCATAAGTTGTTTGAGACGTTCGGCGGACCGGATGCTGTAGCTCACAAGCCTGAGACTGGCCGTGTCACTGAAATAGTAGAGGAGAACAGGAAAGGAGCGAATAAAGAGAAAGAGCTTTGAGCTAAAGTTGCGACGAATCAGAGTTGTTCATACGCGCATTTTTGCAGACATATATATCACAACTCACTTTTCAAGACTTTGAAACGATAGATCGCTGTCGCCACAGAGTTGTGATAAATTCCCAGCTCTGACACACGGTAACATTGCCTTTCGACAAGTTATAACGTCAATTTGAAATTTCCCTCGTCACTCTCAAACCTACTTGGAGGTCCAAACAAGCTACTGTCAACATGTGATATTGCAAGCACGTGTCAAGAAGCATCAAAACAGATCTTCGAAAGACGACGGAAGAAGCACAAAATTGCTCGACTTGAGCAACAGTGAAAGCTTTATAGAGGAATTGTGATAAACTTTACGCTGTCATTGCACCGATCAGAAGAGCTCTGATAGGCGGATCGTGTGAAGCATATATTTTTGAAGCGAACTCAGGAGATGAGCTGGTAGATGGTTTGCAAGTGGGACTGGAAGGGCCGTGTGCGACAAATTCTTCCGCACTAAATGAGCGTAAAGCACTTAGAGATAGGCCCAATACCGTGCGATATATCTTTGACGTTATTCTACCATCTCACTAGGGCCAAGTACTGAAGAAAGGGCAAGCCAAAGCTCTGTAGAGAGTGACGGAAGGAGTTGATGTTGCGCATATCTTCATTAAGTGAGGAGAGGAGGATACTGGGAGCTTAGACGATGGATGAGAGCTTGATTGCTCCCACAATAACCAAGGCATCCTTTCACAATTCGTTGTTTCAACCTAAGAAGGGTCTAGGCGCTTTTTATCCAATTCCAGAATTCAATCGTGTTGGAGACAGCACAGTGTCACAGCCCAGGGAACGTGGCCAGCAGCTCAATGAAGATGTCATTGAGAAGGTGGCAGATCTAAATACGAAAGCTTTAGAGAAAGCACATAGATTTAGAACGCCAACAACATCCACAACTACAACAACAACCATGCATCAAATACGATGGAAAGTGCTCCAGCATCCACAGAAGACAATGCTGACTGGAGACAACGGTTCGCTGAGCAACAAGAATACGAGTGATAAACATCCTATTAGAGATGATATTAGGGCTGAGAGGGAGGCACAGTATATACTCAGCAATCGAATGGGTACTTGGTACTGGATTGACTTGGCTGTTTTCTGTATAGTTGTCCAGCTATATTGCAGCTGAACCTGGAATTTTTTGGACATGCACCTACGTTTGGAGGTGCTCGGGCCCTTACCGTAAGAATAACTTCTAGGCACAAAAGCCCAGAAATGGTGTTCCTATTGTCTGAGCCCGCACTCGAAAACCTTGTATAATCATGTTTTTGATAACTCATTCGCATTATCTTAGGTTGGATAACCGTTAATTCATTACTTTCCGCTACTAGTCTAAAAGTTGAGTACATGAAAAGAGATATGGAGTATGGGAATTGTTTTACCGACCGAATCTCTATGCTGAATTGACAAATGGCTGATGCCGAGTTTCGTGCCATTCAAATAGGAGATCCTCAATTCATTTCTTTTATGGAAACATGCTCCATCCTTTTGGAAAGGGCTAGACCAGTGTTCATGCGCCCAACTCGTAGAATTCCGAGCTTCACAATGTCTGCTTTACAGAGTAAGACTCAAAATTTATAGCGTAGTCTAGATCTGCCTCGATTGACATGCATCCGTCGCTTTACCTGTACTACTCTCATCCTTATGGTTATAGTGGATACTACTATGCATGACATGAGCCCAAAAGCTCATGCTTTTGCTCTCGCGAATAAGGAGTCGGAGAAGCTCTTCACGACAACGTACCGCCTCGATTCACCGCATCCTCCATAGTTTCGGCAGTCCACGTACCCGCGGATGTGGCTAGCCTGGTACAAGAAGTTGCCGATACGAGCCGTATGGAATGAGGTAGCTTCATGCCTGTCAAAGGCGTGCCCGTAGTCTGCACAGCCATGTTATCATTCACCGCTCTCGTGCTCCTTGGGTTCATTAAACAGAGATTTTTAATGAATGAAATACTTACTTGTCAAATGACCTATGGGCTCATCATAGGGCGATATGGAGCTAGCAAGTGACATTTGCTATAGGTGGACTGACTTGGGTTAATCTGAAAGGGACCTTTGCTTGTTGACGCCATAGCGACTTCAGTAGAGCTGATGTTATTTTTCTTTTACTGTTTATACATGCATTGATGCTAGCGACAATATTTTGGACTGTTGCTTTTCCCGTAATTCAGCACCCACGACACCTGAGTAGGCAATTAGCGCGTTTGTCCAAGGGTACCTGCATCTGTAACGAATTCACCGTTTATCCTTGTTCCTATCGGATCCCCATTCTTCCCAATCAATGCGCATGCATTATCGTCAAACCTCACCACCATACCGTCCTTTCTCTGATACTTCTTTCTAGTCCGGACTATGATAGCGTGCCGAATATCCCCTCGCCTGACTTTGTTTGCTCCTCCTGTGGCTGTGGTGTTGCCTGGGCCGCTGTCACCCATGGAGCGGGCCTTTTGCACAACGACTATTATGCGGTCGCCTTGTAGAACTAAGCAAGATGCACGAGGTAGATATTGTTAGAAGTAGCATACCAACTCCAC
This sequence comes from Cladonia borealis, assembly GCA_018257855.2. Lineage (NCBI taxonomy): Eukaryota > Fungi > Ascomycota > Lecanoromycetes > Lecanorales > Cladoniaceae > Cladonia > Cladonia borealis. The sequence goes on from JAFEKC020000013.1 coordinate 1,385,800, forward strand.
CATGTCTCTTCATGCCCATATTCCTAACGCATTCGACAATGGTAGCTCCGGAATTATCGATGCAATTGAGCAATGTCTAATTTTGCTGCTTAGCATTGCTACCAAAATAGACCGCTCCTCGATGTCTCACCTTGAGCTGTATCATGGTCCCCAGATTATTGAGGCCGTAAGGCCCTGTGTTAGGGGTTTGTAGTTATGATGTACAACAATGGAGTGAATATATGTGAACGAATGGTTGACGGTGATCAGAGGCGGACCTATTCATAGACGGGAGATCGGCCGCAGTAACCCGCGTAGTTGGACCAGTAATGGACTTCGCCTGCAAATTCCCTTTCTCAGGTAAATTCCGCCTCAATGGGCCTTCGCCTCCCGAGCCTCCTCGAAATCTCCTTGCTGTACATGTGGAATCCTTTTCAGCTACGTCGCTCCTTCCTGGTCCCTGATTGTACAAACCAGCCCTCGTTGTTTCTTTTCGTTCCTTTTCCTGCTTTCCTCCCGCAACAATCATTAATCCCAGAGTTTGGAACAACGTCTGTGTTCAATGACATTGCCCAAGCCACCTAAGCTTGTATTAAGCTGAACCACCAGTCTTTCCCCTGAGCCTTGTACCGTTTTTCTCTAAGACAAAATAAATCTCTGTCCTGTTTCTCCCACTTCACCGGCAACATGGGGCGTCCTCGAAAGGACGCGACGCCTGACACCCCACCAAAGAAGGAGCGTTTGACTCTTACTCAGCTGGCTGGCTACGACGATATATTGACAGATGCGCTAGTTGACCATGTTCGTGTCGCGCGCCTCATTTAAGATTCCCATCACCGTTCACTAATACTTCACTTAGGTGTATTTCTGGACTACGATACGAAAGAATCGATCTAAGTATAACCTTACCCGAGGGATTTCCGAAGAGGATGTGACAGCTATACTTCTTCGCGATCTTATCGTGGCAAAAGACCCACAGAAGGCAGAGACCTCTCTATTAGGTCTCCCGGGTCTCAAGAAGTATTACAGCCAATTAAAAAGCGACAGGGAGAAGGAGGACTTCAGGCGGCACATGAGGAAGTACATAAATATATGGATGTGTGATTGTCCCTTTGAGGTCTCTACGACAAACCGGTATACGATTGTCACTCATGAAGCTGCAACCACGGCTCGACGCTCGATTAGAAAAGGCGATACCGTTAAATACCTCGTGGGCAACCTGGTAGCCATGACCCCTGAAGAAGAAAAAGACTTGGACTTGACAAGGCGAGATTTTAGCATCGTAATGTCAAGTCGGAAGAAGACGCCTTCCCTGTTCCTTGGACCAGCACGCTTTGCGAACCACGATTGTAATGCCAATGCCCGATTGGTCACTCGTGGTTTGGAGGGAATGCAAGTCGTCGCCGAGCGTGATATAGAAGTCGGCGAAGAGATCACAGTCAATTATGGTGAGAACTACTTCGGCGATGGCAATTGCGAATGCCTTTGTGGCACTTGTGAGGCCGAGGGACGGAATGGCTGGCCTGGGGCAGAACGCAGCTTGATTTCAAGTGGCCTATCCACTCCACCAGAGAATTCAGAACCGGATAGAGAACCCCGAAAAAGACGCAGGCCGGCTCGATACGACGAAGAAACGGACTCCAGTCTAACTCCCCTAGATTCTGACATCGAAGAGGAAAGCCCACCGAAAAAACCGAGACTCAGCGTTGAAAATACCCAGGCTTCCGTTGGTATTGAGATTACAGACGGCTCAGTGCATCCTTCGCCAGGGAAGACACCACAACGTGGATCGCCGCTGCGCAATGTTCTTAATGTTGAGGACATCGTCGTTACTACTGAAGCAACCAAGAATCACCCCCAGCAAGCATTATCATTGAAAGAGGCCGGGCATCATGGTACCACCACCCAAGATCAAGACTCTTTGCTTGCTGGGGCCAGGGTTTCGCTGGCCGGCCACAGTAACCAGAGGCCAGATTCTGGCCGTTCTGAAGGCAAGCACGAAGCCCAGAAGCCTCACCATCTGTCGTATTTTAACAGTGACTCGAATACTCCTTTCAGATTTGGAAGTCCATTTGAGTTTGTTTCTTTGAAAAGGCACAGGCCGAATTTTCTACATGCTAGACGCGTGAGATCGAGAGAGCCGAGCCTTGGCTCTTCTAGCTTATCCAGTGCCAAAGACTCAAGCTCGTTGAGCGAGAACAATACCACCTTCGACAGCCAATTCAAACAGAGTACAAGCCCAGCAACCACTCCGAGTGCGCATCTCCTTCCTTTCCTGCACTGGAAGTCACCTCCAGGCTTGATTGAATCGGTCTACAGCAGCAGTCTGTCAAGCGCACTGTCAACGCTCTCCTCACCACTATCCTCATTGTCATCCAATGCTGAGATTGACGATGCTTCGCTCGCCATCATCAACAAGCCTGCACCCAGAAAAAGGGGTCGCCCTCGCAAACATGACCGTACACTCATGCCCACCATAACCAAAGTGGCCAGATTCAAACCTAAGTCAAAGCTTCTCACGCCTCGTAAAAAGCGCCATTTTCAACCCGCGATCGAACTTCAGATCCCTTCTATACGAACACCCGGTGATTATATTCGTACGCATCTTCTTCTAGGCGAGTCGTTTTCTCGCTGGGTTGATTGCCGCACTTGCGACGCATGCTGGGTCCAGGCCAATGGCTATCAGACGCGCAAGGAATGCCCAAGATGTGAAAGGCACAGCAAACTTTATGGCTACCAGTGGCCCAAGACAGACAAGTTGGGTAAACACGATGACGAAGAGAGGGTCATGGATCATAGAACTGTGCATCGTTTCATACCACCCGAGGAGGAGGCAATGGAAAGGAAGAGGGGCAGAGGTGTTGTGAGGATGGAGTTGGACGGTGGGGAAAGTGAGAGATCCGAAAGTACTGGGGATGATTTCATTTCAGAGAGGACCGATTCGAGAGCAGGCAGGGGCGGTGGGAGGTTCAGAGGAATAAGTCGGGTGGCATACACGCGGTGATCACGTCTAACGGAGGACATACAGGCGGCGTCATACAATTTTCCGAGCTCTTGGAACATACACTAAGCGATTGATATGTGGCCTTGAGGGCTTGCACTAAGAGAGTCGGCTTTGAGTTACCGACGATTTGCGTACGATACCGAGGCAGTATATGGCCATTGCGAGATATTTTGTACATCTATGTTTGTATGATATAGCTGACGCGTGGAAAGAAAGAGAGGAGCATGAGCGTTAGCATTCAACAGAAGCGTATGTATATGGTTGGAAGTCCTTCGAAAGAGACTACGAAGCAAATCCAGTCCGCCATCTATGTACCAATGTCTTTTTAGTGATTGCTGTCATCCGAAGCTCTTGCACCTTCCTCATCAACCATGTCCCGCCTTATTATTTACTCAGATAAGTCCTTCCTTCCTTGACTGACACAAAGGTTGCCATCGACTCGTCGATTGGCTCCGAGATTTCCCTCACAAATTCAGAGCCTCTCTAAATCGCCGCATGCCTTTCTTGAAAAAGCTCGGCAAGGGAAAAAGATCAGAGCCTTCAGAACTTGAACTCGAGAACCGACGCAAACACAGCTCTCAGTCCAGGCCTCCTGGTTTTCGAGGTGGCGCAAGTCTCAATTTGAGAAAGCGTAGGAAGACAGGCAGCCCGGCAGCATTGTTCTTGACGACGAAGGGTTCCCTTCGATCTGCACCCGACCAAACTGCTACTTCGCCATTGCATGTGACGGACGATCCCTTGCAATTTCGAGCGAAGAAGTATTCACCGCATTCCTAACTCGAGATGGCGCCCTCACAGTCGCCTACGCCGCAAGAGTCACCTCACTCCTCACCTGGATCAAATGCTCGCCCGAAGCCACGTAAGACGCAGGAATTTGTGGATGGTGGCGACGAAGAATTCTGAATTGTGACTTTATTCGCTTGTTTATTTGGATGAAGAAAAGATGTGCGAGGCATTGAAGAATTTTTTTCATGGGTCTAGAGAAAACTGAATTCATTCTTATCTCTTGATCCTTATCGTTGATACTCCATTGATGGTTTCCCTGCTTGCTTTGGTACTCTCAAGCCCCTTGTCAAACAACCAAACATGCCCCTTTCGCTCAATCCCCGGGTCATCCCCTCCACCACAGCCCTTATCATGGCTGTCAGAATCCGCAAGCGGTCCAAAGCTGCGCCCTTGGTCATCACTTCTTCTATGTCTGCTCGGACTTTTGGTTTTGCAGTAGTAGGGAGCTAATTGCACAGCAGAAACTCCCAGATTTGTGCTTCGTGTGGTAATAGGTCTCGTAGGTTTTGTGGCTTCGAGACGCGAAGATCTCCTTGGAGATGGTAAGAAATAGTGAATGAAATTCTGGCCCTCAGGACTCCGGCAGCATCTCTACCTCAAATTTTATTCCAGCCCTGATCATTCGATCTATGAACGCCTGTCCTAGCGTTGCAGGTGTAAGTATACCGCCGTCCAATCTTTGCGCCAGGTCATCATCGTTCAGAATCAACATGGCTGCTTCTGCCAGGCAAATTCCTGTGAAATAATAGATGCTACCATCCCATCGAAACCTCGCGAATGCACGTCTTGGGTGTGGACGATCCTGATCCGCTGTGGCAATGGCTCTGAACTCGAAAGATTCTTTGCTAGCCTTGTGCTTGGAGGGACCTCCAGGCGCGTAGAGGAGCTTCTTGGCTAGCCAGCGAATAGGTGGTATTGCCGCAGCGAGCGACATGAATGCGAAGACAAAATGCACAACTACAGCAATGGCGGTCTTGCGGACACTTAAATATTCGTGATACGTAAAATTGGGCCCGTATAATTTGCCGCCTTCGAGTAAGCCCCAGCTTCTTTGTACAGTAGCTATGTTTGGACCGGCTGAGATCGACGATGTGAGCGTGCCTAATCCGGGAACTTTGCGGACTCCAAACAGTTTGCTGATGAAAGAGGGGCCATCCTCTGGTCCTGTTCTGGGGATGGGGGAAGAGGCCCATGTGCCGGCAGACTTTGCTACCTCTTTAAGGCTGTAGCGGTCTAGGAGCCCCAAGGCGGTGGCAACCGAGCCTCCAGAGGGAGTACCTTTGATCTCGTGCATGCAACCAACGACTTCTTTAGTCCCGACTGAAAGCTCTCTTCTGATCAGTTGGGTCAAAGCAAAGGCCATCAGGTCTGACGGAGCAGATTCAACCGCAATTTCTGGAATGATAATTGCGTGGTTGGCTTTGGCTGTTTCATGATACTTGGTAATCATCTCTAGCACCCATGGCGATTCTCCAGTGACGTCGAGGTAGTGAGTACCGTTCTTGGCACAAGCTTCGACGACTGGGCTACTATATAGATAATAGGGCCCTACTGTATTGATTAAAAGTCTGGTTTTACGTGTTAAAGTATGTAGGTCTTGGGGATCCAAAGTGGAAATTTCGATTTCTGGCTTGTGATGAGCAGAAATCAATGCAAATGAGGGAATAATGGATTTACCAGGCTGGATTCTGTCGGGACAGATCCCCTTCAGTTCGTCTAAGAGGCTAGATAGCTTTGACTGGGATCGGCCTGCAATAGCCCACTTCAATGATGTAGGTAGACTTGTGGTAATATACTCTGCACATAGCTTTCCCGTATATCCTGTAGCACCCAGCACGATCAAATCATATTTTCTTTGCTCAATTGAAGGCATGGCAAAGACCTGGAATGATACTCCAGTTTGACTTGGATTGAAATATAACGAACGTGGTAAGAGTAATGGGAAAAGTAACGGAATACGTACCTACATAGTAGTATATAAATCCGAACATTTGTTACAGAAATCGGACAACCTCGGTTGAGAAGCGCCAAGTCTTTCGCACGCTAACCAGCGGACTAATACAGATCTTCTGTCCGCCCCCATCTCTTCCTCCTCCACCACCTGTCTTCATCTAATCTATGTCGCTGATGAATCCCATTCTCTACAGTATATATCCATGATAATAATCTCTCACTCGAGAATGGGTTCTCAGCATCGAAATAGATCGATAGGGAGTTATCGCTACGATGTGGACGACGGGCGCACACGCTTTGCATTTTGTCCCGGATAACAGCACTCGTCGAACAAATCTCACCGCCGATAAGATGCAAAGCTGAGCGGAAGCAGCCACTTAAGGCCAAGATACAAGGCGCAATGCTATCTGTAGATCCACTATACCTCCGACTTAAGATACGATTTTGGCGATTGCGGCATTGGTAGAGCTCCCAATGGTCGCTGAAGAAGCGTGCCTGGAGCAGCCACTCTACCAAATCTACAAGATGCCTTTGAAGAGAGGTGTGGAGGATGAAAGAATATCATCAGGAATTCAACTTGATAGCTAAAAGGCTCATCGATACGCTCCCTTAAGGAACCTGTCGGTGATTAGCCGCTTTTCGACGCACGCAGCTGCGCTCAATGACCACTGTTACGTTCGAGAAACCCTCCATCGCGAGGGTGACGCTACCACGTCGAACTCGATCTACTAGGGGTGACCGTACTGCTTTACGTGACATGTTCCTCTCAAAATATAGATTATATGTGCAACGCTCGTTTCGCTGGCTTCACTAGGATGAAATACCTTAAAGGGGTTCATACGCGAGTGCCGGTGCCGCCTAAGGTGTATGGGCCTTCTGGGAGCTTATTGCTGGCCTATAGGCATCAGCCTGCCTTGCGAATACGTGTCACTGCATCTCAGCTCCCTAAACTGAGGCCTTGGGCTACGCCTACTTAGCCGCAACAGGGCACACACTTGTTCCTGGACCGCACCAGCCATGAACACCCATATTACTTTTAGGCGGAAAGGTACCCTAGCGCAAACGAGCTCCGTAGGCGGTCAAGCATACCTAGACGTTTTCCTTCTAAGCAACTGTTCGTTAGCCAGTGACCACAGTCTTCGTTGATATTGGCTGTGTTCGCTGGACTACGCGCCTACTTTTTCTTCTTCTTTTCTGTCATTCCGCCGTTCGTTTCCAGTTTCTTTTACACTATCAAAAGAAGCGCACTGAATCATCACCAGTGCCCGTATGGTCTGCATATGACCCCCCCAAATGCATTAGCGTGCGTGGGATCGGCGGCTTCGCTTCCGCCCCCGTACAAAACCAAGCCCTCGCCTGCATCAGTGGACTTGACTTCTTCAACCTCGAGTTGACCATCGAATTCCATTTTCCCTATCTTCATGATTTTTCTTTAAAAACAACTCAAGGTGATTACATCACTTTGAACGACCATCATCATGTCAGAAACATGTATTGTTTGTCTTGGCGACCTTGAAAGCGCCAATGCGCTACCCCACCCTTTGGTCCCAGGTATCGAGTCAGAAGATGACGAGAATGTTCGCCTGCAACCTAGCGCAACTAGGTCACCGTTGACCCCTGATGATGGGGACCAGGAGATGATAGCTCATCTTCTACCTTGTGGACACGATTTACATAATGAATGCCTCAAGCCATGGGTCGAAAGGGCCAACAGTTGTCCTATATGCCGTCAAAGCTTTAACCAGGTAGAGCTCATTATCAAGATTGGAGGTAAGTTCTCGACATATGCCGACCTAATACCTTTAAGGTTTGCTAACATATTGAATCAAGGTCCTGTCATATCCTCCTATGGCGTCAGCGACCGTACTCAAACTGCGGATATCGACCCATCCATGCTCATCGAAGATTACGACGAAGAGGACGTCACAGAGCAGCCGTGTCCTGTCTGTGGCGATGATGATAATGAAGAGTTGCTGCTCCAATGTGACGGTTGTGATACATATTACCATACATACTGTATGGGCTTAGACGATGTACCTATGGGCCACTGGTTCTGCGAAACATGTGATACACAAAGAGCAATTGAGAGTGTTTGTCCGAATGGCGCCTCGCAACCTGTACGTCGGGCTCACAACCCAGCGGATAGACGAACGCGTGGTCAGCAACGACGGGTTCGACACCGCAATCAAGCATCCTCTTCCAACTGGGCCCGTGTTTGGCAATCCGTATGGGACAATCTAAACCTCGATCTTGACTTTCCCTTCGATGAAGGCTCTGAAGCTGCGCAGATGGACAGAGTACAAAGAGCTGCTTCGCAGCGTCGTGATATGGAGATCTGGGAGCGACGATTCGCAATCGCTGAGAGGCAGGGCGGCGGAAACCGACTTCGGGACACAGCATCAGCAATTTTAGATATCCAGACGACGCGTGAGAGAACAGGCCATCCAGAGCCAGAGTCTCGCGAGGAGATCCGTGCATGGAATGCATTTGAAAAGGCAAAGGAGATCGAATTAGATCCCGCCCCAGGAAGGAGGAAGAGAAAGTCTGCCACCGCTTCGCCTTCGGACACCGAACCCGTCACTCAACCAGCGCGACCTTTGAAGAGACCTAGGACGAGACGGACCATTGATCCACCAGAGTCATCTTCCAGTGCCGCTGGGGAGGCATCTCGCTCGAGACGAGGATCCGGTGCTGCCCCGTCATCGGTTCGCAATTTAAATGCCCCCACCAACGCAGTCCAAAGCAATGGTCCGAGTTTCCTTCAGTCAATGCTTAAAGAAATTGAGGGTTCCCACGCCCCAGACGAGACCAAAAGTCAGGCTCATTACTCCATGCAATACGCTACGAACCATTCCTCGCCACAGCCCTCTTCTCCTGGATTGTCGCCGACATCGTCCAACCACGCCACTCCCCGTGCAAGGTCTACAACTCCGCCTCCTTCTCTAATTACTCGCCCGGGTTCTCCCTTGTCCCTGACCTCCAAAGTTGAGCCAATCTACCCACCTTCTGAATTCTCACTTGAAAAGTCTCCTGTCGAATCACACCTTGCCTATCGTTCTCCTAATGACGCCCGACAATCGATCAAAGATCGCCGAATTTCACGTCCTATTACTCAAGGTTCAAACCTGCCCAGATCAAATGACACATCACCCACACGCAATATGCCATTATCGACAAAGTCCGACTTGCAGAAAATGGTTACTGCTGCGTTAAAGCCGCATTATCCGCACGAAATCTCGAAGGACCAATACACCGATATCAACCGCAACGTGTCTCGCCTGCTCTATGAGAAGGTTGGAGAAAATGGGAGCCTTGATGGCGAGGCGCGTGAAAGCTGGGAGCGGCTTGCCCGCGACGAGGTGGCCAAAGCTATGGAGTTACTTAAGGCAGTGACCTGATACTACGAGAAATGACTGCTGTATTATGTTACACGATGGATATGTGGTTAGCGGGTCTTCATAGCTGGGCAAATGAGCATAGCGACACAGGCATGGCGCTTCAGGGAGTCATTTCATGATACCCCAGACAGTGATTTTTTGCATTACTTTAGACGTCCAAATCCACATTGTGCAGCGATCTAGAAGACAGAGCCGAAGTACTCAATTGATTACCATTTCATAACCTACAATTAATGACACAATACACGTATACCTTGAATGATGCCCACGACGACAAATGGTTTCTTCGGTCTCGCAGGACCAACTCCGTCGTTATACATACGCAGTAATTGGTAAAACGACCGAAATCTGGATAGCAGGACCGACCCTCCTCTGTAGGCGCAGCTAAATAATATTTACTCTAATTCTAGGGTCGACTTCTTAAATTGATACTAGATTGCATACACCACTTTCACCTCTCATAGGGGTCTGCGTGTCTACTGAGTACGTCTTCTCGACTTTGAAAGCTGGTGTGTATACCTAGTAGAGAGCTGTGTAGGTATATTGTCCATGGCATCATCCACTAGCGTCGGTCCGATCATTAAAGATCCATAATATCTCAGGTACGGTTGACCTTCCCCACAATATAATTTACACATAAGCTTATGTTAACGCCTTCTATAGAAATCTGCTCACAACTACCCAATAACTCTTCAGCAAACGGACCTATGCGGTGAAAAACTATCCTCTACTTGTAACGATCAATTGGTGGAGTCACTCCGACCGAGGAACAAAGCAGCGGTCTTCTGGACGCCCGGGCGGGATTTTATTGCCGTTTAATATGTCAGACTTTCCACCGGAAAAACCAGACCATGAATTAGAGCCAAGCTCGTCACGCTCAGCGAAGGCTTTGGGCAAAGCCGTCGCTAGATTCGATCTGGACGGCCATGATCTCCCTCCTTCGCCTGCCCCTTCGAGCCCGCGAAATGGGAAGAGATATGCCCTAGCGACGGAGTTGGTATACACAGAAGGCTCCGATCAGTATAACGCTAGTAGTACTCCCATATATCAGGTGGGTATTTCTGGATTACTATAGTTCTGGGGAAATTCCCGAACTTGATCGGTGTTCCGTCCTTATGCACGTACTGATTTATTTTTCAAATTAGTCCGCGACTTTTAAACAAACATCTGGAGGTGGAGGGGGAGAATATGACTACACACGATCTGGCAATCCAACAAGAACACACCTTGAGCGGCATCTCGCTAAGATCATGGGTGCTGAGCGGGCACTGGTAGTTTCTTCTGGCATGGGGGCCTTGGACGTGATCACAAGACTCTTGCGCCCAGGAGATGAGGTTGTGACAGGTGATGATTTATACGGGGGAACCAATCGATTACTGAAATACTTGGCTACCAATGGCGACATTATCGTGCACCATGTCGATACGACAAAGCCGGAGTCTGTACAGCGCGTTTTAGGACCTAAGACTGCCATGGTGCTTCTGGAGACTCCGACGAACCCTTTAATTAAGATCGTGGACATCCCGGCGATAGCTAGCGCCGCACACGAGGCCAATCCCAAGGCTTTGGTGGCCGTCGACAATACAATGCTGTCCCCACTTTTACAAAATCCTTTAGAGTTGGGGGCTGACATCGTCTACGAAAGTGGAACAAAATACCTGTCCGGCCACCATGACTTGATGGCAGGTGTGCTTGCTGTAAATGACAGCGCCATTGGCGAGAAACTTTACTTCACAATCAACGCTTCAGGCTGTGGTCTGGCGCCGTTTGACTCTTGGTTACTTATGCGAGGAATTAAGACGCTGAAGGTCCGCATGGAGCAACAGCAATCGAACGCCCAACGCATAGCCGAGTTCCTTGAAGCTCATGGCTTTAAAGTGCGATACCCTGGCCTTAAGTCACATCCCCAATACGACTTACATAACTCCATGGCACGCGGCGCTGGCGCTGTGCTTTCATTTGAAACGGGGAGCATACAAGTGAGTGAGCGAATAGTGGAGGCTGCAAAGCTTTGGGCCATTAGTGTCAGTTTTGGATGTGTGAACAGTTTGATCAGCATGCCATGCCGTATGAGTCATGCAAGCATTGATGCGGCGACGAGGAAAGAAAGAGCATTACCGGAGGACATTATTCGGCTGTGTGTGGGAATCGAAGACGTTGATGATCTGATAGACGACTTGAGCCGAGCAGTAAGTCTTCAATTCGGTGTAGGTGGTGTCTGTGTAGCTCTTGCTAATTCTCTACAGCTTGTTCTGGCTGGGGCAGTTAACATTACTCCGGGGGGATTCCATGCTGCTGATCTAGGGACACCTCCGAAGAAGGATACCCTATCCAACGATGTATTCTAGCAGTCTAGCAGTATAGACTCAAAAGCAATCCAGTGATTAGAACTACAGTCAATTATCTTCATGACTTGAGACATGACAGCGTGAAAGCCATCTTCCAGCAATTTGTACCTTATATGGTGTAGACATACATGGGGGTTACTTGGCCCCATGCCGCTAGCCCTAACGTCCCTTGTACTTCTATGGGTTACTATTGTAGGTACCGGTGTAGCTTTAGGGGGGGCTATTAACCATTAACAGCGGCCGCCATCAAAGTCCGGCATCGGCTTGATCAAGCCACCAACCAGATTTTCCTTTCACATTTTCCGTACCTTGCAGCCTCCTTTCACATATGTATTTTACCTTACCTTACCTTACTTTACCTCCCTCACCTTTTCGCGTCATATTACTCTTTGACTCACCCGTCTTAATCTGCGGCATGGATCAATCTCTGCCATCGCAACGAGCCTCCAGATTATGACACGTAATATCCCCCGCAACGGTCTCGAAGAGGCAATCAGAGAAGAGTCCCAATTCGATGCCTCGCCTAACGTCATTGTCTCCCGACCGCACAACAAGCCTCCCTCCATCATCCCTTTCCAAGAACAGGAGTGGAACACGAAAGACCTACCATGGCGGATCACCTCCGATGTCACTGCTGCGGCCTGTGCCTCCGGTTCCGTAGCACCTCTCATCACCATAATTGACCGGTAAATCCCATATCCCTCACCATATCAAGCTTACTGGCTTCTATACAACCCCTTCATACACGCCCCTACTAACCCTCCTCCCAGCGCCATCATCGAAAAAGCCTCCAACCGCTCCACCCTCCGCGCTTCCATGCTCTCCTCCTTCTCCTCCCTCCTAACCCGCCCCCACCACTTCCTCACCTCCAAACCCGCCCTCCTCATCTCCGCCCTCTACTTCGGCACCTACGCCACAGCCAACACCGTCGACACAATCAGCAGCACCATTTCCAACAAACCCTCTGAAAAAACAACTTCCGGTCCTGCTAAATTCCTCGCAACCACAAGCGTCAACCTCTCTCTCTGTCTCTACAAAGATAGCCAGTTCGCTAAAATGTTCGGACCACCTCCAGGCATTGGCGCTGCTGCGAAAGCAATTCCCATGGCTAGCTACGCACTGTTCACGCTTCGAGACTCGCTTACTATTTTCGCATCGTTTAATCTCCCGCCGTTAATCGCGCCTCTGTTACCGATATCACGGGAAGTGGAGAAACAAATGAGTAGAGCGAGTGTAGCGCAGTTTATTGCGCCGGCGGGGATACAGGTGTTGAGCACGCCGTTGCATTTGTGGGGATTGGATCTTTATAATCGACCGATGGGGAATGGGGTGGGGTGGCAGGCGAGGGTGAGAAGGGTGAGGAGGGATTGGTTGGGGAGTAGTGCGGCGAGGATGGGGAGGATTGTGCCGGCTTTTGGGGTTGGGGGGGTTGTTAATGCGGCGGTGAGGAAGAGGATGCTTAGGGAGTGATTTGTGGGAGTTGGGATGGGAATTTTATTCGCGGTTTAGCGGGTAGGGCATGCGTATTGGCATAGCGATGGCGTCTTAGAGGTATTGTCTCGAGGTATGTATAGAGGCGTAGGTTTAGACCAGCGTGTCAGTGACTATGTCTCCGCTCCTCCATCCTTTGTTTTGAGTCTTCACATGCCTCGCCGATGCTCGTATTTACGGCACTGCAAACCTAGCACCGACTGAAACGAAATTGAGATTGTTGTACTGTTAGATGAAAAGTCTTTCAAATTCTAAACCCAAGTGTCGTACCTCCAAGCGCCATCGCTCCCATGGTATCAAACCTATCACAAGCGCCAAAAAAAACGTCCCATCCCCTCTTGTGCAAGAAGTAGTCGCCTCCATCTCACTGAAAAATCGTCCCACAAGAGCAACAGACAAAGAAGAGTTTCTAACACATTCGCCACACATCTTAGCACACAACTCGTGCTCCAGAGAAAGGGAAAGGAGTGAGAAAACTCACCATGCCCGTATCCGCTGACCGCTGCTGCGACTGGAAAAAAACGCATTCCGTCTCGTTGCAGTTGGTGCAATGCCGGTTCGATCGCGGAAGCTAGAGGTGTAGAAAGGACGAGTCAGCCGGCTGTATCAAAGCTAAGATGTCTTAAGCTCCGGGTCTCCTCCAGCATCATTATCCCCATCATCACCGAGCCTTGCTCGACTTCTTCATCCATTTCCATATCCTCGTCTTCCAATCTACTCATTTCCTCCAAACTAATCATCCCACCGGTCACCGCCTTCACATCCTCCTTCTCCTCTATCTCCATCTCATAATCCCCATCCTCATTGCCAACGATCTCCCTCCCACAAAACGTGCAACACCACCCCTCCTCCTGTCCCTCTCCCTCTCCTTCTCCCCCAACAACCTCAAAATCACAAAAACCGGAACTACCCACCGTAGGATCACTCCCCACATCCTGCGTCACGTCCGCCGTCTCCCCCACCGTATTATACATATTATTCCTAAACACGCAACTGCTCTGTGCCTCTTCGCTAAACTGGCACGTTCGACACGCGAACATGAGTTTGGAGGTCATGCGGTCTTCTTTCGGGTAGAGCATGTTGCTGCATTCGCGGCAGAAGCGGAATGTTATTTGTTCTTGGGGGAGTTTGTTGTTGTTGTTGTTGGTGCTGGTGGAGGGGGGGGAGAGGGCGGCGGGGGAGGACATGGTGGGTATGAAGTGGGGAAATTTGAGAGTTTGGGGAGATTTGTTTGATGGGCTGGAAAGTTTGGTGGTGTTGAATCGTCTGTGTGTATGAGTATTCGGATGTTGGCGGTTGCGGTTGTTGGTGTGAGAAGAAAGAGGAATCAGAGAACTTTACTAGCTCAGCCCTAAACCGTTCAGCCCTGTGGCGTTTCCCTTGTACTCTAAGATACGAACGAGAGGCTGGGCGGCGTTAGCACTAAAGTGGAGGGCCAACGGCGGCCGAGATGAGTACTCCACGTTTACTAAGGTATCTTGAATCTCATTGCGCAAGCTCGTATTCACTTTTCGTATTCCCCCCTCTACCTCCTCATTACATCCAGTCTACAAACCACGCTCATTTTCCCAGCTTCACTACCCAAAGCTCCTAGATCAACTCATCTACAAGCTCAAACCAAAATGGTAAACAGCCCCCATACCTCTCCCAGCATTCCTTCCTCTAGCAACCTCCTCTCACTAACCTCCCCCCCTCAGACCACCCAAGAAACCGGCCTCCCCCCCACCTGGGAAGTCCGCCACTCCAACTCCAAAAACCTCCCCTACTACTTCAACCCCTCCACCAAAGAATCCCGCTGGGAACCACCCCCCGGCACCGATCCCGAAAAAATAAAAACATACATGGCCCTGCACCACTCCACAGCCGCCCACCCCGTTCCCAGCAGCGGCGGCGCGCAAGACGAAGGAAGAATCCGCGCGGCGCATTTATTGGTGAAACACCGCGACAGCAGGAGGCCGAGTAGTTGGAAGGAGCCGGAGATTAGAAGGAGTAAGGAGGAGGCGGTGGAGATTTTGAAGGGGTATGAGAAGAAGATAAGGAGTGGGGAGGTTACGTTGGGGGATTTGGCGACGAGTGAGAGTGATTGTTCGAGCGCGAGGAAGAAGGGTGATTTGTAGGTTGCTTTCTTTTCTTTTTCATAACTACAACAACACCATGGTTGCTTGCTGTGAGGGGTTTTCAGCAGATTGATGGCTAATGATAATTGAATTTTAGGGGATTCTTCAAAGCCGGCGACATGCAGAAGGAGTTTGAGAACGCGGCTTTCGCATTGAAGCCAGGGGAGGTTAGTGGGATTGTGGATACAGCGAGTGGGGTGCATTTGATTGAAAGGTATGTACCACGATACAAACCTCAACGTTGCGCGGGAAACAACCAATACTAGGAATCATGCTTGCATTTCAAATATGTATGGCCACTTGCGTCGTCCAGTGCTGACAATCATCCACCTAGGCTGGAATAGAAATGCTCGTAAAGCAGATCAGAATTGGGAGGAGAACATGGATGATTCAAAGGGCGTAAAAGGCGGATGATGGCTATGCATCGCTTGCATAAGGAGGATAACAAAAGTTCGGCATATGTAAGCAAAAGCGATTGTCGTTTTCCGTACATATTCCGTGCTGCCTGGCGGCGACGTCGAGGACATGGTTGGGAAGACGTATATTAGATGATGGCAGGATTGAGCTAGACATCAATAAAACATGCGTGCGTGCGTTGGGCCTTAATCGTTGAGCTTGTTTTGAAAGAGACGGTCTCATTGGAACGTATCTGGTGTTAGGATTGACATGTTGGATCATTTTCTAATGATAGTTATTTATGAGCTGTTGTTTGGATGGTATATTTTAATTTGGTTTATTTTCTTCTCTCCTTTGGATCAATGTCTGATAGAAGTAAAGGACTGTAGACAATAGTAGTAAGTTCTAACAGACCACGAGCTGGCCAGTTACTTATTTCGAACTTTGGGAATTCCACACGACAGCGGGTCAGGACTGGAAATGCTATTCACAGCCCTGCAGATACTATAATACATCTGCGAGGACTTTCATATGTACAAGCCAAATGAGGCCTTATTTCGTCTATCTACTATCCTTCACCTGCACTGCCCTCTGCCGTTTCTTCATCTCATCCCGCATTTCATCTTTAATCCTCGCTATTGTGCCAACACCACCATAGACGAGAGCTGTATACACCTATTCCATTATTAGTAATCCACTCCTTCTATGTCACTTTCATAGAGACAATATGTATTTGAGGAGGGTAATACCTGAGCAACACTCGCGCCAGCTTCGAGTACTTCCAATGCTGTATATAAATGTAAGCTTGAAAGATGCTTGGATCGGTATTTTTGTAGGGGCTGGTGTTTACCTTGTTTGCCATTAACGATGCCACCTGTTGCGAATATTACTTTAGGCTTGGGACTTCTTTCACTGCCAGAACCGGGCTGCGAGGGAGCGGCTGGGGGCATTTGGTCGGCGTGATGGGATATAGATAGAGCAGGAACATCTGAGCTACCAGAGTTGCCGGAGGACAGCGGGTTATGGCGCTCTGGCAGCCTGATCAGGGGCTGCGATTTCGATTCAACCTCAGCTTCTTCTGTGTCAGGCTTCAGATTCTGTGCGTCGCGGGCTATGCTCGCCTCGATTCTCGGAGATAGATTTTCATCAGGGTTCCCTTGGGAGGACTTTTGCTTGGGACCATGAGGGTTTGTCGTAGGGTCAGATCCGCCGTCTGATTCAACCCTCCTCTCCAACCCCTCATCAAGTAATATCCTATATCTTCTTGTCAACTCCCTCGTCCTTTCAAACATCTGCGGACCGGAATATCCCCCCTGCTCCAACAGAAGCGCTGCCTCCCTACTCGGCAACTTCCCTACCATCTCCGGCCTCCTCTTCGTCGTATTCCCCACAATCACCCCATCTACCCCACTCTCCCACACAGCATCACAGATCCCTCTCACCTGCGCCTCCTCATCCTCATCTGGGCTCACCTTAACCATAACAGCCGGCTTGACATTCTTATTCGTCCTCTTCGCCGCTTCCACAACCCCTTTCAATATCTCAGTCAAAGGTTCCACCCTCTGCAATCCCCGTAATCCAGGCGTATTGGGACTGGAGACATTAACGACAATAATGTCACTGTACCGCGCCACTTTATCAACGCAATAAACGTAATCTGCCTTCACAGCCTCGATATCATCGTCTGGCGTCCAACTATTCTTTGCAACTTGTACAGCTAGTAGTCTCCCCTCCATCAAGCTTCCCCCCGGCACTCCCGCCTCCCCATCTAATACCCTCTGTTCTGCGTCTTCATCAATCCCAAATCCATTTTCGTACGCAAACTCCCGAACGCGCTGCCGTAACCGCATGGCTACGTGATCTGCCCCCTCGCTGTTCAACCCGTACCGATTTATTAGAGCGTTCTGGCTTGGTAGTCTCCAAACGCGAGGTTTCGCGTTTCCATTTTGTGGGTAGGGCGTGCAGCCGCCGACTTCGACGATGCTGGGACCGAGGTGGAATAGAGGCGTGGGGATGGCGGCGTGCTTATCTATACCAGCGGAGGTGCCAATTGGGTTTGTGAGAGTATAACCAAATACCTGCCTTGCTTCGTAAGCTCATAGATCTTTTTGTAGAAAATCGTTTGGGATCCTTAGGTATGGCTACTACAAGGTTCCGGAACCCTTTCACTCACCTCAACCCCCAACCTTTCCCCCTCCTCCTCCCCTTCCCTTCCCTTCAATTGTACCCTCTCTCTAGGATACAACCCCCACCTCCACAGTCCCTCTAGAATCTCCGTGCCCCTTTCATGCGCCTCCTCCGCGTCGTCATACCACCACCTTAACCCCGGAACAACGGCCCATTGGTGTACACCAGCTCTGACGTCTGTGAAGTAAAGATAGCCGAAGGAGAGGGAGAGTAGAATTGAAGTGCCAAGGAGGAAATTTCTAGAGGAGGTGAGGAGGGAGGAATGGTGAGTTGCTGTTTGTGGGGAACGGGATATTGTAGAGATGTAGTGGGGACGGGGATACAGGGCGAGGAGTCGTGGCTGTGGGAAGCGTTGGAAAGGGCGTGGAGAGAATAGACGGAGGGAGAAGGATTTGGGCATTGTCATGGGTAGGAGTGGTTTGGTAAACGCATGTTCTATAGTGATTGTGCAAATATTTTGTGTGAGAAGTGTTTTACAAAGCCTATTCCTGGCGGAGTTGTATTTCTTAAAAGCAGTCACAACACTTCACTAGCCTGTACGGTTTGAATAGAATCTCAGACGAAATTCTGCGTGTTCGAGTCCCCCGTCTAATAGTGGCTTAAACGGCCCTCAGCTTCTATATTCCGTTCTACTCTCGGGCCACTTCGCCAGGTATTCCTATCCTATCTCCATTGGCAATAGTAAAACTCCATACAACACAAAACGCCAAACCGCGAACGCTTTTGATTAGAAGGGGATTCACGTTGATTTTCCTCAACCTTCGATTCTGACCACTCTGGAATTTCTATTGCCGCCGATCATTGCAGAACGCTTCATTTCCCCCCGTGAGCGCCAAGTAAACATGCACCAGCCGAACCCATTTGACCTCCCACCGTCTAATTGTATGAGCGCAATTGTACCTCTATAATTTTGTTCTCGTATATCATAATTCGTGTCGAAAACCCGAGGAAGCCTCCGTCCATAGCCGATGTAATAATGCAAGATGAAGAGGAGAGCAAAGGAAAAGTCCAACCCTAATACACCATCTTGAAAGAGATAATACCTAAGCTTTTGAGCCGTGGTGGATAACAGGGTTAGTGTAATCGCTGATTTGTAAATTGGTGAAGTCTGAGTCAGATTTTGTGCGCTGGAGAGGTGTATTGGTCCCAGAATAGTAGTGAGGCTGGCCGTATTCGTCCGGTGTACCGTAAGCGAGGTGATTCCAGTCGATTTCCTGGCCATGGCTGTGCGCCTGTCCAAATATGCGAGGTAAGCCTTGGAATAGATTACCAGAAGCATGTTGTCTGCTATTAGAGGGGAAATTGGTTTCTGTCACGGGCCCGGTAGGGGAAAGCTGACTACGTGCTTCGTGAGAGTACTGGTATGGCGTTGCTGCGCCGCTTGATGTGATAGACTCAGGGGTAATATGACCAGTCGAAGAGTACTCGTAAGTGGTAGGAGGATAGACTGCGGTGCTCACCATGCCTAGGCTTGCCCTGTTGGATGTACTGCCCGTACTACCCTTGGACTTTTTGTGACTGTTTGATCGAGAGACTTGGTTCGAATTGTCACCGTATTGACGCTGGCCTAGGCTTAAACCAGTGATATCAAAGCTCCCGTCAAGGCTTGTAGGAGTGTAAGAGGTCATTTGCTGGCTCCGGTCGGACATGGTTGGAGTCGAACTTTCCAAACGTGCTGCCTCTTCCTGCGCCCTGGATTTCCGATTGGCTCTTGAGTGAGATAGATGGCTCTCCCCTGTTGGATTGCCCCGCCTTTGAGAGCATTTTTGAAAATGACGCTTCAGTATGTCGCTTCGAGAGAATGTATCTTTACACAAACCACAGGTGTACGGACGGACGCCAGTGTCTAGGCCCAAATTAGCTTGTCAAGCAGCAAAAGCCCATAGAGTACTTACGCCTTAGAAGATGGCGTTTTAGATGCTTCGCATGTAGGTAATTCTTATTACAATGGGGGCAAGGAAACTTTCCTTCGGCGTCTTTCGCGGGTGTGGGAGCTCCTTTCTGGCTACTTTGATTGTCACCAGGAACAGCTTCGGGACGCCCAGCTGCACTTGGAAGTATTCCTCGACGTCCTTGCGATCCGACCACGTGCGTAGGTTGGGGTTCATCTTCCGACTTCCCTGAGTTGCTTGTATTTCCAAACGGTACTGGAGGATTCCCTTCACGTGGTGGAGCAGGTGCCAAGTCTGCCAAGCGATTTTGCGAAGGAGCAGAAGTATACGGTGACAGTGGGGACAGCACGTTGAGAGATGGTGGCCTTGACTTTTGAACGGGATGGTGAGGCTGGGCGGGCGACCCAAAATTCATCTGAGTATTGAAGTACGTGTTCGCCGTTGGTGCATATGGTGCGAAAGTTTGGCCAATAGGGTCAGCAAGAGACGTCATTGTCGTCGGTACGGCTTGACTGCGAGCCATGTGGAGATTGTCACCGGGGTATGACTGGAAGGCATGACTGGGGGTGGTTAGAGGTGGTAATGGATGCCCTGATGTCGGGTGGATGGGTTGAGGTAGGCCGTTTGGGGGTGGTCTGGATGATTGAGGCGATTGATGCTGGCTTGGTTGGTAACCTTGGTGGTATGTTTGGCCATTGGCAAATTGTTGGTTCATTATAAGAAAGCGAATGTGAGTGTGGTAGGAACCGTTGTCTGAGGGAAGAGGAAAGGACCGACTCCTTCATTGGCAAGCCTCTGATTGGAGACAGATCCGCAGTGGAGTGGCCTTTGGAAGGTCCAATTGGTTACTCAAGCGGCTCCAGACCAGGTCAGTGAGCCAAGTGAGGCGTCAGAGTTCGGCGACGCGAGTGGGTCGTTGATACAGAAGACCTTGATGAAATTGATAATAATTCTGCAGCGAGTAACTGTAGGCTGTACCTGATGTGGGTGTGCGGCGAGGGTGACGTGCAACGCGTGGCCGGGATGGGCGGCAAAGCTCTGGGTGCAGTAGCCGATGGTTAAAAAATGCCTGAAAGCCCCTCAAAATCCTGCGTTTAGAGCTGTCTAGATACAATTCGTTTACCAAGGATGTCTCGACAGTGGGGGCTGTGGATACACCCTTTCTGCAATATCCCGAAGGATGCGGCTCTTGTAGTACTAGGGGAGGATCTTATCAATAAAGATTCCCACTATGATAATTAACCGCAAAGGTGGATCGCGGAGGTGCTTGCCCCGTGCCTGGTGTCCTGGCAGTAAATTTGGAAAGATACGCTGTTGGTTTGAATCTGAGTGGGGTACACCACCGTCGTAAGTGTACCTGCACACAGGGCTGATAAGGAGGAAGGCAGAATCCGTAAAAGCGCCCAAATGCCGAATGATGTTGTCTATTAATAAAAATGGGTGGACTGCCGGACAATTGTAGGTGTGGTGGTGGTATTGAAGATGGATTGATGCAAAGAGAAGACAGGAATTGAGAGAGCGAGGGAATACTCGACGGCCGGGAGGCAAAAGGGCTTACTTATCCCACGGTAACTTTACGATTCGCGAGGCCTTTTCCAACGTATTTTTTCTTCATACTGATATTTACGCAAGGTTGGGACGCAACTTACGCATGCCCTCCGTTCTTCGGAGACCGACGGATCGCTTAAGTTTCCGTCCCTAAGGTACCTTCACTGCTTAAGCCATCTTCCAAGGCGTGATATGGCGTAACAAAACAAATTCTTCTCTTTCTATCTCTTTCATAGCTACCGAACGAAGATCAACAATGCAAAGAAGCAGGTCCTTAATGGGGCATGAAATTAGCTGAGGTCAATGGGTACCTTCATTCTATCGCGTATATAGGTGTCAATGCGAGAGGGATATACTTATCTATAAACGCACTCTTCTAGTTCCGAATACTCTCGCACTACTTCTCTGCTAATGATACATGTATTTCCCGCAATGAGTACAGGCTGTTTTACTTCTCTATGAAAATTTAGTGGAGGCGTCTCTTATCCCGCGGTGCCATGGTTACGACTCAAGCCATAGTTTGGACGTTGATGAACAAGCTTTGAAGATATCATTGGAGAATACTGTGACCCTATCAGCACAGGTTCTCGCAATGAGGCTGGTTGACTGGAACTGATGCCCAAAGAGCCGACTTTCAACAAACGAGCTATGCGATTGGTGAATGACTTCTTCCAGACACCATTTGCGCTCGTTTCTCATGACGAAGATCCAACTGGTCTTGGAAAGAGTCTTTCATTCTTCATTCATGTAAGACCATGATGCTTTCCAGATATGCTTATCCGAATTCATAGCATCCATCGCATTCACTTCAATTCAGACAAGCCATTCTTACAATTGCCCTCCCATTTCATCACACACACTCACAAAATCGTCATGCTTCTCTCCACCATAATCTTCCCCAGCCTTGGTGCCAGCGCTGTAGTACTTCCTGCTGTTACTGTCGATGTGACTTGGCTAGACGAGCGAGTGGGACACACTAGATGGGCTGCGAGTTACAACCATGACCGCATGAATTGCCAGCAACCTTAGAATTCCAGCGCGGTGTACAATTTTCCCTTTTCCCATATTCTTCTAGTAATTCTGTCAATTGTAATCACTAGGTAGGTACCTCTCCAAGGCTGAATGACGTCACCCAAATCACCATCACATGATGACGTGATGCACGCGTCGTACCAATCAACGCGCTTGCTTCATGCGAGGATGGCCCCCAACATCCCATCCACAATTCTCAAACGACCTCGCAAAACCCCAAGCCTTCCCATAGACCTCCATGACCTCCACCCGCCTCTGATTCACCACCCAGCTAATCTCGAACTCACGTTTCCCTCCGCGGCACCCCCGAAAGTCACGAAAGACTAGCCACAACACTCGCTATTCTTCTCGATAAATACACCCAATATGCAGAATAGAGCCCAATCCTCAGCAAACGTATAGGACCCCACCGCGCGGATAATGAGACGTATTTAATGTAGGATTCCATTAATCAAATACTGATATGCCACAAATTTCAAAGGTCCCCCATGCCCTCTTTCCGACAAATCCTCTAATGATATTCTTGTCTTCTCTCACTCGAATGGGGTAATCTTTCATTCTGACGAACGAGCTGGCATGCATAAATGCTGTGAACCCGATACTCTCTCGGGGATCGCAGCCAAGGATAATAATTACGGACGCATCGGGCCGAGTTTGCGAAGAGAATGATTACGGATGAGATGCTGGGGATGGTGGATATGGCGACTGAGCGGACGAATCTGGCCAGCTGCTAAGGTTGGTATAGACAATTAAAGTAAAGCCAAAAATGCCAGGATGCCAGAGCCTGAGAAGCTCCGTCTAAAACTCCGGTCGATCCCCAGGTTCAGACGAGCGATATTCAAATAACCTTTCAGCTTGATCTCGGTAAAAGCATACAAAAGCAGCATCATCGATCAATGCTATGGGTCCTTCATGGAGTAGACATACACATGTATCAAAGAAAGGTGCGGTTAGTTTGTTTTCGAAATGGGACCAAAAAAAGCCAGAGACCATTCGCAATCGATATTAGAATGGGGCCAGAGTCGGCGGACGCCGAGTGTCGTAGAAAAGACTCTCTAGAATTGAGGAGCCATCGTAGTATTTCTTATGATAGCAAATAATGTGGCTTCGGTACCTTCCTGATAAATTTGCCGTGCTTGAGAGTAAACTGCCAAAAGAGCGTGAAGAGATAGTATACCATCAAAGCAGTACATCATTTGCTCACCAATTTCGTTGGGCAAATCATGGATGCCGGACCGGTTTCATTGCACGGCGCCTGTAGTAGGGTCCACTGTCCGTGATCTCTTGCACGATTATTTCAAGCGACAGACCTAGGTTGGGAAATCCGGGTACGACCTCCTCGCCAGAAGTGAAGGCACAAAGTGGAAATGTTGGCATCATTTTGCAAGCAGGAGATAGTTGAGATTGTAGAAATGGAGGAGCTGTCTCTACCTCTGAAATGGTAAATTTAAAGCCAACTCCAAGTATGAATTTCGTTTCGCATCGTCTTTCACAAAAAGATGAGCGGATCCAGACACCCAATGCCCCATTACTTGTCTGTAGTTAGAACTCCATATTATGTCCTGTATTTGCGAACGGAGAAGACATTGAGAACAAAGCAAATACGACACCAAGCCGTTTACAAAACCTTCTCACAGTTGAAGGTGAGGTGGCCATTTGTACATGATTTCTTGAGGCACACCAAATCCTCAAAAAGGCTAACAATCCTTAAGCCCCAAACAGAACTCAACTTACCTAGCTTGGCGAGTCCTACAAAAGCACTCAAAGTACGTAGATACTGGCAGGCTTCCCGCTATCCTAGTTCAAGTCTACGTAGCATCGGCCATTTTTGGTGCAATGAGAATGGCCGCATCTCTGCGCTAGTGATGAGAGCCATGGCCAACCAGTGGTTTGGCTCGACCTTGATGTTACAACCTTGGCTAAGGTATCCGTTTCAACATCCATTAGTGGATGTTCAAGAGCTTTTAGTTGGGATGCAACGGCTACCTATGTTGTAGGCTCATAGCACCAGCAGAGTCTCGCAACAGCGTAGCTCAATACACTTCATGTGTGACACCTTTGACACCCGAGGATCGAGAAATCCGTTGAGCCCAACACCCTTGACGTACGGCCACGATGTCAATGCCAGAAGCTGTGAGGATCCCAGCAATCTCATGAGCCACACCTTCTTGAGTACCTACTGCTGGCAGACACAACCCCGTGCATACCCGCGGAAGGAAGAGCTGGTAAGAGCGCATATTGATGTTACTTTCTTATCATACTCTCAACTGCATGAAGGGCTCCCAGTGGCTCAAGCTGTATGCTGTACCTTGGAAGAACACCGCTGTCCTCGATGTTGCCAATCTACCCCCAGGGCCATTGAGACTGCTGATTGGTCCTGCCTGCCTGGCGGAATTGATGATCTAGGCGTTCTATCAAAGCAACAGAGGCCTCGGCTCACATTTGGAATGATGATGGCCTAAGGGACTGCTGACATGGTGGTCGTCCGGACTCCGCTGCGGTATGCATGTTCCCGACGTTTTGGTTGGGACTAGCCCCAAATCCCGCAAAAATAAGGACTGTCACCATATTCGCCAGGGTCCAGCACTGGATAATTCACAGACGATACTTTCGAGACCATGAGTGAGCGATGATGGGAAGCAACCAGAATACATAATCTTTAATATTCAGGATATCGTTATAGGCTTACCACTTGCTATTGAAGGACACCGTAATGCCCCGGACACTTTGAATGCCCCGGCTAAACAAGCGCGGCTGACTAGGAAGAATAAGCGGAGCTTATGACGCAAAAGGGTGCGAAAAGAATGCGAGGGGTGGTACCTGACGGGACGGGTAAGGCTGAAAAATGTTGAGCTCCCCAACGCAATTTTTGTGCTGGGGTTACCTTTGGGGTGTGATGAAGGGAAACTCCGCGATGATGAGCCTCACACTCTCTCCAACCAAATCGCTGCCAATCACACCCATTTGCTGCAGCCTAGCCACTGGGCTCAAATCACATTATGCTTTTGCAATCCCTGCACTTTCCCTGCCTCTAGCCTGCATCTCCAGTGGCACCTCGAGGGTCTGTTCAACATTCACCCTTCTCATACATCCCACCAACTTCTTATATTACCAAGACCCTTCGCCGCTTCCCCCCGGAACCACTCTTCTCTTCGCTACATCATCGACACCTGTCCACTCTTTTCCTTTCTCTTAAGACCATCTTGAGAGACCTACCACCCTTTCTCTTACCTATCTTACATCAGTCTGACCTGACTGAACAATACACATTATGCCTTCAAGCCAGCCAGCATCCGGCGACCTGGCTGTGAAACCAGAGTACCTTTCCTCTCAACCGTCGGCGGCAGCGAAGAAGAGTGAGCCAAACCGTAACAGGTCATACGACCCCAGGAAACCACACATTGCGGACACCAAGTTGAACTCGAGCAACTGGTATCTTCATGTGAATTGGCTCAACACGGTACTCATCGTTGGCGTGCCTCTTCTGGGTTGTTTTGCTGCGTTTTGGACTCCTTTGTACTGGCAGACAGCTCTATGGAGCGTTGTTTATTATTTCATGACCGGGTTGGGTATTACCGCCGGATACCGTAAGTGCAGCACGTTTCCCTGATCCGAAACATTGCTGACATGGAATCAGATCGATTATGGGCCCACACCAGCTATTCAGCCACCCTACCACTCCGCATCTTCCTTGCCGCAACAGGTGGAGGAGCCGTTGAGGGCTCTGTAAGATGGTGGGCGAGAGATCATAGAGCTCATCACCGATATACCGATACCGACAAAGACCCATACTCTGTCCGCAAGGGACTCTTATACTCTCACTTCGGATGGATGCTTATGAAGCAGAACCCCAAGCGTATCGGCCGAACCGACATCTCCGACCTGAACGAGGACCCTGTCGTTGTCTGGCAACATCGCCATTATCTTAAAGTTGTCCTATTCATGGGTCTGATCTTCCCGAGTATTGTTTGCGGCCTAGGCTGGGGCGACTGGCTCGGCGGGTTTATCTATGGCGGTATTCTTCGAATCTTCTTCGTCCAACAGGCCACTTTCTGTGTCAACTCACTTGCACATTGGCTCGGTGACCAACCATTCGACGACCGCAACTCACCCCGTGACCATGTTTTCACGGCCCTCGTCACACTTGGAGAAGGTTACCACAATTTCCATCACGAGTTTCCCAGCGATTATCGCAACGCCATCGAATTTTGGCAATATGATCCCACTAAATGGTCCATCTGGCTGTGGAAGCAGCTCGGTCTTGCCTTCGATCTCAAGCAATTCAAACAGAATGAGATTGAGAAGGGCCGGGTCCAGCAATTGCAGAAAAAGCTTGACCAGAAGCGTGCGAAGTTGGACTGGGGCGTACCACTCGAGTCTCTTCCAGTCATGGAGTGGGATGACTTTCAGGACCAAGCCAAGAACGGCCGCAGCCTCATCGCTGTCGCAGGTGTCGTTCATGATGTGTCAGAATTCATCAAGGATCACCCCGGAGGACGAGCCATGATCAACTCTGGGATGGGCAAGGATGCCACCTCCATGTTCAACGGCGGAGTCTACATGCACTCCAATGCTGCCCACAACCTTCTCTCGACCATGAGAGTAGGTGTTATCCGAGGCGGTTGTGAAGTCGAGATTTGGAAGCGCGCACAGCGGGAAAACAAGGATGTCCAATTCGACAAGGATGGCCAAGGCCAAAAAATCATCCGCGCCGGCAACCAGGTCACCAAGATTGCGGAGCCTGTCGCCACAGCGGGGGCTGCCTAAGCGATATCGCGCGGTTGCTTTTCGTGGGCATACTACCAAAGCTACGATGTTCACGACCGCCTGTTCCAACATACATATTCCTTCTGCACGGCGTTCGAGGACGGACTTGATGGGATGATATTTTCATGACGAGGATTGGCGATTGATATGGTGAGAGGTGATGATTGTGCATAGACAAGCGAGAAGATGGATGAATCGTGATGATTCTGGGGACTGTACATAGATAGAGCAACTGCGAAGACTTTGGCCTGGACATGTGGCATACCTGCGACATAGATAGAACGACCACTGCTGGAGTACTTAGAGAGCTTTTACAATAAAGATTAATAGAAAGTTGGGGAAAAAAAGAAATACATGCTCGTTCTGAAAAGATGATAGTGGAGTGAGGTGATGCTGTCTGCGGGGTTGATGCATGATATTGACGCAAACTAGGGAACCTTCGAGGTGGAGAGCTAGCAAAAAGTTGAAGAATGAACACTCACGGACTTTTGAATGGTTAAAATATTGCGTGATGATGTTGATTATGTTGCGGGGTTTGATGCGTGACATCGACCACTACCTCAGGGTAGAATCTTGGTAGAGAGCTAGAAAATCTGATGGTACTTTCAGCGAGACCGCAGGAAATGATATGAAATGAATGAAATAGAGGGATGCAAGTTCACTAATCCTGGCTTGAGATAGGATTTCGTATTTAGGTGTTTAAGGTGTCCTCTTCTTTATCTAATACTATCTTGATACTATAGGTGTATGGCTCTCGGTATGGTGAGCTATGGACGGGTACAATGGACTTTTTGAATTTATATTCCTGGGATACCAGTACTCTATCTACATTTCAGAACAGGCATTCTCTCTTCACCATCACCCTTCTAAAAACCCTCTTAAACTCCCTTCTAGAATCTCTAAATCCATCCCCCCTAATTTTCCTATCAGTACTAATTTCCCCTTCCCTTCAGCCCTCCCATCTAATTCCACCATCTCGAAAACTTCCCTGACGCCTTGGATCATGAGTTGTTTTCCTTCGGTGGTTAGAACGCGGCCTTTGAGGCGGTGGATGTCGAGGGCTGGAGTGGTGGGGGCGGGGGATGTTTGTGGTTGATTGGTTGGGCTGGGAGGGAGGATGCGGTCCCAGAGGAGGGAGCGGAGCCAGGATTCGAGGTGGGGGAGGTGGGAGGGAGAAAGGGTGGGGAGGGGGATGGTGAGGGTTGAGATTGTCTGTAACATAGGTGGTTAGTGGGAAAGCTATGCTGGGGGTTGATAGGGGGGAACGAACCGGGTCTAGATGACTGTGCCCTTGGCTTGCGGTGTCGAGATTGTCGATGCCGTCGTAGGCGTGGAGATCGAGGAGGAAGCTTTCGAGTTGGGAGACTTGGCTGTACTGAGTTTTGTGGATTTTGGCGAGGCCGTTGATAGAGCGGATGCGAGACTCGACGGCTGATAATTGGTCTGCGGCCACGCTGTCACATTTGTTGATTACGATCACATCGGCATGGGAGATCTGGAGGTGTGCGGTTGTTAGGTGGAGCCCTGGTTGTTCGTTGTCGTGCTCTGGGGTCTCTACGGGCGGCTCGTCCAGACTCAGAAGGATGTTCTTTGCGTCGACTAGGGTGACGATGCCGTCTAGATATATGGAGCTACCTAGGCCATCGTCTACCCAGAAGAGAGGTGCCAGGTTTCCTGGGTCAGCTAAGCCGGAAGTTTCGAGCATGATGTAGTCGAAACTTCCCCTTCGGTCCATGAGGGATTCGATAGCATTGACGCTGGAGTCTTTGATTGAGCAACAGAGACAGCCATTGCCTAGTTCGAGCCATTCCTGCGTCTCCTGTCCGTCTTTAGTGACAGTGAGGGCTTTTTCGATGTCCGCAGCTGGGCGACGCTTGTGTTAGAACTGCTCGACGAATGTTCGATTAGGGTAATCTTACAGTCACCGAATTCTGAGAGCGGTATTAGCACTAGAGCGAGAGGTTGAGACAGCTCATGGTGTATACAAGCCGTTCAATATGACTGCGATCCTCTTTCCATGCTGTTCTCTTAGAATATAGTTGACTAGTGTGGTTTTTCCTGCTCCCAGATATCCTAACACTCGCATTAGCGCTGTCACAGGATTATGAAAGGCAGGATGATAATCATCGATTGAACCTTACCGGTAACAATAGTCAATGGCACTTTTGATAGACCAAGATCTTGCATCTGTGTGGTGATAGGGCTGGGAGCGGGCTTGTTTAACCCGCTGATATCGACAAGGTCTGGTGGTCCATCCTCTTCAAGATCCATGATCACCACACCGAACACTATGCTCTGATGCTTATCCTTTTGTCTGTCAGAGACCCATGCAAATAACCTTGAAACTTGGGATGGCAAACGCAATTGCCGCTCCCGCGTCGGCTGACCTTCCTAATAGAAAGCTCCCAAAAGATTAAGTAGTTTCTCAATAAAACGCCGACACAACTACGAAAGATCGCTTTCTCGAGACCTTAGTCCTTCTCGCTCCTACATTTCTCTGATCGCGTTGATATCCCCAGGTGTTACTGACAGTAGCCATGGGTCCAGCATCCCCAAGTTCGCAACGGCTACCCAGCCCTCCACCGTTTCCAGAAGTCCAGATCGGACCCAAGTCGCCAGGTATCACTAACCCCGGCGATGCCACCACAGAAGCAGAGAATACTGCAAAGTATGACCAGCAAGCAGTGAGGCGAATCCGTCCAGGTACTAAGGCCGCCGAGATGGCAGTCGGCCCTCCTCTAGTCCCATTGTCTGAAGTAAGTCAGTGCGCAAAGTCCATTGAGCTTAATTCTCTCTCATCGTGGATGCACCTAACACGATTGTAGCTCGACTCCCCATTTCAGCTTCAGGAGCACGTGACAGCTCTTTGGTACCATCTCACCCGTCCTAATCGCTCACCAACTTCGCCAAATACTACAGTCGCACTGACGCATGATACCGCACTTCAGATCGTCACTCCGCCCCAAGGCGTCGACAGATCCTTGTGGCTCTATGAATTAAGCCGTTGGAGTGTCATCAAAGCGAATGAGCTCCTTATTGCGTTCTTCGCCGACAACCCTCCTTGCTCAGCCGAAACATGTCCGGAAATGCGCGCCTCCGAGTGGCAATACTTATGTGCCGTACACGAGCCACCGAAGCCGTGCTGTGCGATCGACTATTGCTGCCACACGCTGGATTGGGCTGGTGACACTCTCTCATCAAATAAGAACTTCCCAAGCCGCTTGACGTCGGGAAACGGAACTGCTGGGGGTAGTACAGCGGCGGTGAAAATCCTGACGAACATTATGAGGAGGGTTTATCGTATTTTCGCACATGCATGGTTCCAGCACCGGTCGGTCTTCTGGCAAGTAGAAGGCCAGGAAGGGCTTTACATCTTCTTCAAGACAATCTGTGATGTTTATGCACTTATACCGGAGGAGAATTACACCATTCCGCCCGAAGCTGAGGGACTAGCAGCAAAAGAAGACGAACCACAGCCAAGCAAAGTTTTGTTAAAGAAGGCCCAGCAGTCGGATCAGGAGGCCACACCGGCCAAGGACGCAGATACTACGACTTTGGTCTCTACCGGCGCGACTACCCGGCGTCATAAGCACACGCCATCTGTTGGCTCAACGGTTACAACCATCCAAGAAGGTGATGAGGAAGACAATAGCACCAGTGAGCCGGCAGAGCAGAACGGACCCTTGGGCAACCTACCAAGCTCCCTAGCAAAGGAAGCACCACTAGCTCAAATCTCGAAGACAGCCGAGAAGAAGGAGAAGTCACCTACACGTGCAGTTGAAAAGCCTACCACCGCGGCTAGGACCACCGAGGAAGAGCAGCCACCTGCTAATGTTAAGAAGGACGACCAGAAAGACGAAGAAGACAAAGGCGAAATTGCCGGAGCCGAAAAGGAGGAGACCGAGAAGGAGCAAGGAGTAATGGAAGCTCA
Organism: Cladonia borealis; assembly: GCA_018257855.2. Classification (NCBI taxonomy): domain Eukaryota; kingdom Fungi; phylum Ascomycota; class Lecanoromycetes; order Lecanorales; family Cladoniaceae; genus Cladonia; species Cladonia borealis. The sequence goes on from JAFEKC020000013.1 coordinate 1,416,629, forward strand.
AGATGCTAAGGAGGAGCCTGCTAATGACGCCACGCCTGTCTCAGAGAGCATAGAGCAGGCTGCTGAGAAAGAACCTTGATGATACTGCACACACCATTTGCAATAGCGAGATTTTGCCATTATCTATGAAGAAAATAGCGATACAATGAGATACCCCTTTGCGATAGGCGCTCTTAAGGACCACAGAATTACATCGCAGAAACCAGAAAGCATAAGAGTATCCTGCCCCAACATTCACACGAGAACGCTCGCATTACCAACATCAGCATTGGGGAGCGAAACAACAATGTATCATAACGTTCACGCAGAGAGCCAGAGCCGTTCAGGCAACGTTTGTCCCGCTCAGATGAGCTCCAGCCTTGGTCTCATTGCTGCATTTCTCTCCATCCTTATGCTTGTGGTAGGTACATCCCATCTTTATACCCCCAGCAAGAAGCTTTCCCGAAGTCAATTGCATGAGGGCCTCGAAGCACTCAAGCACAAATTCCTTGTTGCCGTGGTCGAGCTGTGACTTCAATTGACCCGCTCGACTGAGATCCTCATCATTCACGTCGCACATGGAACTTCTCATGAGGAAGCTATCAACGACGTAGGAGCGAAGCGGAGAGCCTTCGGGGATATGGTAATAAATAAGATCGATCATATCGCAGGTAGACCAGTCCCAGGTACTGTCCGTCCAAACAGTCAATTTGTCCATAATCTTGTTCTGTAGGACAGGAATGACCCATTTTTCGGCTTTGATGTATAACCTAACATATTGCATCACCTGAGCTTTTTCCAAGTTCTTGTTCTCCATGCAGAGATCCTTCAAGCTGCCGCGGTAAAGCCAATTGACGAAGAGATCCCAGATTGCTGAGCTCTCCTGAGGAAGGTGTATTGTCTGAGAGTCCTCTGTTAACTCTGAATCGAGGCGTTTCGTCCAGTATTCATAAGGTACCAAAAGGCCCTTGTGGACTTGATACTCCTTCCTCTTGTGACCGACATATATCGTGATCACGCCTCCAGTGAGCATGCTTGCAGAGCTTATTAGCCAGATTTAATTACATTGCATCAATTATCAACGCACCTTAAGATATCATCTTCATTGCCTGCCATATTTTTTCCGTCGAGGAGTCCGACTTCAATCAACCCCTAGTCTCCTTAGCGATGGCGAACTGAGATGGAGCGAGATGATGTGTACGGTCACTCAAATTCAAAGACTTATGGTTGACGTCAAGGAATACGAGGTCGGAAGGTCTCGTACCGTAGATGAGGGAGAAGGACAATCAGATGAGGAGATCCGAAATCGAGCCTTGAATGAGGTGTTCAATTCTAGTCTGCCTGAATGGGAAGCGATGTAGTAAAGATGATCATGCTCAAGTAGAAAGCTTGTGAGGAGGTATGACCAACTGGTTGAAAAGGAGGTGAAGGTCGGAAAGTGGAAATCGCGGTTTTAAGTGGGTTCATTGCCGAAAAACAACCAGCAGGGAATTTGGAACCAAATGCCCGATGTTATATTTATGGACTCATAGTTTCCTCACACCAAGGCAGACACACTGAGAAGGCTTGTACTCAGACGAGGTTTTGCAATCTAAACCAAGACCAACGCCGGAATGCTAGATTACCACTGCTGCAAGATTTCGTGAAGCATTTATGGACAGTTATTACGCAGCAACGGCCTCTACTCTTGTCCAACCAAAGTGTCACCTTCACGCAGACCTTCAACCACAAGCTCTTCCTGCTCTGCTCGTCGATAGATATCTCTCACGTCATCTGGTAATAGATTAGGAATGCTATCTCTGATGATTGAATAGGAGTACTTGCCTGTGGTTGTCTCGAAGTGGCTAGTTGCGTCGTAACTTTTCGATATGAAAATATTATCGTTTCTGCCGCTCTCTAGAGGCTCATAAAGTGGGATTGGCGGGCCCATGAATTTTTCTTCGATCTTGCCGAGCCGTTCGAAGCCGGGCTGAAGTTCGAGATGATGATTACTGGAACCTTCTGCAATCGTAGATACGATTGCAATGTAGTACCCTTTCGGGCAGACATTGTGCGCGGATGACACAATGGCGATGTAGATATCTATTTCTCGTTAGCAAAACACAATATGGCAATATCGTGTGAAAGACCTACCATTCTTCCGGCCAACTTGCGATTGTGGAATAATAAGTTGCGCAGAATCGCTGTTATCCGTGTATGCCACGGGATGCGTTAGAATGCAAATAGCCTTGAGCAAATGACCCACAACCTGTACCTTTCCGGGAAAGTATGATGGGTCGCCGATGATCTTCTTCGTTTTCGTTGAGAATTTCATACCCTCACCCTCATCACTTTTCTCCTTCATCGTCGCTTTTATACCAGACACTTTACCACCTTCCATTTCAATCTCGTCAATATTGGTATTGAGCATGTATGTACCGCCATAGATAGCTGAGAGGCGAGCGAACCCTTGCGGCAGCTCACCGAGTCCGTATAGTGGATATATGTAGGGCGATTTGCCATACCGGGCCATCGAGTTAACATACAGCCTTATCCTCTGGACTGTATCTTTGGCGGCACCCTTTTCATTCATGTACTCGTCAGTTTGGTAGAGGGCCATTGAGTGACCGATGAAGTCGCGTGTCGTAGCTTCAAGACCGAACTTCTCGTAAACCTCCCTCATCGTACACCGGTTGAGATCGAGACCTGTGAATTCGAGTCAGGTGTGGTTTGATTTATCAATACGTCATTCCCTACCTCCATATGTTGATGGGTTGTCCTCTTGAAATGCTCCAACCCATTCCAGGAACTTTTTTGCTCTCCGCTTCTCCCACAGTCCCATTAAAGGCGATCGCAATGCCTCACTCGCATCTGATGGCACTTTCGCCACTGTAGCTTTTGCCCCACTACCTTGCTGTACATAGCTCCCCGCAATTTGCTTGAACTCGAGATAACGTGTGACATCCGTCGAGACCAGGATGTTTGTCAACTCGCCGTTGGCCATTAGCAGCTTTGGAACCAGATCCACATTCCAATCGTTGATTCTTCCGTACTTTTTCCATGGCTCTTCGCCTTTGTTGTAATTGCCATACTTTTTGAACAACTGCTGCGCATTAATCAACGGTGCCTACCGCTTCAGGTCGTACGTACTGATTCAATGTTCACGGAAGCAGCCTCACTATATGCAGTCAGTGCCTATTACAAAAGCCCGCCTAGCTTTTGACGAACCCGCCATAATGGTCATTCCGGTCAATATGTAGCACTTTCTTGCCCTTGACACTCATAACCCTTCACTGACGATCAGCCGCAACCGTAGCTCGTGGGCAAAAGCTCTGAAGTACCCTGAAAGCACACATTCTGTCAAGCCTGGTGAACAATCAGCTTCACGCCATGCGGAGCACCATAGTGGTGGTAGAATGACCTGTTCCAAGCACGACAACATCATATTCTGGAGCAATCTCGTCCATTTTCTGCGTTAGGTCTGCTTGGAGCTTATTAAAAGTTCACGATAAACACGAAACAATGGGTTTCGAATTGCTCGCCTGTATCGTTGAGGCTACCTACTGAGAGGCGGTGGATATGTCCCTTTGTCGGAGGTTTGGCACCGCCAAGCCCGAGTTGGTCGCAAGGCTCAAGAGTTTGTTCATGTATGGGTCATAATATTTTAGATCTCAACATCTACAGGCACTCATGGATGAGCTTACACTCGGTCAAAAGTGCAGGGCCATTGATAAATGAGCCTGTACATTGCCGTAAGTATCGTACTTTACATCTAAAATTCAAACGAGCCATAGACAGCTTCAATCACTAAAGACATTGGCGAAGCAAATGCACTCTTTTATGCATTGTTACCCAAACCGACTCCCCTGTAATCTCCCTTGGTCACCCTGAAGCAGAAGTGGCCTTGGCAGGCTCTTCGTCCATGGCATCCTCCTGATCTTGTTAGCGAGAATGGTTCAGAGTGGCTTTACAATGCTACGAACCTCGAGCATGTTAGGCTTGTATGCTGCAGTATCAGGATCGGCGTTCAAATCCACCTCTGGGTCATCCTGAGCGACTTTCCAGGCGTCTTCCCAGGAGTACCATCGTTCTGTAAGCGCTAGTTTTATAGCTTTTTGGGTTCTCCGGACCTAGGAGAATTTATCAGCCTCGCTAATGGTAACAATCACTGTGGGACTCGGGATAATAAGAAGCCACTGTTGATACCTACCACCATGTCTCGTTCGTGGGCCTCTACTGCCCCAGCCTCAAGACCTAACCGTTTTCTCTCGTAATCCTCGGTTGCCAATCGGTTGCGCTCCTTACAACACACCCACCACAAGGAGTGTAGATCTTCCCATGACTTAAGTCGCAATTCTTGGAGCTCCCAGGCGCGCCCTAGTTCAACATTCAGCCAGCTTCCAACCTAAGGGCAGAAACATGTGTATACCATGTTCATTATCTGCTGTTGGCGTAGATAAAGCCTGCTTGTTCCTATTGAAAAACCCCCAGAGACCATGATCCGGATCTGTTTCGACCTTGGATCTTTTCTCAGGATTTAGCACTGGTTGTGGCAGTGGCATCCTAGCCATCCCTAGAAATGACTTTGGTCCTGTCCTCCGCAAAGCCGATTCGCCTCTATGAGGGTTGCCGTCAACTCGTTTCTTCTTTCGAGCGTTCACAGTAGCAGTTGTCGAAAATGCATTCCGTTGAGCTGGATGATTAGGTGTAAATGCGAGCAATGGTGCCAGAAAAACTGGAGGAAGCTCTTTCCGTTGCGTTCGCAATGATTGCCCACGGAATACGAGGGGACCTGCCATTTTCCTTGACAATGCTCACAACCTTGCCAATTATTGAAAATGAACTTCAAATCGTCTAAATTCCGGCATCTGTATGGCAATGTCAATACGCGGCAAGCGCCAATAAGCGCGCGAGCTCCCCGCTTATCGGAGCCCTTCAAGCCCAGCTACAATTGTGTCCTGCAATTCACCGCGCTCTGCAAGGCAGGAGCTCCTAACAATCATCCACATAGACATCGGTGGCCATGAATCGATCAGGTAAGCAGTATTATTCCTTCTGTGCATTTTCCCCAGCCTGCGGTGAGCCGGCTGCAGCAGCAATTATATGGCAAGGCCCTCTAGTTTCTAGAGCATTTCCATGGCACCTGAGGACCGTAGCCCGCCGTTCATCCTACCGGCTGGAGGGCCACGGACTACAAAGAAGAGAAAGAGAGTTAACCGAATATCTTTTGAGGATTTCGTTGGTGAGGACGATCCTCTGGATCAACAACCGCAAGGCTCTCTCTGGCAAGTCGCAGCAGCACAAGGCCGTCCTACGCCGTTCAACGATAAACCTCTATCCCTGGTAGGGATAGCAGCACAAGAGGTAGGACCACAGGAGGGAAGCCACGAAGTCCAATGTAATGGATCAAATGAGCCGGAACACACAGGGCCCCTGGAGCAGAAGGCACCTATACCCAGCATCCAAACGGAGAATGGTGTCCAAGTCTCTGCGACCAACGGCTCAGGGTCACGAGATAAGGAAAAGGCTGGAAATCAGAGCATGGAGACAGCGAATAGTAGCCTTGTGCACTCAGACACCCCGCATTGGTTGAGCGAGACTCATGCTAGGGCGGACTCTAGATATGAAAATGCTGAGGGTGCTGAGTCGGATTCTTCGTATGCAACGGCTCCGGAAGAAGAGCACCAGAACCACAAGGATGGGAATAGAGCCTATAACCCGGCCGTAGCTTCACCACCCACGATCCAGGTTCAACAGCCGACGCCTCCAATCGCTCCAGCTCGAATTGCCCAGTACCTGGAACCTAGATCGCTCAGGGACCCTCGATTTCTTGTAATTCCCGTGGAGAACCGAAAAGGCTTTACTGGGATTGCCGCTGATCAAAACACGACTGGTGAAGGAGACGCTGAAGCTTCCAATCATAATCTCGAAGCAGCTATTGGGTTTTCTACCGGGGAGCATGCGACTGGCGCCGGAAAACTTACAGATACTATCGACGGTGTGAGAACATCTGCTGGGGCACCTGTCAAGAATGCCTCTAGACAGAAATCGAATGGAACTGTACACGAACCAAGGCATAATCAAGGTTCAGGAGTATCTTCTGAGCCGACCAGTGAGCGGAGTGCTTATAATATTGGAGACCACCTAGCCCCGGATCAAGCTATAGGAGCATCTGCTAGACCTACTAATGGACAGAATATCACTAGCACCGAAGAACATGCTAACGAAGGCCCATTAGAAAACATACGTCCAACTCCGCAGAACCTGCGGTATGGGACTTATCCAAGTCAGCCAGGCCCTCAAAATCGGAACCCGCCGTTGGGATCTAGTAGGCTGCAGAATACTACAAAACTGGGTGCGTACAAGCTCAAATTTCCCTGAAATCCTCTGCGGCCTCCTAACGGTAGCTGAGCTGTTTAGGCAACGGGACAACAACTTGGGGCCTTGGAGCACAAACGAACGGTGGATATCCCAGACCATCAGGGGTCGGAACCGCAAGCTTTGCGCAGACTATTGGCGGGTCCCAGCCAAATACATCATTAGACTCGTGAGTGCGCAGCCAATCATTAAAGTAGTCCTATCCTGTATACATCATTTTCATTGACGCAAGAAATGCTTGAGGCAAATCAGCCTTAGCTAACCGCTTTGCGTTTTCTATCACAGAGAATTCCCAGCATTAGGCGCCAATAGTGGTCAAGCGCAATTAGGGAACAATAGCAGTCAAGCACAATATCAGAATGCAAGTCCAGCTATTTGGGCAAATCAACGGCCTATCCAGCAAACGCCAGTACAGCGTCCTCAGCAGCAGCAACAACACACTGTCAACCCACAGCCCCCTCAACAGCACCAGCAGACCCAGTCAGCGCAAGACCAGTCTCAGAGAGGGAACGATGACCTCTTCGCTTCTACATCTCACCTACAGAGTGTAATGGATGACAATCGCTATCAGAGTGCACTTGGTCAAATGCCCATATCTCGACAGCCTCCTACGACGAATGCCGATGAATATCCACCATTGGGCCGCAATAGTGCAGATGAAAATGACGATCGAAGGGCGAATATGATGCAAAATGCTGGGTTCGGTGGTTTCTCGAACGCCAATGCCTTCTCACTACCGCAAGAACAATCGCAGTCCCGCAATCAACCACCGAGCGCCTCAAGTAGTCAACCTGACACCTCTAGATCATCTGCTGGTGCGGATAGACTCACATCACCAAATGGTATTAGATTTGGAGGTATCTTTGCCAGTTACTCTGGTTCATGAGAACAGAATTCTAATACCTTGATTAGCTACCTCCGGCGGACGTTCGCCTTTAGAGCCAATTCGTCAAGGACACTCTGGGGTTCAAGACCACGATAGAAATGTAAACCTTTTCCCTTCCGTCACTTTGGTGCCACTGTAACTCACGTCTTGACAGAACGTCAATGCAATCCATGGGAATCAACGCAACGAGAACACTATGAACGCATTACTAACTAACTTTGGGGACTCGCAATTTCCGCCGCAACAAACGGCGAGCCAGCCATCTCACAGCCAGCAAGAATACGGAGGTAGAATAGGCGATCCACCTGGATCAGCGCATACACCAGACCGAACACCTACGTCGCAAATGAGTGCATTGGATGAGTTCGGTCTTGCGGGCTTCTTAGCAACCGTACGGAGCGACAATCCAGATGTAGCTGGCCTCGCCCGGGGTCAGGACCTGACTTCCCTTGGTCTCAATTTGAACTCACCAGAGTGAGCTATCCCTTTTGTGTTGGGGAATAGCCCACGAATAATTGGCCTACAAAGTTAACATTACTTCAGACCTCTTTATCCAACTTTCGCGGGTCCTTTTGCTGAGCCAGGCTCAAGACCATTTCAACCAGACTTCAGATTACCTGAATGTTATACTGTGGACAATGTTCATAGAGTCCGAGATAAGATTCCCGGTTTCACTGAAGAGACTCTGTTTTGGATCTTCTACACACAACCGCAAGATATCCTTCAGGAACTCGCTGCCAGTGAGCTGTAAGTTTGGGAATCCACTTTCTCAGATTTTTACTCTTCGTTCCTTTGCTGACATGAGTGATGCAGGGAATCACGTAATTGGAGGTTCCACAAACAGCATCGCATGTGGCTTACAAAAGATCCCTCCCTGCAAGAACCAGTCACGTTAGGGCCCGAGAAGGAAAATGGCAGCTACATATTCTTCAACCATACGACATGGGAGAGGATCCGAGTAAGTCAGCCAATCTTGACTCCTAATCCTACACAACTGACACGATGACAACAAGCTCTCAAACTTCGACCTTCATTACAACCAATTGGCACCGACGTCAGTTCGTCCTACTGGTCAGTAATCTGACGGTTTAGCGAAGGCGTTCGATTAGGCGTCGTAGTACTCTACTACAAGGGTATCAGCAGGGCCTTATCAAGAACCCTGGATATGCATACTAGCTGGCTTATCTTTAGCTTGCGTCCAATATTTCAGATAAGTAGGTAGGTAGTATTGCTACACTACTAGCTTATTGTATTATCAAATAGAATCTCAAGAACCGTGCTGTGCATATCATATTTATGTCTTTAGTTTTGCGTCCAATTTACAGATAAACTGGCTAGGTAGGTAGTCTTGTTTGCTACACTGCTAGCTGGCTTATTGTATCTTACTATCATCAAATAGCATAAAATCGCTTAAACGTCGCCGCTGTTCATCATCATCATCCTCGAAACCTCCCTTACACCCCCTCCTCCTTCTTCATATCATCATGACTAACACTTTGCGATAGACAAGCAATCATTGTATTGAACTAGGAATCCCCTACTCCTCTCTGACTTTAAATCTATACTCCTCCTTCCGATCCAGATATACCACTTTCTCATTCAATCCCGCGTCTTCCATTGCTTTTTTGAAATCGGAGAGGGGAGAGAGGAAGACGTCGTAGTCGCTATGGTGGAGAGGGGGGTGTTAGTGAGATGATTGAGTAAAGGGGGTGGGAGTATGGATGTATGGGTGGGTTGACCGCGTGAGGTTGCGGGGGATAAAGGGGATGGGATATATGTCCTCCCTTTCCACCAAATAAAAGGAAAGACCAAAGACCAGGAAGAAAAGAAGGAGAGGGAGGGGTGGGAGGGGGATGAGGTCAGGGTTTCAAGCACTTACTCATAATGCACCGGCACCACCAGATCCGGCTTCACCAATTGCACAAGCTTCACCCCCATCTCCGCATCCATCGTCACCATTAGCAGGGGCATGGATGGGGAGGGAATGGTTGTTCCGCCGAGATGGATCAGGAGGAGATCGATGTGGGGATAGCGTTCGGGGATGGTGGAGAGTTCGGGGATGAGGAGGGTGTCGCCTGATATGTAGATTCTGTGAGGGGGATTAATATTTCTTGGGACGTTTAAGAAGGCTCGCGATTTTTGGGAATTTAAGGGGAGGGGTTGGAGGGAAGGAGTGGGGCGTAGATGGGGGAAGCTGCAAGTGGAAGGGTGGGAGAAGAACTGGTTGGTGGATGATGAGAGAGAAAGCGAGGAGAAGGGGAAAACGACGTACCGGTATCCGGGTTTGAAATCTTCATCAGAGGAGGAAGAGGCGTGGTAGCCTAGTTCGATCATCCAGCCGTTTGTAGGAGGAACCTGAGAAGTTAGATCGATATCCGCATCATCAGTGCCCTCCTTCTCTGCCTCATTTCACTTCACTTCACTAATCCTTCCCAAGACCCCATAATAGAAGAAAAAGGATAATAAAACTCACAGCAGCAATCAAATCATTTAGTTTACCCACCATCCCTCCAGGTCCAGGGGGTACATGCTTCCCAGGCATTCCCGTTACTTTGATCGCGGGCTTCTTCTCCTTCTTGTTGTTGGCGATATCGACCATGATATCATCATAGAAATCTAAATCGTGAACGGAGGTGAATGCTTCCTCGGGGGTTTTGTGGGGGGCTGTGAGGTGGGATTTTGCGTGCGGGGTGGTTATAATGGGGAGGGAGCGGCGGAGGGAGGCTTCGACGTGGTCGTCGAAGTGGTCGCTAGAGAGGGGGTGAGGGACGTGTTTGTGTTTAGGGGGATGCCCCGAGGGAAGATGAGAGGGGATCAGGCTTAGGGGAAATGGGTTGATAGGGAAGGGAAAGGGGAGACGCACGCGTGGTAGTGGGATAGACATATTAGGTCTATACGGGGTAGCTCGTGCAGGTCTACTGCTGGGTTGGTTAGGCGCGTGCCGGTTACCTTGTCTTTTGTTAGGAGCCCCTAGATTTTTTTTGGATTGAAGGTGAGACGACGTCATACACCAGGCCCCAGATGTACATGATCTCCTGCGTGTAGGAAGTTCTATAGAAGATTAGATTTATCCTGATTTGTTGGTCCCAATTGAAGCTAGGTTAAGACTTACCGGATCGGTCATCAGGCGGATACCTTCCCATTCTCTATGCAGCGCCATTCAATTCTCTCTCCCGTTGGTGATCGAAGTGACAGCCAATTAACTTACAGTATGGTAGTAGCAGTCCCTACGAAAAGTAAGCTGGCATTCTCTCCGCCAGCATTGCTTGGGTGAAGCTTCGTTTCCGTTGCATTGGGGAGACTTTCTGGAAGTTTAGCGTCGCTTGGATAATCCCTTGTTGGAGGTATGGCGGCACTAGGATCAATAGTGAGATGCTTCATCCTGCCTTAAACAATGTCTACTGTTATATTAGCGATTCTGTCAGTCGGTGGTTGCTTTCTGAATGATGTTGGAAAATCGAAGTGTATGCGGTCATAGTTATGACGACAGCACTGGCGGGATGCAGCGCGACCAAATACGTCGACTGTTCAACAGCCAGATAACTTCAATTGATCTGGCACTCTTGGAGGCATCGCTTAGTTGAGGGTTTGGGATCACTTTGAAAGGATTCGACTCCGTCAGTCGAATTGCAGCAAGTGCTTAGAAGCCAACCAGATGTTAAATGAGGCCTCTAAAGCCCGCATACCAAATACTTGGTCCTTAATAATACAACATATCCACAAATAATTCGCTCTGAGAACACAAGGGACAAAATCATCACGTGTCGTTAAGTCCCAAGAAAATGGTAAACGCCCAAAATATACTGAACAAAAATATCCTCGTAAATGCCAAACACATGTGCCCCCCATACGATCTGAATAAATGACCCACCGACCAGCAAGACGGCCATTTGGTGTGCTTTGCGAAAAGACGCTTTGTAATGCTGCCGCGTGAAAAGATATTTGGTCTATCACTCATCGCAATTCGAGAGTTCCATCATGATTACCGCAATCAATGGTCGATTTGCTTGGGCTATCCATTTAGCATCCAACACGGAGATTTCAAATAGAAGGCTCAAGCCGAATAGGGCAGCCGTCGATCCGAGTACTCAATATCCAATGCATATGAACCATTGATGTTATTGATCTGTCAGTATGTCCTCGCCAATATAATGATCCCCAGGTGCTGTTGTTCCCTGAGGCTCAACTTTTTCCTCCTTCTGCTGCTTCACCCCCAGGTCTTCTGTGATACCCTGAGTAATGTCTTTATGATCCCCATCTCCCACTTCTAGTTTAGCTGATAAACGCTGAGAAGCATCCTCACCAAGAGGACGCTCGATCAAAGACTCATCTGGGAGATGCTGCCGCACGTCTGTTCCGGCTTTCGGATCGATATCTAAATCATCTGTAATACGTTGGGGCGGAGGGCCGTCGCCGCTGGTTAGAGTCTCATGGCCACCAATACCAACTAATTCCAAAGGGCCATGAGGCTCTACTGCCGAATCGAGACCCATATCTGCAAGTCCAGAGTCCACATGTTCGATGATATCATGTCTCCACTGTTCGACTCCTTTCTTTCTACGTGCGTGTTCTGTTTGTTGGAGTTCGTCAAGGGATTCGAGTGTGTCTCTGTGAATGAGATAGGGGTTACCATCACGAGTGATTTCTTGCCAGCCGCCATCGCCCGTTGGCGATATGGAAATGATTTGGGCATCTTCGTTATTGTATTCTGCAGGGAATTCTGTGGAGCGGTTCGTGAAGGATAGCTGCTTGCGTGGAGAATGGGCTCCTTTACGACTGATGCCCAAAGTTGGAGATTCATCGAGTGGTACGCCCAAGGTGCCCGACCGAACGGGTGAGTACCGCCTCCCACGAAAGCCTTCGTCATCATCAATGTCTCCCCTACTGTTACGCTCGTACTCCGCAAGAGACGCAAGGTGTGCTCCATTTGTCCGCTGATATCTTGTTTGTCTCTCCTGAAAAGTCAAGCCCACCTGCTCGATTTCTTCGGATTGCACGTTCTCACGTTGCTCAGGGTCCGGACTCCCAGGATTTTCGCTGGCTGAGAGTGGGGACATATCCTGCCGACGTAAGTCAGAGAATAATGCTGGAGCACTGAACATCGCAAGCAGATCCTTGGCTGCAAATCGTCGCTTTGGCTTATCACTTAGGCAGATTCCCGTTAGATGCTTGTAGTACTGTGGGATCTCGCTTCCGGCATCTTGTAAGGATAAAGGACGAGGAGCTCTCTCAGGCTCATCTTTCTCCATAGCCAAAGCCCACAGGACCATACCCAGCTGATACAAATCTGACTTTACACCAATGTACATGGACAGCCTTTGACCGCTCTCGACCAGCGGAACCATTTCGGGCGATTCCCATCCCACAGGACAGCCCCTCCGGTTGATGTCAATGATTTGAGCTTCATCCTTATCATCAATTACTATGTTTGACAGAGTGAAATCACCTTGCACAAAGCCAGCTTCATGAAGGTTGGAGAGTCCATTGATTATCTGCTTCGCCCATCGCTCTCTTCTTGCCCACGGCACCCGGGGTATGTGATTCTCCTTGCTATCGTAGATGATGTCAACGAGAGCGCCCTGCTCTGCATAGCCTAGTAGGAGGCCTTTAATCAGTTTGCCATCGTTATCGATTACGAGCCCTTTTAGTTGTATGACATTCTTCGAACCTACGAGTTCGCTGAGCGCGTTGACTTCGTACAAAAATTCATCCACACTGTCAGGACCTGGAATTTCCTTCTTGATCCACGTGTGCTTGCCAACGTTGACCCTATACACGAAACCCGACATGTGCTCATCGAAATGTAGCTCTTTCTCTTTGTATCTATGGACATGAATCAGGTGGTCCACCAAATGTATAGGAGGGTATGGAATTATCTCATTCACATCTTCCGTAACGTGGACATGTAAGCGGTCATCTTTCGTCTCGAGCTTTAAATTGGTGACCGTATCATAGAATTGTATATCTGGTAACGACATCCGTATGGACTCGTAAATCCGAGCACTCTTGTCCTTTTGATATTGTAGGTTTTGTAGGTCCTGCTCTAATGAGTCTTTTGGTGCGTTACGGTAGTCGCAGGAGACGGTCACTCGTCTCCATCGATCAGTCGTTTCGGCGTATGTCAGGAAAAACTTCTCTCGTGGAGATTTGTCCCGGAAATGCATGCTGAGGTTCAATATCCATTTCTTCTTTAACTCTTCCATTAACTCTTCATCAAGAGCGTCCTCGTCGTCATAAGATGCCTCCGAATATGGAGGATCACCATCTTGCTGTGACTCGGGATATTCTGGTGGAGGATGAGGCAGAGGTGGAGGAGGCGGAGGTATTTGTTCCTGTTCCATCTGAGCCGCGTTGAGGTCGATGGACGTGTTCTGGTCAATACGTTCATCAATAGAATGATATGCATGCTGAAAGTCAGGGGGCACGGAAGAGCCTCTTTGATTAGGCCGTGAGGGAACTGGAACTGGAACTGCGCTCAACGCTCTTTGACGAACTTTGGAATGATCCCTACGTTCTTGAATTGAGGGTTCGACAGGTTGGAGGTTCTTTCGCTGTTCTTCTTCTTGCCTTCTGAAGGTTTGTGAACGTGGTATGCCGACCAAGCCTCTTCGCGACGATCGTCGACCCAAGCCTGGTTTGGTAGGTGTTTGAGGAGGGGTGGCTTGTTTCGGAGCATCCGCACATGAAGCAGACTCTTCCTTGTTTCGCCTTCCCTTGAATTTTAAGAAGTCTCCAGAGGCTGAAAAGAAGCCTTTCAGCCCCCACTTATGCTCATTTTTTTCCGACTGAGATTCGTTCTCGACATCGAAGGACGCAGCAGAGGATGGCTGCTCGGCCATTGCCACTGCCATTGGCATCGAAGATCTATAGGTGAGGAGTCTACCAAGTCGTCAACCGTCATCGATTGGGATAGCTGCAAGCTCCACATATGTATCTTCGGAGTCGGTTGGGACGAGCTTGGTAAGATCATTGAGTAGATGGAAGAATACGGAGCAGAGGCATATACAGATTTAAGCAAGTTGTGCGTATGTCGCTTCAATGACAATTGGAAGCCTTGACTGTGGAGTGCAGTATATGACTAGCGCGATCGGGTGGTTGGAATCGAGAGGCTGGTTAAGTGAACAAGGCTGTTGGACTATGGATTCCTTGAGGCTGCTTTGGATGGTAAAGACAGGCTTTAAGGATAGGCGTGATGTATGGCTGCCTTAGTTTCAGCTTAAGCGCACCAGCGATTGTCCCGCCCGGGGGCCCCGGCAAGCTGTGGACTAGGGGCACTCCGACGCAATGACGCTGGGTGCAAGGGGGGAACTACTGTGCTCTGATTGCGTTAAAAAGATCCTTTTTCATTCACTTCACTTTCTATTCTGTCTCAGGCATCATTATATGAATTGACAATTGACCGCCTCGAAGCCCAACTCGTCATCAGTCATCTTTTGGCGTTGGCCCACTCTAGGCTCGAGCGAGGCTGATTGCGGAAAGAAAGATTCATACCGCTCATACCGCTCATACCGCTCATACCGCTCGATCATTATTTAATTGCTCAAACCTCAAACCGCAAAGGCCTCACGCATTGCATTTCAATTGCTTTTCCCTGCCTCATCTCGCATCGTCACTTCTGTGTGGTCATTTTCCATGATACAAGCCCAATCGGTCCATGAGTGGCCGAAATTGGGCAGCAAGATGCTGTCAATCAGAATGTCGAACCATCTCCCTTTGGTTCCGCACGTCGTGCGTTAAACTAACCCTTGAATTGAGTTCGCGTTGTGACGTGGCAATACATGAACTACACTGACCCAAAAACCGGTCGATGCCACTTACTGCTTCGTCTTGTCTCCCTACAATAGAATACTGTTTGAAAATTGACCTTAGAAGCCCCAGATGGTTTGGTTAATGCCCGAGTTGACTTTACCTTATGCAATGTGCCATGTTTCTCTCCCTCTCCTGACTGGCGGGCCGTTGCTTAGTACGCATGAACGACATCTACCGTGTCTGCTCAATTGTGTGAGATCTCTGCAGGGAGCCTGTCAGATTCGTCAAGCTGTATGGTGGGCGGTAAAGTTCACCCATTTATTGAAAGAGAGCATACCAGTGAAGCGAGCGAAACATCCTCCAATAACATGCATACTCCGGTCGGTACTCCACTCCAGCCCTCTGAATCCGGGATTCCTTTACCTTACCCCGTGAACTTTGCATGAAAGGCTCGGATGGCTTGCACTAGCAAGCCCTGGGACGAAAGAGGTGGATGCTCAAATGCAGCAATGTTGAAAGTGTCTTGGCGATAGCATCATATCCATGTGCTTTTTCTGGAACAAATTGACAAGGTAAATGATCGCAGCTGACTTGAGATCCCGTGCTCCTGCTTCATGTTTCTTAGCTCGCTGTGGTGGTACCCAACAATGGCTGTGATATATGTGCCGTAAGCGGCGGCACATCTGATGCTGCTGATGGAGGCGTGCTCTTCTAGAAAATTTAAATAGTCCAGCTAATCATCCATGATTAGCCGATGCTGAGCCGTATCACAACAGATAGATATGAATACTGATTACCATTGGATGGCGAAACCTTGGTCCTGAGTCATGTGATATCTCTAAAGGGCGACACTGTATGGTACGGTTTCGTCCAAGCTCTGCATGAAGCGAACAACACCTGGTATCAATTGCCTCAACTGCCTAAATATATACATCTATACAAGGAGTGGAGTCATAAGGCGTGACTCCGTATCCCACTATCGCCACAGTCCATATTCAGATCCCTACCCAATGCAAATGCTACCCAATCCCAGTAAGATGCCAATTATGCGCTATGTGACTATATGCCGCCGGCAGAAGACTCCAACCATAATGCCATCACATACATCATACCCATCACTCGTCCTTGGGCGTGTCTTCTACCTTATCCATTTTTGCTAATTGGGCTTTCCACACGTTGTTCGCATATTCAGCATCGATGTTGGGGAAGACCAGATCGAACACATCGGAATACCAGCTGGCCGCGTGACCATCAATACCCTCTTTAATGTTCTAGACATATTGCATTAGCGCTTGCCCCCACACAAAAGGGCGAGTAAGAATGATGTCCTCACCTCAGGCAGTTCCAGCCAATCCGATGTATTGTCAGCGGGAAAGATTATTGTCTTGGCACCGGCACGCCTGGCAGCCACGGTCTTCTCTCTGAGCCCTCCAATTCGTAACACTTTACCCGTGACCGTCAATTCGCCAGTCATGGCTATGGTAGGGTCCAGAGGCTTGTTCAGAGCAAGTGATAGCAACGATGTCGCCATCGTTATACCAGCTGAGGGGCCGTCTTTCTGAACAGCTCCCTCGGGACAGTGGAGATGCACCTTAGCTTTTTCGAAGAACTTATTCTCTGGGAATAAATTGGCGAGGACTGATTTGGCAAAAGAGTACGCTATCACGGTCGATTCTTTCATCACATTCTTTAGGTTGCCTGTTCGCTCCAGACCAGGCCGGGATGCGTCATTGAGAACATTTTCCAGGATAGACTCCACGTACAGAGCTGCACCGCCCATGCTAGTCCAAGCGAGGCCCATCGCGACACCTGGAGGTGTAGTCTCGTACAAGCGATCTGACGTGAATACAGGAGGGCCGACATAGTCTTTGAGGTTGTCGCGGTCAATGGCAACGTGTACGCTATCTGGGACTTTCAAACTCTGGCGCGGTACAGCTGTAGTTTCTTTGTCAATGGTCTCCGGGGTTTCCTTGACATCTGACTCGTCCTTCTTTGATTCTTCGAAAGCGATTTTCCCTTCCTCTGTCAATGCTTTCTCTTCAGAGAAGACATCTTCGCCCAGATCACGGATAATGTTTAGGGCTGACTTGCGATAGATCTTCTCAATCTGCTTCTTCAGATTTCGGACTCCGCTCTCGCGACAGTATCTGTTGATGAGCTCTTCAATAGCATCCTTGCTCAAACCGACATCTACATCCTTGAGACCACTTAAATCTTTGGCAGCAGGTGCTAAGAACCTCTCCGCGATCGCCATCTTCTCGTCTGCCACATACCCAGAGAGCTCTATCAGCTCCATACGGTCAAGCAAAGGTCGCGGTATGGTGTCCGTCATGTTTGCCGTACAAACAAAGAGGACTTTGGATAGGTCGACAGGAACATCCATGTAGTGGTCCAGGAAGGAATTGTTCTGCTCGGGATCCAGTAATTCCAGCAGAGCAGAGGCAGGGTCGCCTTGGTGACCTCTTCCAATCTTGTCCACCTCATCGATCAGGATAAGTGGGTTCTCTGTCTGGCACTTTTTAAGTGCTTGGATGATCCGCCCTGGGAGTGCTCCGACATATGTCCGCCTATGACCTTTGATCTCGGCGACGTCTGTCAAACCCCCGACGCTGAACCGGTAATACTGGCGGTTCAGCGCACGCGCAATAGACTTGCCTATGCTAGTCTTGCCAACCCCTGGAGGCCCAACAAAACATAGTATTTTGCCTTCCACGGTACCTCTTAGCTTCCCAACAGCAATGAATTCTAAGATGCGATCTTTCACATCTTTTAATCCATGATGGTCCTCATCAAGTACTGTCATTGCATTCTTGATACCAAAATTTTCTGCACTTTGTTGACCCCACGGTATCTGTGTGAGCCAATCCAGATAATTTCGAGTGACATTAAATTCCGATGCTGCTGGTTCAAGATGAGCTAATTTGCTCAGCTCTTCCTCAAAAGTCTTTTTGACTGCTTCTGGCATTGCCAACTTGTTAGCCTTTTCTCTAAATTTTTCGACCATCCTGTCTTTGCCATCAGATTCGATGCCCAGCTCTCGGCGAATGCCCTTCATCTGCTCCATAAGCCAGTATTCTCTTTGCCGCTTTTGTATTTTGCTTTCTACATCTTTTGATATTTTGCTCTGTAGTTGTGCATTCATCAATTCCTTTTTCAAAACCATCAATGCTTTTGATAAGCGTTCCTCGATATTCATGGTCTCTAGCACATCTTGTAACTCTCGTATTTCACCTGTGGACACTGCCGCAGCAAAGTCTGCTAATTTTGCTGGCTCTTCATGGACATTGCCGGCGGATTGTGTTAAAGTAAACGTCGAGATCTGGTCTCTGAATAGATGGTTTAATTGAGCAACCTCCCTGAATACGCTGACAATCTCGCTTGTGACAGCCCTCAGGACGGGACTCTTTTTATCATATTTTTCATCAACCAAATTATCGACATCCACCAGGCTAACAGGATAATCGCGAAGGAATGAGGTCGGTTCGTATGGTTGGACATCTACTAAAGGGGAAGGACTGCTCGACTCTTCAAAGCTGGCTACCACGTCGCCAGATTTATCCGGTATCCCCTGCTCCTTCGGCGGCAGTTGCTTGATCTCCTGGGCATGGATGACGACAGGTGGTTCTTGACTGCTACCAGTTTTTGGTGGTATTAATTTAGACATCTTAATTCTTCGATGGGGATATAGAACGACTGTAAGACTTTCGGCTTCTCCACTGATAGGAAATGCGCTTGTAATCTGCGCGAAGACTCCAACGTTATGCACATCTTCAAGTTTTTCTATAATATCCTTGTCCGAGCTTTCATCTTTGAACAGAAATGCGCCTACGTATGGTTGACCCCGCCGCAGCATTTCCTGAATAGCGGCTATGACGTTCGGATCTCGGACGGTAATTGCTTTGTAGAACCCAGGGAACAATGGTCGCTTTGCGATTGGAATTGCCATGACCTGAGGATAGATCTCTGGTACCGTAGGCTTTTGGATTGCTCGTTCCGTAGAAGACTTCTTGCCTCCTTTCCTGCCACCATCTCCACTGCCAGAGCCGGACTCTCCGCCACTACTTGATCCACTGCTACCTTTGGCATCGCCTGCCACAGATCCGGAGGCAGGTGGTGTGTCGGGCGCTTTCCTGGCTTCTAAAGGCGTCTGTTTTGCTACCTCCTCCTTATCTGTCTGGTCATTCTCATCCTCTTTGATTGGTATAGGCTCCGGAACGTCATCAGGAGCACGTTCTTTTCTTTTCGGTAATGTCGTCGTCAAAGGGCGAGTATTAGAGGGAGAAGAGGCGGAACACTCAAGTCGAGGGGGATGTCTATGAAGCAGTGCTGGTCGCAGTATGCTAGTAGCGTGTCTGATAGATGTTTTGTGATATCTGAGGGCACTATTGCGCGTATTGTAGAGGGTGGTCCTCCATGGCAGCATTTTGGCCAGGGACCATGCTCTGTAGGATCAGAATAGAAAACCCTTAACGCCCAATCCTTAGGAAATACAAGGGGAAACGATAGATCGAAAGCTTTTGTAGCTAGAGCGGCATACAGACCTCGCTGGCAAAGAAGTGGCGGTTGTCAATATCAATATTTTCAGACTTTGAGCCAAAATATGTCGATGATGATGACCTAAGGTAGCATTCGATGCGCTAGGCCAGAAGTTCCTCCATCTCCGACGCCGCAGTCTCCCCGCAACAAATGCAGGACTTCTAGAATGACAGTCGATGGCTTGCTTCCGTCACCGCCAATAACGCCGTCTTGTAGACATTGAACGCTTCTGCTGCTCACTGTGCCTTTCTACAGCTTTAGCCTACTGAATGTCGTGCGGACCAGGGTTTCCTATTCCTGAAGGGGTTCATGTCTGGACAGTAGCAGTATGGAATGCTAACAGCCTCTAAGGGCTTGTAAGGATGGACTGCTTTGTATTGTGTACGACTAGCTTCAGCAATCCTGAGCTGGTGTATCAACGAGTTCGGGCAGTCATCGTCTCAGGATGAGATCAAAGCCTACTCACTGGTTCCTGCCAGTCTCTTGTCATGTTTCTCGTCTCTCGTGCGCGCTCTTTCCATCATGAATTGTTGAGTTCAACCTCCAAATTTTATACTGTCTGTTCTAGAAATTGATTATTACGTTTCCTGCTCCTACCATCACTGTATTTCCGACATTTATTTTCTGGCATGTCTACCAAAAGCGTTCACCCTTAAAGCATGCCTTCGCTAAATCGTCCTAACGCCCCTGACCGCCTCCCAAGCTCTGACTTTGGGTCTCTCTTCTCCAGGCCTCGGGCACTACGTGCTTCAGACACTCTCAGCCCGAGCTCTGCCATTTCTCCTTTTAGCTTTTCATCAAACCCCATTCTTGCACAGCCTCGAAAACGTCGTACACCACGTTCATCTGAATTTGAAAGTCCCAATTCAAACTCACCTTTGGTATCTCCAGGGATTGCGACCGCGCAAGGGCGGCCAAACTTGGTGGAGCGTGACAGTGGTAGGCCGGGAACCGGTAATCAATCTGGGCAATCTGGGCAATACCGAAAGTCAGCTCCTCCTCCGGGAGATCCAAGTATTCTCGAGGATGGATCGACACCAATAAAACATCAGTCGTCCTCAGCCATCAATTCCAAAGGCATACAAATTCTCGAGATATCGGATGCCGTTCGTGCTCCTGATCGCCACAAGGAGGAGGAACCACCACAGGCTCGAAGTGACCCTCAATGGAAACGTGAACTTTTGGGAGGCAGGCTTGGAATCCGATTTGGTAGAGAGATTACGCAAAGGGAGGAACCCTCTGAAGGGGTTACGCCCTCGTCTTTAAGCTATATTACCACACTTGGCATACCATCAACCGCATCATTAACAAGGGTTCAGACTTTAAGCGATAATCGCTGGACCGAGGGTGGTAGCAACCAGCTATTACTGGAGGAATCACCTGAAGAGGTCAAAAGCACAACCTCTGCACCAAAGGAAGGACTTTACTGTCGTACAAAGCGTGCTCTTGGACTTAAGCGCGAAGTTACCAGTCCTACTTATGGGGTGTATCGGTCGAAGGATGCTACAGCCACTGTTCTTGATAGGGTCTCAAGCAACCTTCGTGAAATCGCAGCGAAGAGGCTCTTGTCATCAAGCGCAAGGACTAGTGTCAGTGATCTATCCATAGCCGCCCCTCGGCGACACCGTTTTCGACCAAATTCGATATACTCCACTACAAGCTCTCTCCGTGAGAGGTTGATGGGGTCGCCACCAATATCTACGCCGACTTCAGAGGCGGTATCGATGGAGCCAGGTGATCATCAACACTTAGCTGTGGCATTTGGTGAGGACGATAACCCTAACTTTCTCCCTTCCGAGGCACGCAGGATCACTACACCACCTCTGCCAGACGGCTCCCCCGGTAAGAGTAAACCTCGGGGCTTCTTCTTTGATTACCAGGCACTGCAGGTTCAGAATTTTGCTCCACGTGATCTGTCGCGCTCTCTGTCTACTGAGAGGGTAGGGAACGTCTCGGATACGGAGTGGTATAGAAGAACGTTAGACACCATTGATGCTGAATGTCATTCTCCCGAGGAATTTGCGGCAAGTGTTCCTGAGCATCTTCCGAATAGCCCTCTTTGTCCTAGGCATCCAAAGCATAGGTCAAGAGGAAAGGGTGTCTGTCCCTGTCATGGCAAGAACATGACATCACCTCCGGAGAGCAGATCTGCGACACCAAGAGAGGACAGCTGGGACTCGAGGTATCCGATGGGAGGCGATGCTGATGCAATGGAGTGAAGGAACTGGAACAGTCCGATGTTGACACGCTCTATCTGGCGGAGTCTTGAATAGGAGTAATGATAATTGACTCACCTTGCGTTGAGCTTGTCTCCATAATTTGCAAAGTCGCCGTATCTCGTAATTCTGACCTGCCCCATTGTCGGAGTTGTAGAAAGGTGTTCGGCAATCAGTACGCTACCTCTATTAGCCATTTGCCATTGCCTAGAACAGATCACCCCCTTACTGTATACCCCCATAGGGCTGGATCTAAAGCGGGCGCAAAATGCCCCTGAAGACAGCCTAAAGCTGAGACGCCCCTGGGGCTATTCTCGTCGCTTAGGTAACCAGAAGTGGAGGGTCTTAGTGGGACTTTTAGGGCCCGCTTCACCGGCTCTAGGTCCAGACCGCAATTACTATCAGCCTCGGCTCAGAAACCGTGTCTGCACAATGTAGTAAGGTAGGCAATACTTCAAGCCCCAATCCTCAATTGAAATCTGACCTTTACTATATCCAAGACGTGTGACTTGTTCATGATAGCAAAGACTTTTGACCGAGCCCAATAATGTCCCCGAGCAAGCCCGACCCTCGAGGAGTAATACAAAACTTCATTGATTATATGCTTAACGAAGACTACGCTGGCCACGATACAGCAGTGCTCCGCAGGCTCAAAGTACCATCTGCATACTATAAGCCCACTCCCTGCGCCACGTTCCGTATAAATATAACACCTGATCTATGCAACAAATCGGGTAACTTGCACGGTGGAGCGACCGCTATGATTTTCGACCTCTGCACCACTTTCCCAATATTCCTGGCGAGACAGGAGGGATCCTGGAAGACACCTAGTGTGAGCAGGACCCTTAATGTGGCATACCTTGCCGCAGTGAGGGCAGGAGAGGAGGTCGAGGTTGAGGCGGAGGTTATCGGAATTGGGAAGAGGTTAGGTAGGTGCCATTGTGCTCTACCTTATTGATGTAAGATGGCTGATATAGGATAGTGCATTGTAGGGGAACTATGAAGCGGGTCTCGGACGGCACTGTTGTTGCGACTTGCGAGCACGGAAAGGTCAATACAGACTCGCAAAGATCGAAGTTGTGATGGCTGCGAGAGCGTACGGGTGTGCTATTATATCTGAACTACCTAAGTCTTGCGCATTGAAGGCTTAGAAAGCAACGCACATCCATTATGAACGAGTGAGATACCCATCGAGGTCTACAAATGAAATACTGCAGCTGAATCAAGAACCAGACATTGCATATTCGTAAGCGAACCAGTCGCGCATCAAGGGGGCCTCTCTTGGAGCGTCCTTTCCTGCTCTGCAGGTAACACTTAAGCAACGCAATCTCCCGCACAATCCTGACTAAAAGCACTCGCCATCGCCGGCGGGCACGGCGTCTGTCTGTACTGGACAAATTCGCCCCCATTAGCCCACTGCGACCCATCCTGTCCCACTGGCACCGGCAGATTGGGAGCGTTGAGTGTCGGATCTGTATCAATATCGAAATGCACAGTGCACCCAAAATCATCCGGCCCACCACTAGTACTAGTACACCAATTCGGGGCCCCGTTATTATTGTAGCATGAATCCACAACCATAACTACGATGGATGAGCCTGGGCCTGGGCTACCACCGTAGGCACTTTGACCGGTGGTTTGCAACTCATAGCAGATGCCACAAGCAGGACCACAGTAGGGGGCGCCGTTGGACATGGAGCCTTGGAATAGGACTTGATTTACGGCGCCAGAGTAGTAACCTTGGCCTATGCCAAGCGCGGCGCCAGTGTTACCTTGCCAGTCTGCTGCAGCTTCATTACCGTTGCCGCAGTTGCAGGATGTACCCATATAGGCATAGTACTGGTTGAATGTTAGCTGAGGGTATAGAGGCAGAGAAAATGATGACAATGGACAAACTAACAGAAATACTGGCAATGCCTTGCCAACCGTCCTCGGTTGTGACATTGGTACAGCTCTGAGCATAGACATGGATCCAGTGAGGGAGTAGAGCCAAGGATGACAACAATTGGAATTTCATGGTTGCTGTTTCTCGGGGCAGTTGGAGAAAGCGTCGCTGGCTTGATATGGAGGTAGAAGGTGCTGTGCAATTATCGGAATAACGGGCTTAAGACAAGGTCATATAGGAATCCTCTTTCCAGAAGAGATAAAATGGCAAGGTTGGGGCAAAATGATGTGAAGTTGTCGCTTTAAGAAGGGTTTGAGCTGAATAAGGAGCACTGAGAGCACATAAGGGTACTTATATAGTCACGAACCTTCCGCAATGGTTTCTGAGTGAGCAGGTTCGTAACGCATGGAGGTGCAGTTGAAACCGTCCCGAGACTACTGTAAGCAGAGA
This sequence comes from Cladonia borealis, assembly GCA_018257855.2. NCBI lineage: Eukaryota > Fungi > Ascomycota > Lecanoromycetes > Lecanorales > Cladoniaceae > Cladonia > Cladonia borealis. Next base: position 1,440,687 of record JAFEKC020000013.1, read on the forward strand.
AAATATACAGAGCTACAGCAAAAATTGCCTGAATAGTATCATGTCCACAAGACGGGGCGACTGATCACAGAGACACATGACCCAGCTTCGGCAGCCATGAAGCTGTTTCATATCCCATGTCTCGAATCTTCCTCCTTGTCAGCGGAGACGGGGGTCTAAGAGCGGTAGCCCCCATGTAGCTGGGAAGGCTGGAAGGCGGTGTTTAAGTACTCAGCCGGGTTCCTGTGGTACCCGCGTGTGACATAATTGGGAAAATAAACTGCTCGAACTTGCAAAGGGATGAATGTAGCGGTAGAATGCAGGCCCATTGGTGTATTCTGCATGCGTATGTAGGTGGTTGGATTGTACAGTGTCTATTACGGTCTGTGCGCTAAGGATCCGATCTGCACAGAACTAAGGGATCAAAAACCTGGGGTAGACCTCGATAAAACACCTTTGCTGTAGAGTGCGGGACATAAATAATAGCAACGTCGCCGTTGCGGTTCGCAATCCCAAGCCTTGAAGCTTGCTGAGGAGCTTCAGTTCGAAGAGCTGGTGTCGCCTAGCCTTCCTTTGCCTCATCATTTCGTCTCATCATGTAAGCAATCGAATAGGACGATTCGGACAGGTTTCGAAGTTGTTTGCAGCATCGTGGCCAGACATCATAGCCTCCTCAGATGTGGCTTAGATGTTCCAGATCACCCCAGATTTACTGTCGCAAGAAGATCGCGTATAGCTGTAACGGCGATAAAATTCCCGAACAATAGGCGCTAACCAGACCCTTTGATTCGGGTCTGTCAACGGCGTTTGAGGTTGGTTCTTGGGGCTTTGGGTCTCCGTCTGAGCGTAGAAAGCCAATGCGGTCATTTGATAATATTGTTAGTAACCTGTCAAAATGCTTCGGATCTCCTCTCACAGGCCAGAGCTCTCCGGTCAATGAACCGTAATCATCTTCATCATGTACAATAAAATCATACCACCTGGATTCCCTAACCAATGCCTGTCTGTCTTTATACACATTTGCAACTTAAGCCCCTTGCCCTAAGCGTTGCCGCTCTTTTTCTTCCAGCTTTCTCCTGGCATTCAGAATCATTTCTTCCCGCCGCCTTTGTAGCAGTGCCTGCCTTTCATTCTTGTTATTACTCCAAGTCTGTGCTTGCGCTGCTCCTTGATTGCCTATCCCTTCTAAAGGCGTCGAGGGTGGCGACGACAGTTTAGAGCTGAGATTGTAGCGCGTAATGAGATCTATATGTTCTGGCTTCGGCTGGCTCGGACTCGTGCCAACCGTACCAGTTGTCGTCGGAGTCGGTATAGGTGGCTGAAAAGAAGGCGGTGGCTATCCAACGTATTGAAGTCAGCACGTGGCATTGTCTATGATCGGCGCATTGCAACGCACAGCATCTAGTCCCCCCCTCGATAGTATTCTCTCCGTAGTAGCAGCAACGCTTCCTCCGTTGCGCTGCAGGTCCCATATAATTTCCCTCCTTCCTATCTGCGGAAACATTGTAGCTATCTGCTCCACGTGTGCAGGGTTTGCTGTCCTAGAGTTGGTGCGGGGAGTGGTAGTCGAGGAGTTGGTGAAGAAAAAGTAGCGTATAGTTATGGCAGTGAAGGCGGCAAGAAGAAGGAGCGATGGGATAGAGAGGGTTTGTTGTTGATCAGACATGGCTTTCGAGTGTGGACAGAGGGCAGTGAGTGAAGGAGTCAATGCCTGACCAGCGGTAGTGTCAGGATAGGCTCTTAGTTATACTTAGAGAGAGTATGAATCGCATATGGGTCTGAACGCCGAAATTGAATTCTAGGGGCTTGGATAAGATGGAAAAGAAGATCGTGTGCTTCGCTATCTCTTTGACATATGCTCATAGGGCTGAAATTTAGCCCTCAAATTTATTGCTCTACACGAATATCACAACACATGAGACATATCCCCATACAAAAGGCTAATATAGCCGGGATCTCATTAAGCATAGCTTCCGGTCAACAGGACGTTTCCCTCCACTCAACCATGTAATATCCGAAACGCCACGCTTTCCACATATCCAATCAGACAAACGCCGACCCAATTCCTACCTAATATCTGCAGGTGTAAGTGCCTGCACCACACTCGTGCCTTCACTGAACCTGGTTTTGAATATTCGATTGGCGTTCTGGAACATGCCATCCTTGAGACTGACGACAATGAACTGAGAGCCTTTGAACCTCGTCTTGATCAACCGGCCAATATTTTGTGTATGCGACAAGTCCAGAGCTGCATCAACTTCATCCAAGATATACATTGGTGCGGGTTTGAATTGCAGTAGTGCCATAATGAGGGAAAGTGCGATAAGAGACCTGGTCCAAGTCATCAGCATATATCTACATCCAAATATGAATGGCACGCTTACCGTTGTCCACCACTCAGCTCAGTCAGGCTTTGCTTCCATACCTTACCCAAGCTGACCTTCACCTCCAGCCCATCTGAGATCTGCTTGCCTTCAGGTGGGTCTAATTTGGCAAAGCTACCAGGCAGGAGCTCTGCAAAGATGTTGCCAAAGTCACCATTGACCTTAGTCCAAGTCTTATGCAAGGCTTCCTTCTTATACTCGTCGAGACTGAGTATGGTCTCCTCTATCTTCCGTTTGTCTCGTATAACAGTCTTCATCATGTTCTTCAGAGCAGCCTCCTTCTTTTCAACGCTATCGATCATGTTCATGACCTTCGGGTTGATCTTCTTTTTCATGCCTTGAAAGCGCTCCGTAAGATTGCGGAGAGAAGACTTGCACTCTGCAATGTTTTGGCCTTTGCAGTCGTAGGGGCTATTAGCCCGTCCAAAGTTGTCCTTCTCCTCTGCGATCCACTCATGCTCTTTCTCCATTTCTTTCAGCATTTGCATGGCATTTTGCTGCTCTTTCTGGAATTTATCGATTTGGTGAGATAGCTTTTGCATCTCAAGTCCCTCTTCTGTAATACGCGACGATTTTGACCTTGAAGCATTCTCTAATGCCTTGAGCTCCTCGTCAAATCCCGTTAATTTGGCACGCTCATCGTCCAGGCGCGCCTGCGCGATATCCTGTGCATCCTGCAATCCTTTCAGTACTTATGCTGTCGGAAGGAATTTGTAAACTGACCTTCGCCTGAGTCTGTTGTTCCTGTAGACCTTCGATCTCTGCTTCCTGTGCCTTTAAGGTTGAATCAACCTCTGCGAGCTGTTCTTGAGCAGCGCCCAAGTCGGCACCCGCTTGCTCAGCTTCTAATCTACTTGATTGCAGCTCCTTTTGCAAGTTCTTTACAAATATCGAATTCTTAATCTGGCTTTTCTTGAGTGCATTCAACGCACTTTGCAATTCCGCGAGCTTGCTGTCCTTATTGTTATCAAAATCTTTCATGTCCTTCTCAATGCGTTTAACATCCTTCGATGCTTCTGTTTGTCGTGCCTTGGCGTCTGCGATGTCCTGCTTGAGCTGTTGTATGCTTGCCTTCATCTCCTCCACTCCTTGGATGATCTTGCGAACGTTAGCAGGAAGGACAAAAATGCCTAATGAACACCTACCGACGACGAAGAATTACCGCCAATCTGTTCCTCCGTCAGCTTGATCTCGTGTGACTTGAGGTCCAGCTCTTGCTTGGCCTTTCGGGCGGAATCCATCTTTTTCTTTTCCTTGGCCATGGAAGTCTGCAATTCCTTGAGCTCTAACTCGAGTGCATTTAGCTCTTGTGTAAGTCCGTTGAGCTTTCCCAGGGTCACCAATACGCCACTGGAGCTTGGTGAACTGCCACCAGACAAAGTCCCTGATGGGTCGTATACGTCGCCCTCGAGGGTGACGCTTTTCATTCGAACGGCGGGATCGAAAGTCACTTTTTTGGCTGTCTCTGCGTCCTCGCAGACTAAAGTCGAGCCGAATACATATTCCATCGCTGCTAAGACTTCTTTATCATAACCAACCAACGACAATGCGAGATCGACCTTTTCAGGCGCTATGTTTTGCGCAGCACCAATTTTGTCCGCTGATGCCTTGAAAGCAGCTATCTTGTTCAACGGAATGATGGTGACTCGCTTTCTTAGCTTGCCATTTTGGAGGAGTTGGGTTCCCGTTTCTGAGGAGTCAACAACCACGTTGTAAAGCCGACCACCTGCACAAATCTCAAGCGCTGTACCGGCATGAGACTTGTCTCTATCCAAAGTGAATAATTGTGCCACTAGACCTTTGACCCGTGACCGGTCGAATCCTGGAGATGGGTCACTGTAACTGAAGTCAATATTGGCAACCTTGCGCTTGAGGCCATCAGCCTGTTCCCGAATTGCCCGAATCCGTTTTTGGAGAGAGGCTTCTTGTTGGTACATTGATTCTTCCTTGCCGGGCTCAAAGCCTAGTTTACTGAGCTCCGCTTCCGATTTCTTTGCTTGCGCTTTGAGTGTTTCGAGATCTTTGAGCAGGCCAGAGTTCTGTTCCTTGGCCTTCTTTGCTCGCGGTTCATCCTCCTTGATTCGTTGCTCCAGGTGCTTTATCTTGAGCTTAGCCTGCTCCTGCTCAGTAGTAGCAGCGCTGACACGGTTTCTGGCGTCCTGTATTTGGCCTTGGTATCCACTTTCTTGGCCCTCTCGTGACGCAACACCAGTCTGCAATGTTTGCAACAACTCTTCTTTAGTCTCTACCTCCGCTATTTGCTTGTCAATATCCGCTTTGGCTGCATCGTATCGGGACTGCAACTCCTCGTAGAAGTTGCTCTTCTCTTTGACCTGCGCTTCCAGCTCTTTAACCGACCTCTGAAATTGTTTCCTCCTTTCCTTCTCCTCGGTCATACTTGCTTGCTTGAGGTCGAAGATTGTTGCCATTCGAACGACCTCATGGGAAAGCGTCTTAACCTCTTCCTCGAGCGCCTGAAATTTTCCACCTTTTCTGAGCTCCTTTTCTCTTGCAGCCTTGACCTTTTTCACATCTTCCTCCAGATTAGCGATCTCGCCCTTCAGCCTTTTGCCCGAATCTTCTAGGTCCGCTGCACGCTGCTTCTTCGCCTCTAGATCGTTCGCAGACTGCTTCAGTTTCTCCTTGTTTCTTATGAAATCATGCGCAACCACGAGTCGTGTCAGTCGTTCCAAATCACTCTGGGTCTGCTGAAAGTCCAGAAACGCTCGCTTCTCTGTTCGTAATTTGTCCAATTTCGGCTCTATCTCCTCCTTCAATAGTTCAGTAATTTCTTGAACCTTCATTTCCTTCTTCGCCATTGTTTTGAATGCTTTGTCTCGCCTGTCCTCAAACATCCGGGTACCAGCTGCCTCTTCGATCATGGCCAATATCTCTACAGGCTTCATATTCAGCACCTTAGTGATCCGCCCTTGCATGATGAGGAAGTTAGGGTTGTTTATATTGAGCTGGACGGATTGGAACAGATTCTGGACCGTTTGCTGTTGCGCACGGTGGCCATTGATGAGGTATTTGCTTGTACCGCCAAGTACGATCTGGCGCGTGATAGATATCTGACCATATTCTTCAAATCCAATGGGCGACTTTTTCTTATCCCGATTGTCGAAGACAATTGTAACGCTAGCTTTGGTGACACCGGCTTGGCCTCGTTTATAGATCAAGTCCTAGTAATTGACTTGATGTCAGTTGGAGGGCCGTAAAGCGGCAGAAAAGAGCTATTAAACTCACCTGTATATTTTGTGCCCGCACCGTGCTCATGCTCGTGATACCCAGGACGAAGCATATTGCGTCCAGAATGTTTGACTTCCCACTTCCATTAAGACCTGTGATGGAGTTGAAGCTCTCGTCCCACCCACTAATGACCGTTCGAACAGCATATGACTTGAAGCCATCGATAACGAGCTCAACTACCCTCATTTTCGCAATGTTCCCAAGAGGGGGGTATCAAAATGTAGGAACGCGGTCTCTACAGTATTTGTTTACTTGCGGAACCGTTCCGCGGGAGAAGGGCTCAGCCCTATGGACAGCTCTTTAAGTGCTTAAATCTATAAAAACATCACTTAATGTCCATACAGCTTGTCAATCCACCAAGTCCCTTTTGGTTGCTGAACAATTTTGGTAATGGCTGGGTGAATGCTTTACGGAGACAGGAGATAACAACATCCATTAGACCGTGAAGAGTGAGGCAGGCTGCCCAGATAACAAACACAGAAAAAGCTACGTGAACAATAATTCTAAAGCCGGTACGGCTTTTTGAACAAGAATCTTTCACAGCTGCCGTTTCAATACATTGAAATCTTTTTCACTAAGTCTGGCTGTGAAGTTAGAAGCCCAAACCTTCATTCACAGGGATGATAGAGTACTCATCCATACAGACCTTACGCGGAGCCGAACGCCTCACGGCAGAATTCGCCGCAACTATATGCACGCAGAGGGATCGGAAGAGAAAGCTCATGCAAAACACTAGATATGGTTGTTGTAACCAGGTCTCTGAAGGATAAAAAAGCATTCTTTGTTAGATGAGCCCTTCCGGGATGGGAATGGGAGCAGGGCCGTTTGAGAGGGAGCACTAAGGGAGCGCTACGTATGGGGCAGTGCAGGGGGGCAACAGGTAGGAGCCTGAAATGGCTTCCCCCCTCTTGGCTTAAGCTACCCTCGTTATTTGTCTGCTGAACAATTCTCATCCTAATGCTACTTCTATGCTCTCTACCTGGAACCGCGACTCAAAAAATCTTCTGACGTTAGTGCCCTTACGATTAACCCGAGGGAACTACTTTCTCCATGCCCGTCACATCTAATCAATCTTCCTCAAATCTGCTGGTGATCCCGGAGCTTATCAGCCGTATAATCAGCTATGTAGATGCTCCAATCGATCTGTTACATTGTTCCTGTGTCAATTCGACATGGAATATACCAGCGTTGAAGAAGCTGTATAGGGGGTCGATGAATGATATGCGCTTCCGCACACCTGAAATTGGCTGGCTCAACTCGCTTTTTGTTGCGTCACGGGAGCGCTTCGCCCGGAACATGGGATTTATCGAACATCTTACGATCGGCCCTGAAACAATCGCGACAGAAGATTTCAGATTTGTCTGTCTAGAGAAGTGTCGCCCGTTACGTGACCGCAGAAGAGCTGAGCTTTTGCTGCGGCCGAGAGGGAAGGGACCCACCAGCCTGGCCATCCCCCTCGAGCTTGTCGAGCAGGATCTTTCCGCTCTGTGCGACTTCATCCTCCACCCCGATCTCAAATTTCTGATCATTGACCATGAATATTGCAATCTTCTGAACTTCGATCTCGGCGGCCTCCATGAGCATACTTCTCTCTCCGTAAGTCCACCCAGAATGACACTTTTTCTCCTCCCTGACGCGAGTTACAGAGACTCTCAAATCTTGTGGCACTTTCAATCTACCGGTCAGAGGAGGAACTAGACATCGAGAAACTTTGCGAATGGCTAGCCCACTGCGATCTCAAGATATTCCAGATAGACCAATTCCAGCAGCTTAAGCATCTCTCGCAACCTCATATGGTACAGCTTCTGCGGTGTTTATGGCGACATCAAAATCTTCAAGCGCTCGCTCTTAGAATAAGCTGCGGTGAGACTGGTACTGGTGGAGTTTGCGCGAATTTGGAAAAAGAGATAGGAACAGCATGCTGGCCAAGGCTACAGGCTTTGTATCTACAAGCGGTGGATCAGTATTGGCTGCAGAAGCTCCCAATGTTTGAGAAGCTTCAGATTCTCGAACTGCGAGATATAAAGTTTTTGCTACGTGAATTCGTCGAAGACCTGGCGCAAAGCATTTCAAGGTGTCGATACTTACAAGTGGTTGACCTTGAGTTTCGAAATGTTGTTGACTCCAAAATCTTCTCCACTATGGCAAGCGGCTGCCCGCTATTACAACGATTCTGTGTGAGAACCCTCGACGGTGGCATAGATATGAAAGGGGATCACTTCTCGCGGCTTTTGCAAGCCTTACCTCGGGTGGAAATTCTTTCGCTCCCTGTCCGCTTCAGGATGAATGCCTCGAATCTTCGAGACCTTGTCAATTGCTGTTCGCGCCTGAAGGTCCTCGAAATGGATTATACAGGGTTATATCTCTCGTTGGAGTCCCTGGTGGAAGCACCTCCGCTGTCGGGATTAAGAGTGTTGAATTTGGGTTCAGTGCGGTTCGAAAACCCTAGTCGCTATGCGCAGCTAAGGAGCCTGAAGAGCATCGCAACGGAATGGAGCAGAGTTTTCCCGCAATTGCGACGAGCTCCATGCCCTGCAGACGTGCACGGTCCCGAAGTTCATATAGAGGAAAATCCATCGAATAGAGACGCGGATCGTGATGATGACGATTGGAGCACCGATAATGACAGCGAGATGTCCGTGGATGATCCCGGGCTAGACTATGATGACTATGGCTCGGACTGGTTCCACATGAGAAGGCGGCTCTGGAAAATATTGGGCTATAATATGGACGATTGCCATGAGGTTATCACTGGGACAAACCATATGTGGCAAACGGATTTTGAAATTGTACAGCTTGATTGGCCTATCACCCCACTAAAAGCGTTTCTGGATCCCAAAATGCATTCCAGAGTATAGTTAGTAGAAGTGCTGGATCTTACGACGTTTTCGGCGTAAGCTATCCTACTCATCTCTACGAGAACTCTTGAGCATAGGACGCGGTCTCTATGTCAAAGAACTTGACTACGATTGGTGTCTTTGGCTCGTCAAGTTTGTTCGGTTCTCGGAGCTACATGCATCGTTTTCTTCTGCAGCTCTCGAATAGCCTGTCCTGCTCACTTTGACAATGTCTGTTCATGCTTATGGATGACATGAATCAGCGCAGCATTTGATGGAAACTTGGTCATCAAGTCGAAAACCACCTTAGCACAGAGATGCGGACAGTTTGAAATGTCGTCATATTCCTGCCTTATCTGGAAAAAGTGCTGCTTCGGAGACTTTATGCTATCATTCTTGGTTAGGCAATCGAGACTAAGGACTTCTTGGATTTTTGGCTGTGAGGTTGCACTAACGATTCATTATCAGAGGACGTTGTTTCCAAAAAGGTGTCCCGTTTCGGAGGTCTCTTCTATTTAGGAATTCTCATTGTTGATGACGTCTCATTCCAGAGTTCTAGGTCATCACCACCTTCAACTCCTGGTTATGTTCAAACCTGGAGTTTTATCCTTGCATCTGCTTTGTCCACATCCAAAATCCATTGATAAAGCTGCATTTACCTCATAACAAATTTCAGCGGGCCCCCAGCTGTAACTTCCTAACAAATTCAGTTGCATGGTCGATTTAGAACCGGCATTCGGTGGTTGCCTGTTTACAAATAAAGGCTTTATGTCTTCGTACATGCCATGCTGTGGCCTGGATGAATATCGGAACAGTCAGCGAGATTCATTCCCAATCATGATCCTAAAAAGCTGAGGATGACGAAGTGCTTCACCGTCATACAGTACCGGGTCCGTCGAATGGTTGTAAGTGCGGAAATTTTTCGCAGCTCGGTCTACAGGTACTAGAGAGCCAATTAGACCGAACGTGTCAACGGATAGTGAGGAATAGAGATACTACCAAAATAGATAGACCCTGACTCTTCAGGAAGAATCCTGTCATTGCCGCGCCGAACCTTTCCAAAAAGCACCAAAGACTGTCCATTACTGAAGCATATAGTACATCGATGGTTCTTGCCAACAAAACAGCCGTGCACGACACCCTCTATGAAGTGGTTGGCTATCTTCATAATGTGTGGTGTAGCGCCTGGGTTCCGCTTCTCGTACTTAATGTGACCGCACAATGAAGGAAGATTACAGCAACGTTTGAACGGTCATGAAGGGAGAAAGAGAGACTCCCTCATCCTGAAGAACCAACATGCGAGTATAACTAGTTTCCGTACCAGATTCGAGGCGTTTGGAGGCCTTGTTGTCATTCAAAACGGGCCTCGTCAAAGAATTATGCAGCAGTCCTCTCAATTTTCATCATTGGAATTGAGATGGAAGCCAATTCACAACAAATATCAAGACGTGTCGAGTCACAAAAGACAATCCGGACTAGCTAATGACAGGTATGTGGTGGCAATAAGGAGAGTAATGTCGCATTTACCTTGATGAGACACTGCAAGGGGATCGAGAACAAACAGAATTAATTGGAAAAAAAAAGGAGAGGGGCGTACGTAGACAGCCAGTAGAGCCTATGTATAGAGTTATTGACTCAGCATCCACTTCCAGCTACACTACAGGCCGCGCTTAAGCTTGCAGAAGTTCGACAGCTAGAAAGAAAGGAGAAAGCGGCTGAGGGAGAGCAGGGGAGAGTAGCAGGGGAGCATGAGTGAGCACAGAGGGAGCACGAGGGAGCAGTGGGAGAGCATAGGGGCGCAAAGAGGGATTATATCGACGAACAGGCCGTAGCGGGGGAGCAGAGCGGTGACGCCTGAGTCAGCAATAGGACATGTGTTGCCCTCGGTTCGGGGAGTTTATATGTACACATATATACATATTCCGGCTAGCGTTCAGTCTCACTTCCAGGCTACAGCGGCAACTTCAAGCGAGCTTCGAGACATGACTCAACTCCGTTTCATCCCTTGAGCAGACAACGTGCACAGCTAGGAATATGCATCACAGATCGATAAACTTCCTGGATGGGGAGTTTGACTACCTACTCTGTATAGTTCTTGCCCGACACTTACAACATTACAATCCCATTGTTGGTAAAGCAATAGCGAGCTAATCCGTTGAAGATTTTCATTCAGGTAATTTACTACTTGGATCCACACTCTTCTCTACTGTAGTAAGATGTCGCCAGAAACATAAGACTATTCTGGATTAAATCATCAATCCCCCACGAACCCTCGCCAAAGAATTGCTCAAAACTTGTCTTGATCCTGTTGTATCTTCCCAAAGCGGCCCAAGTACGGCTCTCTACTGACTTATCACTGCTTTGAGGGAGCCAGAAGCCAGTCTGGGGCAGCAACGACTCCTCCATTATAGGAGGATGCAGCGGCTCACTGAAGTCGACATCTTCGACCTCTTCGAGCTCAATCGAGTTGAGGTACTCTAAGTCGACTTTGCCCAATAACCCAATCATTATCAGGAACGACATAGTTCGTCTCAGGTTAGTAGAGCTTCGAACGATGACGGTGGCCAACCAGTAGACTGCTGAGTCAAAGCGCCCTTCCATATGGCCTGGGTCTGGATGACAACATTCTTGGACTATCTCAAAGCTTTCCAGAATTTTAACAATTACGGGTACCCTGAGATCCTCCTTCACCCCACGGTACATCGGATATTTGGGTGCCAAATCGAAATCGACGAGATCTTTGTTGGCCAACCCCTCCATGACTAAGTAAAAACACTCCTGAATACGAAATCTCCATCCTAAAGCGCTGAGTAGTTCCGCTTGGCGCTGTTGGTAGCGTTCTTTTGAAATTTTTTTATTCTCGAAAAGATACTTTGAGCTCGCTGCAGCCTGGATCAAAGCTGCATCCTTTTCCCCACCCAAGTCGCCAGCAAGATCCAATTCAGCAGCAATGCATTCCACAGCATTCTGTACATGCTGCCATGGAATGTTATGTTGTGGGAGGCCTGGACGTGTCACGGTGGTCGATGGAGTAATGATACGGCGAGCCAGATTGGTGGCGGTGGGTGTTTGAGAGAAACTTTGATCGACAAAGTCTGTAAAAAGCACATCGAGGAACCTGACAATGAGGGCGATATCAGAAGTATTCAGCTTCAAGAAATTAATATGCTCTTCTAGAGTCCAGTCGGTGGTCTCCGCTGACCCAACAAGGCCGAGACTGCGCAAGAAGGCACCACTGAAGACAGAATGTGGAAATCTTCCACTGGGAGATATCTGTGCCGCCCAAGATAAATCCTCACAGCTGATGAAGGTATGGATAAACCTCTGCCTTTCCTTCTTCGCACTGATCTTATCCATGAAGATGCCGGAATCGCAGCTCTGCACAACCACGTTCACTCTCACTCCAGGTCTGAAGGTGTCTAAGACCTCTGCTAGATCCTTAGCCTGCAGGATCTTACCCCCTATGCTAGTCCCTTCCTCAGTTCCATGCCCGATAAGGATTATGTTGAAGATATCCCCTGCTACCAACTTCTTGTCCTGAATTTCCATATACCTCAAGACCTCGTCAGCCAATTGGTCGACACGATCCCCAGAGATCTGGTCCCAAAAAAACCTCTCTCCACTGTAGAATTGAGCCCTGTTGAAGATCTCTATCATAGCTTCCTGCTCTTTCAGGGAATTTTGGCCATCCCTTCCCCGTCTCCCGAATTTAATACTGTCATGATGATGCCCCTCATCGAAGTATTCCCGAATCGGGAAGCAACTCCAGAAGTCCCCTCCTTCCACACCTAGAATTCTCAAAGCGCGATAAAAACCTAGGAAATTGCTGAAATGCCAGCTATCGGACGCAGCGTTCGTTGCGCCGCATACGACCAAGAACTTGCTAACGGGTTGTTGTCGCGTAACACTCATTTTTCGCACCAGATGAGGTAGGTCACTGTGATCGTCTCAAGGACTGTTGTTGTATACTTTGCTGAGGTGATTGGGGTGTCCGAGTAAGTAAATTTTCTTGTCGAGATTATGTGCTGCTGAAATAGTCTTCTGTAGGGAGGCTTTGCGAGTATATATATACGCTGGTTGCTGTCTTGACACAATGGTCCATATATAACGAAGCTTGATTAAAAAAAAGAAACAAGAAAAATTGAGGCAGGAAGGCGAAAGCGTTTTCTCTTTTATAATCCATTTCTTAGAAAGTTTATAGTTGGTAGTTCATATGGAAGTCACAATCGCATGTGAAAAAAGCTTCCACGAGTCTTGGCTTCGAAAATGTGGACGCCTCTTCATTTTTGCTCTAACTCAATTATTATAAGCTCAATTATCACCTAGATGTCATCTTCGGGGGCACATCTGTCGTCGGTCAGCTGGTGGCAGCTCAATACAGGATGCATATTGATAATGAGAAAGGTTCGATGGGTACTTAATCTGATGGCGTGCTAAGCTATCTAATACTAGAAATGGCTTCTTTAGAACATCTTTCCGTGACGCTGCTGCATGCATGAGATTGCTGATATGAGCAGTTGCTTCACCCATGCTCACTGAGGCACCTGATGGCGAGTGTATGTTGTGCGCTATTACATAGCCTCCTGATGAGCTAAAAGAGCATTCTCTGATGGATCCGCCCTTCGAGCAACCATAAGCATGAAACCATGAGATTGCTATATATGCCATAAACACCCTCCTCGCCTTTACGGTGAGGATAATCAGGTATCACTTTCATCATCCTTTGTCATATATCGTCTTGAAAGAGTGTATTGATCGTTCCCACCTGAATTTCCATCGACCCAACCACGTCCAGCCAATCAGTATGTCTTGTAACTCATATGCCAACGCGGCTTGGTCTTACGCTTCTGCTCAGGCAACTGAGCAAGCAGCGCCAAGTCCACCAAGAGCGACTGCGCTTCCCCGCATTCTGCCACATGGTTGAGCATCTCATCTGCTGTGTATAGCCTGCGACTTGCGGTGTGCAATCTGCAGGAAATGACACCTTCTGAGCCATTCCACCCCTCTTGTTCATGGCAGTTGATCAGGCGCCGCGGCACAGGGTTACGATATTCCTGATCAACGTCAACTCCATTCGGCAACGAACGCTGACATCCTCTACAGCCAATTCGCCCATCCCACCAAGATGTACCTCCATAGTGTTCTGCTCGTGTACAGCCTTTGCAGCGGTAGCTCCTATTAGGGGTCTGGTTCCTCGAGTCCAGGTGAGGCATTGGCACAGTTGTCTGACGCCAAGTATACTTGTGATTCTTAGTACATGGCATACGAACACGTCCCGAAGAACTGTTTGAAAGTATCCCAAGCCTTGCTGCGGCTGCTGAGCTGACAAGATACTCCTTTTCCGGGGTCTCCGTAGGAGTCTCCGGGTTCATTTGTAAGAACCTCAATCTCCTCCGCGGAAGGTCGGTTATTGTATCGCCAACGGTCCACAGCATCATCGGTACTCTCGTTCTTCGGCTTCGGACTGAACTTCTACTGTGCTTTGTAGGGTCACCCAGGCTAATGGGTATAAGCTCAGGGTCGTAACGGGCACAGCGCTCGCAGCACCGTTGAAGTCCGGGAAGGAAGACGTAGCCACCGAATCGATTACAAACCACGCATCGATCATGCGTCAGGACGTCGTGGATGTTTTCCAGTGAAAATGCCGAGTCTAACTCGGTCTTGTAAAGAGCGGAGACCACTTCGGGAACGTATGTGATGACATTCCGGTAATTTTGATTCCAAACCACCATAGAACGCGCGCGGCTGTTTACGGCTTTGAAATTCTGAAGATCATGTAGACTCAGCTCGGAGATGATGCTTTGAATGATCTCCACTGGTTGCTCCAAGGCACCAAGAGAGAAGCTCTCTCCCGAGACTTCTAAGCCTTCTAGCATGTGCATGAGGGGTGTTTTCTTCTTCCCAGTCATGCTGAGTGGGCGCGTGAGGTGAAGTAGAAGTGCTTCGTTCAGCAAGTCTCCGCTGGTGTTCAGAGACTTGGCCACCTCGCGTAACATTTCTGAATGTTGCCAACAATAGGGGGACCCCTTGGTCCGCGGTTTGTAACAGGGACGCACACCATCTGCAGCAAACCTAGAATATGATTGATGAGGGTGAGGATATTCAACAAATTCCTTGCATAGCTGTACAGAGTTAGTAATCGCCAGGCTATGTAAGAGTTATTGCAGTCTTGGATTAGTATCTGCGGAGAGCATGAAGCCAGAACTTACTAGCACCATGTTTACTGTCCACGCTGCTCTAAATCAACGTAAATGTAAAGGTAAACTGTCTGGATGGATGAAAGTAGAATCTTTGTGTGTTGAGCGGGGTACATGCAAGAAGTGTTGATGATATGGTGCATGTGAAACGAATGTGAATCATGTTAATTTTCGGGCAGTCATAAACATATAAGGATGAGCGCATACCATGCTCGCTCCTTCCCCAACATATATGAGTACTTCGGTTAGCGTTCAGCCTCACTTCCAGGCTACAACGTAAACTTCAAGCGAGCTTCAAGGCATGACTCAGTGGGGCTTTATCTATCTCTTGCGCGCACGATATAGTTTCGAAATCTCATGCCACCATGGTATCATTAGATGGATGGGTAGTTGGCTGGTGTGGCTTTTGCATCGGTGAGTGAGGTAAGCTGGGGGTGAGTAGAAGGGTTCACCCCTCAACCGCACACACTTATCAACCGTACAGCCTTGTAGGGCTGATGCCTAGAGACCCATCATACACAACTTCCATAACCCACTCCCACCTCACTGACCATAAATCATATCAAATCTCCCTACACCACCTCCCCAACCCCGCCCCACCCATAACACCCCTCCCCTCACCCACCACCCAGTTCCCAATCTCCCCCAACCCCACCTCACACATGCCCCTCCCCCCTCTCCCCTCCTTTTCCCCCACCATCCCCAACTTAACCACCCCTTCCCACGCCCCCTTCGCCACCTGTTTCCCCCATACCCTCCCCCCCGCTCCACCAACTAGGCCACCTACTCCGCTCTTCACTTTCGCTTTAGAAGCCAGGGCGACGTATTCTTCATAGACGGCTTCGAAACCGGGTAGCGTGGTTTCGTAGATGGTTTCTAAGCGGGCCGCGGCGATGAGGAGGGAGAGTTGAAGGGTGCTGAGGGCGGGGAGGAGGGCGAGGTGGGGGGAGTCGGGTGGGGAGAGAAGGGGTTGGGTGGATGTTCCGGGAGCGGAAAAAGAGGGAGGGGTGGGAACGGGGTTGGAAGGGGAGAGCGAGGAGATGGGGAGGAGGGCTGAGGAGAGGAAGGTTGGGATCGATTTTTGGGTTGTGTAGATGGAGTGGAGGAGGGTGGATAGTTCGGTTGTGGAGAGGAGATGGTGGATGTAAGCGTTCCACAATCTTGACAGGTGTTGCAAATCAGTCTTGCCCTTCTTCTTCTTCAGCAGATCGTCATGGGAAGGATGATATTCCAGCGCTTTCTGGCAAATCTCCCTAAACTCGTTAAAGGTACGTGGCAGGGAGAGATGCACATATCGCTGCGAAAACCGGGATTTGACTCTTTTCTCAAGCGCGTCAGAAACGGCGAGGTTGGTAGTAAGCCCAAGGACGCAGATGGGAGCGGCGTGGGATTGTGCGGTGTCGAAGAGGTTGTAGAGTAGGGTTTGGCGGGGGTGGGTGGTGAACAGGTGGAATTCGTCGAGGATGAAGATGATGGATTTGGACTTCGTCGTTGCCGGTTGATCGTAGTCTTCTGAGACGGCCGAATGGGTAAGGAGAGCAAGGAGGGAGGTCAGTGTGTCCGCATAGCTGCTTCGGCTGCCGCCTAGGTCGTCGTTCACGACGTCCATTTCGCGACCTAGTTGGCGCCATATCTCGCGGAGGGCGAGCTTGTCGTCTGTGTGGATGAAGCCGTTGAGACGGACAACATGGAAGTCGTCCTGGTGGGAGGCTCCTAGGTCTGAGATCACTGTTTCTATTAGATTTGTTTTGCCAGTTCCTCGGGAGCCGATTATGAGCATGGAATTGCCTTCACCAGCGAGGACGGTTTGCGAGACGAGTTGGTGGACCTTTTGATACGGGGATGATAGGCTGACGAGTGGGAGACGGCGTTGTCCTGTGAGGCCGGAGAGGATGTGCGTCTTGAGCTCTGTCAAAGATCCTGGGTCCTGGGAGAGTAGTTGCTGGAGTTCTGGGGTATGGCCTTCGAGTGAGTCTTCGGCGTCGGATTGAGGTGAAGCATGAGTGGTAGGATCTTGGACTGCTTTAAAGATGGAAGACTCTTCGCCGATAGCTGCAGGAGCCGCTTTGCCACGTCTCTTCCTTCCCTTGCCGGTGGGTGCCTCTGCAATATTCAATTCCTCTCCAAGGCTATCTTTGTTGAGCTCATCCGGAGAGTCTTCCGTATCTATAATATCTCCAGGGTCGACATTCCCATTACCCACCTCATCTCGCCTTACGACCACACGTTCGGCCTCCTCCTTGCTTGCTCGTTTCCCTTTACCTCTGTGGGCAATCGATGTTTCAACGACGTCCAGAGTCGTAGATTGGACCTCCTGAGCATGAATGTCTCTCTTCCTTCGAGACTTGGATGTAGTGACAGCGCCGACATGCGCAATTGCATTCCCCCCGGATTGAGGATCAGTATTCTGCCGTAGGGCAATCGTAGGCTTTCCGTTACCATTCTCCACTGTGTTGCCCTCCACCTCTCGCTCTCCCTTTCGCCGTGAAGCTGGCGTAGCCACAGCATCCCCGCCCTTATTCTCTTCTCTTCTAGCCACAGACTTCCTCGTTGGTCTTTTCAATCTGCCGCTAGCACGTACAGAACCCTCAGCGTCAGAGCCACGTTCCGTGGGCGTGTGGTTCAGCTCGTCTCCACCAATGTCCATTTTATCGGTCATGTCCTCGTGTTGTCCAGCAACATCATCTTCATGTTCTTCCTGACGGGGGTCATCAATTTCATCAAGCCATACATATCCCTTAAATTTCTTTCTCTTTTTCTTTATTGGGGTTTCAGTAGGCGTTTTGTCCTCCTCCTCTTCCCCAACCCTATCTTCGTTCGTATTCCTCAGCTCCTTCTCCCCAATCTTCTGCTTCTTAGAAATTCCATCTCTTCGACCACCTGTGTCACCTCTTATACCCTCATCCACATCCTTGTCTTTGGCTCTTCCTGTCCTATTCGCCTCAGGACTCTCCTTCACTAGCCGCTCCGCCTTTGGCGTACTTTTGACATTCCTAGGTCTAACAGGGAATACATCACCCTCCTTCATTTCGTCCTTGAAGGCATGGGTTCTCGCTTTGCCGTAGACAGCTTGCTTGACTGTTTTTAAGATGCGAGAGTGGAAGGGTAATGGTAGATCAACCTCATCTGCATTCGCGAATGTAGTGGGATTGGTCTTGCGCCTTTTGGCGGCTCGCGGGGATAGCTCGAGAGATGTCATTTGCTGAGATGAAGGATTATAGAGAGAAGATGAGGACACGGTGGGAGTAACGATGGGCAAGAGAAGTAAGTTCTGGTGATGGTAGTGGTGATAAGGAATTCGAGGGGCGCTATCTAAAGTGGTTGCACGAGGCACGCGTGGGGAACTACGCGACGCGATTCGCCAGTATTGGTCAAGTCCAACCTGCTACATTTATTCATCCTAATCGTTCACTACCTATTTACTATAATACCAAGGAATAGAAGCAGGTTTGGGATTGATGATCAAAGCATCCACACTGGACTCTCGTAGTCCAGTTGAGTGGAAGTGTTTGTATGCTTTCTAAACCCAATATACACAATGCTCTCGCCAAGTTCAATACCTATACCTACGACAATGCAGGCTTCCGGCCCCCCAACAACCCTATCCAAATGATGCAATGGTTGGACAATAAAGAAAGGCATGAATGGTGGATGGAAAAATAGCCGGCTCAACCATCGCCATGCATGCATGCATAATGGAATAATATCCGCAAGAGAAGAAAGAACCAATGCAATCCATAAAACTCGTGACGGAAAAGGTCTCTATCGATAATAGACAGGACCAATGACAACTCCAGTTCCATGCATATCCTGATAGTAAGGCGTGTCCAGAGGACGCGAAGCGAATGAGCGCCCACTGGCTGCCTCCGGGTACTTTTTGTAACGCCAGTGGATATCCTATAACCTGATACGATGATCCCAAAATCAAGTAGTGATCCGACACTTTGTGAGCGGGTATAGTTTGGGTACGGTCTCGGTACAAGCGTCGGCCGACGGACGTCGATAAGTTCTGGGATGCTGGGATCGACGAGGAGGTAGTGGCAGTAGTGTCAAGATGGTGTGTGAGGTAGTGTCAAATATGCGCCAAGTATTGCAGGTGTTGTTGCAGGTGTCTGAGTGATTTGATGATTTGAAATCACCCTCGGCCTGCCTGCATGATGAGTCCGTACCAAACGGAAAAACTCGACACTCGTGCATATGCATGTTAGGGTCGATCATTGATCACCATTATGAACTCCGAAGCTCCCGCTCTCGATCACGCATCGCTTTGCTCCTTGATCGCTCGGGTAGAACCATTTGTGATGATCCGTTATGACTTGCCTGCGCGACGGCATGGTCAAAGTTGTGTTGCGCTAGAACGGCGGCGTACTTCGGCTCCTTGAGAAACTTCGGGACGGAGTCCTGCATGTCATCATTAGCTGGCACTCTTCCATACCTGCAACTCTACAAAGAGGGGTGTGCTCACACTAGACATCAATTTAAACACTGACGTTTGTGCTTCCCTAAACAGACCCACAACTTCTTGCAAGCTCTTCAACAGCGAATCGTCGTCGCCCACGGCCCGAGTCATGCGTCCAGCCAGGCTGTTGCGCAGGTTGTGATCGATATTGAGCTCGCACGGTGAGCCGGGCGCCAGAAAAGCGTTGTATAGGCCTAGGAGATATTGTTATTATTGCAACATTTTGGGTAAGTGGGATGGCTTACCGTATGCAGCCGCTAAGTTTTCTCTGATTGCATCCAGTCGGTTGAATGCCTTTGCTCTCTCAGAGGTATCGTAGCTTCTGGTGAAATCCCTGACCTCTAGGTAGAACGCAAGGTTCTCTTCGCAGTGTGTATCCCGTAAGAATTCCCTGAAGAGTAATCTTAATGCAGGATCATTGACGATGATGTTCAGGCGGTTATTGTTGGAGTCCCTTGGTTGGTTCTTGCCGGTGGCCCGACCGGTAGTCGCAGCTTCAACTCTCGCATCGCCGTTTGGGCTCTCCCTTCCTCCCATCCACCCTGCAAGTCGTTGACCCTTTTCCGTTAAACCATAAATGGCATTTTTCGTCGGCTGAAATCTTGAGGCGCCAGAGTTTTGATGAGCGTAGACTTTGTCCTCTACCACGGCCCATATCAGCCCATGCTGGACGAACAGCTCAGCAATCTCATAGACCTCTCTGCGATCCACCGTCGTACAGCAATCCATCAGCCAATCAACGGCTGTTTTGCCTGTAAAAGTGTTGAGTACCAGACGGTCCAGAATCTTCCTTTCCTTTGCCATTTTCACTCCTATCAAGCCATTATAATAATCACTCAAGGAATCGTTGTCCGAAGCTGAGGTACTGGTCTTAACATTGGGTCCATCCTGACCGGCGAATCGTCGGAAGATAACTTCTATTGTCGCACGGTCATGCGACAGCTTGTCTGTGCCCCCATCTCTCTCCAGAATGACCAATTGCATTGTATTACGTTGACTGTCCAGTACATCCAGCACATGCCTCTGATTGATGCCATTGCGTTGACAGAACCTTGTCAACACATGCATGCCTTTCGGTGTCAGCTGCCAAACAGCGTTCTTAAGAGGGAAGCTAGTCATTGGTTTAGCATCTGCTGGCTCTACAAAGCGAGCGTCCATGAAGCGCTGGCAAACCGATCGTGCCATCTCTTTCGCCATTGAAAATGTAGTAGTAGTTGTAGTGGTCACAATTCTTGAAGGATCCTTGGGATCTGGCATTCGGTTGGATTGTGAAAACTTCAGAGACCCGAGGTTGTTGATCGCCTCTTCCGACGTAAATGTATGGTCAATCTTCTGAAAGCGTACTCGATGAGCAGTCAATGGTAAGCTGACCATCAATGTGGAGAAGAGGTCCTCGAAATCTCGGGTAAACGGTCTCTCTTCATCCGTCATACGGAGAAGCCTTGAAGATGTTTGATGCATCTTGTTTTGCGCTGCTTGCTGAGGAGATACTGGAGGTGGTGAGGGGACGTTGCGGAGGGAAGGCGACGGCGTCCTTTCGAGGAGTCGACGCCGATCCTGCGATAGGGAGCCCAAACCAGCTGGCTGACCTGACCCTTCAGCTCCCGGGCTTTGTGCTACCGACGGTGAGGCGCCGGAGTCTGGTTCCGTACGGGCCGGTGGGATGCCGAAGTAGCCCTTTTGTTTTGTAGAAGTATTCTCGGTAGGCGGTACAACGGCAGACGTCTGCTTGAACAAGCTGTTAGACGAGGAGGACGAAGAGTGTAGTGAAGCTTGAGATGTTTTGGGACGCACGCCAGCAGAGAGATTGGCGAGAGCAGCGTTTGTTTTTTCCCTAGCGATGGCAGCTATGGACAGTCTATTGTGCCTGGCCTGGTGGCCGGTAGTAGAGTTTGTGTTGTTCTCGGAGTCTCGGGAGGAGGCTGGAGGGTACGTAGGTGGGGACTGGCGTTGTGTTATCGGAGGGTAGGAGGCGATAGGCTGGGGAGCGTTTTCTGTGTGTTCTGGATCAGCGGTTACTTTGAGCAGGAGGAGATCTGCATCTGGTGGTGGTAGTGTGTTGTGTTGTAGTGAGGGTAATAATTGTATAGGTACGGATGAGGCTCAGGGAAAAGATTGGAAGATGACATACCCGTCATGTAAGGCAATTTGGCCGTATCCACAGCGCCAGCTCGGTCGCTGTGTGTAAAAGTGGTGACTGATGACAAGCAAGGCGCAAAAAGAGTTTAGGCTGGACGGCACTTGATGCTTAGAAGTGCCTAGAGGCTTTAGACAGGTTTGGAAATTCTAGAGGGGAGATAGTCGACGGAGAGACGGAGGCCAATTTCGTGGGAGCGCAATAATAAGCAATAGGGATAGACTTGGTTGGAAGGCAAAAGATGAGTCAAATCTGGGATCATGGACGGTTGGAGATGATGCTGACTTCGGTGAGTTGGGCTTAAGGGTGGTAGTGGTGATAGTCAGGCAAGCTAGTGGGAGTGGGACCTTTTTTTTTCACGTTGCAGCTGCACTAACCTGGTACCTACACCTACTACCTTACTAGAACTAAGGGAAATAATACTAAAGTACACAGTACGAATCCCGCGACAACCGAGATCCCACACCGCAAGGCCCAAGGAGAGAGAGGGGGGAGAATTGATGGATGATGCAAGGTCTACAGTCTACAGTCTACAGTCTACAGTCTACAGTCTACAGTCTACAGTCTACAGTCTACAGTCTACAGTCTACAGTCTACAGTCTACAGTCTACATAGGAGTACCCTTACGCGCCTGGATAATAAAAGGCAGGATTATGCGCAGGGGCAATGAAATCTTACGGGGGGGCGAAAAAGGATAGGAAGAGTGATGAGTTGGTGATGAAGGAGAGAAGAAGTGAGAGAGAGGAGGCAATGACAAAAGAGGGCTTTTTAGGCCAGTGTCACCCCTTGTGTCAGATTCTGATCGGCAAGACACGAGGGCGCAGGGATCTTGCATGGCCCACACGCCGCTAAGGCATCAGCATGGCTGATACGATGTTATTGGTGGGCAGTCCAGACGCTGCATGAAGATTCCCTGCGCCCAGAAACCAGTCTAACCATCACAGCGGCAAGGCTCCAACTTCCGGCCCCCATCAATCGCCCTGTGATGTCAGCCCAGCCTCCTGGGCCTTTTCTCATTGTGTTTGTTTTCTGCGCCATGCTGCGTCCGGGCATGAGAGACAACAAGAGATCCGCAATGCATTGCTTTTATGGAGACGACCGTTATCCGTTATCGCTGGCAGGAATGTGATTGAAATCTTTTTGCTTCTAGAAGTAGCAATTCACTACCACTGGTCGTATTTAATTACTGAGCTACTTAACTACTTCGTACACATACATGACAGGGAAGCAGCAATCGTGGGGTTTGTCGTGGCCTGCGAAGTCCTTTATGAGCAAAAAGGTTATTTGGCTAGCGCGTCCTGTACTACCGTCCTTTTCTACCTAGCTCTAGCCCTGGTGATCAATTGCTACTGCTACTTCTATAACCGCCGTTCGAAAAATACCTGGGCCTATTCAGGAGCCCGCGGACAGATTACAACCCAGGCCTCGGATCAAATTATGAAGCCTTGTGTTTACTGAAGGCTCTAAGTCTGAACTTTGTATACCTGTCCTCCTCGTACTTCTACCATATCCGAGACTTGAAGACTATTGGGTATCCAGATTCGTGGATACATTGCGTGCACGTTTTAGGATCTTCCGGGCTTCATCGATCATGCCATGCCATGCCATGCCATGCAATGCAATGCAATGCGCTCCACTCCCCATGCGATCCAGCATAACTCCCTGGAAATGCCTGAGAACAGATCTAGGATAAAAGGAAAACCCTGTTCTGCAGCGGTCTATGCAAGCCCCTTGGCTTCTCGAAACCCCCAATTATCCACGTGCAAGTCCGAGCTCTGTGCGACCTTTTTCTAAATGGCCGAAGATAAATTGCATCGATTTTCCACCAATATGCTCTCGAGACTACTTTCCTGGTCTAACTTGGGCGACCTCCTGAATTCCGCGCTGTACAAGACTATACTAATCACAGGCCAAAAACGCGAGATAAGGGTCACTAGGGGTCGTCACTAAGGATATCATCAGGCCCTATGGACGTCCAAATACGGCAAGCAACCACATGACAGCAATGATAAATGATACTAAAACATGGAACGACGACGAATCATTGTGGTGGAGTTCAGCATTGACGAAACCGTTCGCCATTCCTAGGGCCCCATAGACGCCGGAGCACGCCGCGCACGAGGCACAGTCAGCATCAGATGTAGCGACTATTGAAACCAAACATGCAGCACACCGCCGTGTGGTTGAAACATACATACCTACCACGTACTAAGGCGTACATTTTATGGCTTTGGGAGGCGTTGCCACGGACGTTGGCAACCCGGGTTTCAGAATGCTCTGTCCACAAATATCGGCGCCAACACCGTTACATCAAGGCTCTAGCGGGTGATTTTCAATGCTTCAGCAACGGACTGATTAGCTTACGGTTAGAATGCCCGAACGAGGATGAGCGCATACACATACAGAATACACCAAGATGAAATCCAAATCCAGCGCACCTCAGTGAATTCCGTTGGACGAGAAAAAGGAATCACCTCATTTCCTGACAGCACATTACTTTGTGTCCTGTCAGCCGGATAGCATGTGCGCCGGGGCCAGAGTGAGAGTGCGCACAAGCAAGGTGTGCAATTATGCTTAAGCCATAGACCCCAACCAATGAGGGGTGGTGACCAAGCCGCGGAATCGAGGATGAAGCGATGATCGACCCTGGCATTGGCAACATGACCTCTCTTAAATCCGGGTCCATTAATTCCCCAAGGAACCAGTGGAACAACAGGGCTTTTTAGCATGAGGAGGCGTTTGAGCAGCATGGAATTAAATCCGTAGTGCCAAGGGGTGTGATCGACATTTCGTAAGATGATCTATGATACATTTTGCCCTCAGGGGGCAACGTGCGACAACAATTCGCCACAGGTGAGAGCGATAGCATTGTGCAAGGAGGGGAGAAACAAAACACAAAACATAGGGCTTGCGCGCACAGGTCCGAAAGTCCTGACAAATGAAGATTAGCCGGGGTCTTTGGGTGTGGAGAGTGCTACGAAGTAAAGTACTTTTTCAGTGGACAATGGCACAAGTTTTGGTCGGGGAGGGGATGGTGTGATAGAGGTCCACGTGGAAAGGGTGGCTTGCAAGAGGGGCGGGCTGCCACGAGTCTGGCACCGACGACTAACTCTTTTCGTTTTCCCTCCCGAACACGTTTTTCTTTTTTCCAGAGGGGTAGAAGTAGAAGTACGAGTGCCGTATCATACTTTCGTACTATACTATATTAGGCTCGTCTCAAATTACGACTACCTTAGGTACGTGGAGCTTGGCGCCAAGACCCTGACGCCCTGATGCACAATCCACGATGCATAATGCACATGCACATGCACATGCGCGTCAAATTGCAAGGGCCAGATCGTTCCACTCATATCATGCTATACCAAATACATGAGGGCCTTGGAAAGTATGTGCACAACAACTCCCAGCGTACTTGGATACTTTGTATAGAAGTACGGAATATTCGGTAGTATATGCCATCCCGTGTCTCCCTTACCTAGGCGTAGGTAGTCGGTCTGTTTGCCCTAGGTGTAGGGGTATAGGCAGGCACTTGTTCGTCTGAAACCTAGAGACACGGCCGAAGTCCACCTGGATACAGCTGTTCCTCCCTGCCTGACGCCCGTCCAAGGTACACGGTGCTAATGCTTCCGGTCCTCCCCACACTTTCCACCCGCTCTACGACCACCGCAGGGCACAGAATGGAAGCGAGGTGTGTGTGAAGGGAAACAACCCCTCCTTCGCATCCATATCTACCAGGTAATGGATACATGATGCATCCTAACCAATGGCCCAATGTCCTTACCCAGGACGTGCAGTGCATGTGCCTCCTGAAGTGGAACAAAAAAGAAAATACGTACATCGATTGGAGGTCCAAGGCCCCGGAAAGTGGACGTACGGTGTGCGCAAAATGTATGGTGTACAGGACACGGACACGCAGCACAAATGGCTCTCTCAAATCTCAAGCTTGAGTATGCAAGACGGAATGTCGGGTAGCCACGTTGCTGAACGGGCGGGTACTACTAAAGTAGATCGACCAATTGACCGAGCTGGATGGCGAATGCTGGATGCTGGATGATGGATGATGCATCCACCCTCATCGGCCAGCTAAAGTCCACCTACCGACCTTAAGGAATACACGCCCATAATCCATAAGGTAATCAATCCTCCTCGGCAATCGTACACTTATGGCACTGACCATTCACTCAACTGGAAGCCTACTATACTTCACTTCTACTTCTACACAGACAATACCTTAGGAAGAGCACAGTCACCTCTGGTGGATCAGATCAGATCGCCCACGTGCTGCATGCCTGACTTTCCCTGCCGCTCTCTCCCCCACCACTTCATTGTCCACTTTTTTTC
The DNA here is from genome assembly GCA_018257855.2 of Cladonia borealis. NCBI lineage: Eukaryota > Fungi > Ascomycota > Lecanoromycetes > Lecanorales > Cladoniaceae > Cladonia > Cladonia borealis. The sequence goes on from JAFEKC020000013.1 coordinate 1,466,270, forward strand.
TCCGACTGGAGCACACCTTATGCACCAGTAGCATATATCTCCGGCTCTTCCACATTCTCACAATGCAGGAGACACGTATCCTCGCGCCACATACCAATTGCTGCTCGATTCACGTCCTCGACATCATCACCTGCTCGAGTATGGAAAGCAGAAGCGCGCCAATCTTGACCAGGCCTCAGCATTAGAAATCCGTGCTTCTCTCATGTCTGTGCACAGCAACTCGAACCTTTTTCTCACACTGGGCCCGAGCATCTATGCTGAAGCATCTCTTGGCTTCGGCTTCGCTGCCTATCATTTTCATACTAGCTCTCTCGAGCGTCATTTCTCGTCTCGCGCTTGAATTCTCCTCTACTGTTCTATAGTATTCTAGTTCAAATTCGTGACATTTGACAGCCTTGTGAAGCTGATTGCCCATATCAATTCTTCTCCTTTCAAGCTCGCTATACTTTCTACCTTCCGCCAACCCCTCAAACCTAGCATCCACAACAACCTTCCACTGCCTAGCCTCGCGCACTCTGAGCCCATCGCATCGAGCTGCTGTTCAATCTATTATCTCTCACGCTAACAGCAGCATGCCTTCTTTAACTCTACTAGAAAATCCGACCAAACAAGAGCACCTCAGTAACCGCCGATCCCAGTCAACCCTGCGACGAAACCTAATCAATTTCTCAACGTAAGAAGAGAGCCAACGGTAGAAGCCGAAGTTTCACCTCCCCCTCCCTACTCGAAATTACTCTAAGGTCCAATCAGCCCCAAGCTACAACAAATAGGTGACATCGAAGCGCAACGCCCGTCTGTTTCGTGACGCGAGCCCGAGTCTCGGCATTTGTCTTCAGCACCGAGCTGCGATATGTCAAATGTGTCGTCGTCAGCTGAGCTGAGGTCATGCTCAGTCAACGAACACCAACTCCCGGGCATGTGGTGCGCCCCATGATGCCTTATGCATGGAAAAAACAATGGCGGTGTGATCATGCTTGTGTACGACAGAAGAAGAGCGGTGTAAGGTGGCAAGAATGCGACCATGTCAGGCAGGTCGGATGGCGAAGATCAAAGACGGTGTGAAGATGATCTCAACTTGGGCTGCAAGCAGCCTTGATGGAAGGGCGTACAAAGTATGCGCGAGTATGAATCAGGAGAGAAAAGAGAGCAAGGACCAAAAGAGTGTGAGCGGTAGACGAAGCAACGATACCGTCTCGACATGAAGAACATAACACTTTTCGACGAAGCAAATACGCAAAAGCTACTACCTATCTACCAGAACAGAACTCCAACCCTTTGTCCTGCCACACCTCTCCCCGTCGGCCACACAACATCAGCTACCTCACTATATCATACCCATCACACGATCTTTTTACCCCTGTTCCTCTCATCCATCATCCATCCCATCCCGATTCGCAACCGCGGACATACCACTCCCCGACAACTCCCACATCTCATGCACGAAACGATTCAGTCGGAGTTCGATCACCAACGTCGAGACAAACCCCGAACCGAAGTACAGAAATACCACAAAACCAAATAGCGCGAAACGCGAGAAGCGTGAAATGTGCTAGCAATCTACCCATCTCCCCATCCCAAATACCACTCCCCAACTCCCACATCTCGATCACTCGGGCTTCGATTACCAACGTCGAGACAAACCCCGAACCGAAGTACAGAAATACCACAAAACCAAAAGGCGCGAAACGCGAGAAGCGTGCAGCGTACTATCTACCCATCTCACCCCAAAAAAATCTAGTTCTCACAGCACGCAATTACCTCAGACCTCCCCTCCCCTCTTCTCTGTCCCCTTCATTCGATCCCCCCACCTACATCTTAACTATCTGCATGCATCCCTGCTCCTACTCATCCAGAAAAATTCTGTGAGTCTTAACCCCCCACACCTCGACCTATACTCCGCTCCATCCATCACCCTTAATAATCAATGAAAACACCACCCTCTTACTTCCCTTCCCCAGAGAAACCTAAACAGATAATCTATCCCATCCATCCTAGATATCTCGGCAAGTAATCTTTGGAAATGCTAAGCTATGCATGAGAGAACGAGAGAAGAACAAAGCTGAGGAAATATATATAGTGCGGGAATGAAACGCAATGAAAACTCCATGCAAGCTACCTTATACAGGATTAAATTTCTTCAAAAAGAGCGGAAATATATCTATATGCAAACACTATGTATATACTTGCGTTTTCTAGCTTGAAGAACATAGGGGAGGAGGGGGGGGGGGGGGGTTTATATGTAACGATATATATATCTACAGTATTGTTCTTATATAATATAACACAACATAAACATCATCAATCACCGTGACTTATTGCATTCCGCTCATTACGTTCTCTAGAACAAACTAAATCATCCATATCCCTTTTATTAGACCAAAAAGGAAGAACAGAAAGAGAGAGAAGATGAAAAGTACTGGAACATTGCCTCTTCGAACCTTCGAACCTTCTCGATCCCATTTCCTACATACATACATACATACATACATACAGATATATAACTATCGCCCGTTCCATCCACCATCTACCCTCCCTCCCTCCAAGATCCTCTTCTCTTCTCTTCTTTCTCTTTCCTTTTCTCTCTCCTTTTCTCTTCTCTTTCTCCCTCCTTTCCCCTTCTCTTCTCTCCTTCCCCCTTCTCTCCCTCTATATTCCATCCTTCTCTTCTCTCCTCTCTCCTATTCTTCCTTTCCCTCTGCATTTCAAATCCGTATCGTACGTCTCATACATATCGTATCCTATATAGATTTTATGAACGAATGAATGAATGAATGAATGAATGGATGGATGAAATCCGAGTAAATAACTGAGTGAGTTTGTGAGGAGTGGTTAGTAGAGCTTTGTTAAGATGGAGGGTTGGAAGGAGGAGGGGGTTGGATATTGGTTGAGGGGGAGGGGGGGGGTTTGATGAGATATGGAGAGGGGATTTGGGGGGGGGAGGAGAGGAGAGGATGTGTGTGGGATGGGGGGATAGGGGGTTGTTATGTTTGTGTCGAATAGGTTGATATGGGATGTGTGTGGGTAGACAGACGATAGAGCGTGTGTTCGGTCTGGGTTTCTCCCGTGAGTTTCATGCGGTTGGCTAGCCCATCGATCGAAAATGGTCTGTATTCGTGATTTAATTATTCCCCTTCCCCCTATATCTAAAGTTTCCTCACTACTCCATTAGAAAAAGCGAAAACACCGACCTAAGCCTCCACCTCCACCTCATTCCCCTCCCCATCCCCATCCCCATCAACATCCTCACTCACATCCACCAGCGCACTCTTCCCCTCCCGCTCCAACCTCAACCACTCATCCCACTCCGGGAACAAATCCGCATCTCCCTCTCCTTCCTCCCTAGATGATGGCGGCACCCCTAACATCCTACTAACCTTCCCCTTCCCACTTTTCTCCAATGCCGCTTTCCACAATCCTACAATCTCCCCGCATCGACTAGGTTTATATGTCTGCGCGAACAGGACTGCTTCGGCTAATCTATTTGTGCGGACGAGGAGATCGATGCAGCCGTTTAAATCGGCGAGGTGCCATAGGCATGTGAAAGCAATGTTATGCGATGCCGCCGTGTCGGCTTGGGAGACTAAATTGCGTAGACCGTCGGCGTTGTTGGTAGCTGTGTGGAGCAGGAGGAGGGATCCCATGTCCTTTGCGTTGGTGAAACATTCCTCCGCGAGGGCAAGATCCCAAGCGGAGAGAGCGGCATCACCGACGGTTTTCCAGCGGTGTTCGACGTCTGCTTCGCGGGCGATTTCGAGAGCAATAGGGAGATTGTTGAGAGCGAGGGCCAAGTCGAAGCGGTGTTCCGGGTCGGTGGCGACTTCGAGGGCCATTTCCTTGTAGCCTTGTCCCTCGAGGAAACGGGCGATTTTGTTTTTCTGGTCGTCTGCGATATCCGTCAGGATTTCGGCGGCGGCATCCATGTCACCACGGAGGACGAGGGTTTGGTATTCGACGACGGAGAGAGAAAGGTTGTAGGAGACAACGTTGACGTCTTTGTCCGCGACGTAGGCTTTGCCATCCCGAGGGAGGTAGCCGAGGAGGTACATGGGCTGGTCGAAATGGGAGACTGTGTACGTTTGGTCCCCGACGAGATAGTTGAGACGGTTGGTGCTGTTGGTGTAGATGAAGCAGTCACCGACCCATTGGCCTGTGCGGACTGATTCGTTGATGTCGGTGACAACTTCGAAGGCGGCTTCGACGCCGTCTTCGTCCGCTTGACCAGCTTGAAGTGCTTCAATATAGTTTTCCCGAGAGAAGCGGAGGACGTAGAAGGTCTCTTCGCAGGCGAGGGTGACGAGTTCGCCCGATTCGGACCAGTAAACCTAACAACCATGTAGTCAGCTTCCACGTTTGCTTTACAGATACAACTAGACTTACTGCTTTCGGGTCAACCTCTATCCTCCGCACCAGCACACCCGTTTCCCAGTCAAATAGGCCAATACCTCCTTGACCCTTGACCCCAAGTAGAACACCACCATTCAACCCTTCCGCTTGGAAGCCTACATCAACGCCACTACCCTTCTCCTTGAAGTTGCTGAAGATCTTGACTGTCATGGCAGACTCTCGTATCGCATAATCATTAGTCTTCGTATTGACACCCCACGCAAAGTCCTGAGCAGATCCAAACGCCTTGTTACGCCACGCAAGAGCGGTATAGATGATGTATTCACCATCTCCGCAGACTGACACGAATCGACCGTTGGGAGAATGTGTGAGTGTTTGAGGATATATTTCGCAGTTTCCGAGTTCCTTCGCAGGAAGACTTATCGGAGAACCGTCCTTGAGCGTTACATCACCGCCCTTGATAACAGCGGAGAGAATCTCGCTATGTCGTGCCCATATCAATTTGCCTGAATTGTCCATTGATACTGCTGGCTCCTCTCGGCCCATCTTCACCACCACGGCACCATCATCGAAACCCACGGCAATACCTTGTTTGCCGCGTTGGTAGCTCACGCACCAAGCTCGCTCTAACCCGTATGTCAAGGACTGCTCTAATCGATACGTGTTTGCATGCCATATCTTGACAGTGCCGTCCTCGGATCCAGAGATGATGATGGGTAATTCAGGGTGGTAGCAGGCGAAGGACACATTGCTGGTGTGCCCTTCTAATGTCGCGATCAGTGATTTGGTGGTATAATCCCAAATTTTCACAGTTTGGTCGTCTGAAGTAGTAAGCAGATATGGCTTGTCCGATTGAGGGTAGTAATCGACATGGTTAACTCCCTTCGTTTCGTGTGCTTCCAGAGTGTAATTCGCGTGTCCTGAACCGAAGCTCCATATCTTGACCGTCCTATCTAAACATGCCGAAGCAAAGGTATTCGTGTCTTTTGGATTTATTGCCATGCCCATAACATAATGACTGTGCCCTTCGTAAACCTGTACGCACTTCCAGCCCTTATCCCAATCCCATAATTTTATAGTCATGTCATCTGAAGCTGTTAGAACGAATGGCTGTGTAGGGTGGACAACAATGGCGCGGATGTAATCGGGGTGGGCTTCAAAGGACGTGATTTTCTCAGAGGTATTGTAGTTGTAGACTCTGACTTGGAAGTCATCTGAACCGCAGACAATCCAGTTCTTGCGGGCGATGAATCGCCCCGCTCGTACCGGCACATCGGTAAGCTCGAAGGTTTTGACGATTGCCTGTATATGTTTCAGCCTTTGCTCGTGTTGGAAAGTTGCCCAGCCGTACTTGTGTCTCATAAGACCATATGTAGACATGTCCTTCGATCTATTAGCTCCAATGCACGATTGCCACCCTCACAGGCGCGCTCCCTAAGTTCATACCGCTGTATAATGTCGTAAGGATCTGCTGAAGGTCAGCGATACAGATATGGCTTAGATAGGTAGATTCAAGCTCACCCATGACTCTGTAGGGTGAAAGTCGATGCCTTTGACCCTCTCAGACCTGGCAAACAGCTGCCTCTGCGATGAGGGAGTATTTAGCAATTGTAGCATGTAGAGATTTGAGGCTTTGGAGACTCAGCAGAACCAAAGCATACTTTCACGTCCAATCGCATCTTCGTGGCTTGTGCTCAATTTAAAGAACCTCTTTGCATGGAGGGGGCAGCAGAGCAGGCGGAGAAATTCAGGAGGGGCAAGATTCAGTCATCGAGCAACCCTCGTCACCAAATAGAGAGAAACAGAGCAGGCAACCAGAATAGTAAACCTGTCCCGATTTGAACAGCTGTACCCTAAAGTTTGTGGAACTTCAATTCGCAGCCGCCATGCCAAGACTTTGACCTAGCCCTATAGGCCCGCAGTCCCCCCTGTGGATCTTTGCATACATTTCGAGATCAATACAAGGCCTTTGGTAAGCATCGAAAACACTTCAAGAAAGCCTTGACGGTGGAAATTTTCAATTCTAAGAGCTTGATATGTGAAAATTTTCTCAGGTCTTATAATCTTCAAGTCTACAGTCTCCAACTCTGTTAGCCATAAGCGTCCGTGGCTACGGACTTGTTCATGAACGAGTAGTACAATGCGCAAGATCGTTTTAAGGTTTAAGGGAAACATCTCAATGAGTAGCGGGACTACCTAGGAATACGATACATCATTCCAGTGAAACATTTCTCATCTCAATCTTGTCCATTCCCACCATGTTCCTTCTCTATCCGAAGTCCCGATAACAATCATGTCCCCAGCACACTCATCCGATTGATGATCCTATAGACGGTGCAATCGATAGTCGCTGGACGCATTCGTTGATTCCGTTCCTTCAAGAAATGCATCTGCTCCTCGTGGCAGTTCCTTTGGAAGTAGTCTGGCCAATTCTTCCATCTTCTCCCTAATTCTCTCTCTTCTCCATGCCGGCTCATAGGGTATCGAACGAGAACGAGCCGCATAGCGTTCTAAGAGATCGTGCACAGCATTCTCTATTGAGATCTGTATTTCCTTATCTGCTTGACTAGCACAACGGACCTCTTTCTTCAGTCTTGACTTCGACGCACTTTGGTATTGATTCACTCGTGGACGCATCTCGATTGCATTTTCTTCATCCTTTCTCTTGTTGGCGCTGCGAAAGATGAGCCATCCCACCATGAAGAGTAGGACCATCGAAAGGAGAAGTAGGGAGAATAAACCTATTGTTATGCCGGGGCTGCCGCACGTTAGGCGGTCGATGCCTGTTGGTTTTGCGCATCTGTCAATAGCTGGCATTGTGGTGGAATTGTGGTAAGGGGTTGCTGAAGCCCTCATCTGAGTGCGGTCACCGTTATCGTTGTCGTTGTTATTTTTGTTGGTGTAGGGAATACTTAGTGCCTTCACTGAACCGGGAGATAGACGATCCGCAGAGCATCGTATGTAGATGCCAACTCGCTCGCAGCCTGATGGCATTGAGTCCCCCGCGTGAGGGCCTTCCTGACGGCCTGTTGGTGATGCAATTGTTGTCGTGGACGGAGTCCGCTGAAGGACGGAGTGTGTGGCCGTCCAAACGGAGTGCTCGAAGGCAGCGAGCAACGAGGCATATAGCATATGATGGTTCACCATTGTTGGCAGGAGACAGAGCGTTGAAGTGCAATTCTTGAGCGTGTGTGTTGGACTAAACTTGGTTGTGGCGAAGTCAGGATATTTTTGAAAGCGTTTGCAGAGCAGGAAAGGAAGATTAAAGGAGAGGCACCGGGGGTTTCTTTTTATAGCACTTATAAACATTTTTCATGGCAACTATACAAGGCCCATGTGAATCTTTGGATTTCACATGCCAAAAGAAAATTCTTGGCATCTTCCCGAATTTTTTGATATCCAGTGACATAGCCCAAGGACTCATATTTCACATGCATTGAGAGAGCAACGAGACTCTTCGTGAAGAGGTCATGTCCAGGGCATCATGGCTAACTCCTCACGGTCCATCCATCGCTAGAGTGCAGGATATGCTCCCACGGAGCCCACAATGCAAGCGCATCAAGCAAGTATCTCGCTGCGGAGTCTTTTCACATGAAATTTTTAGTTACGACGCCAACGTCTCAACCCAATCCGTGGTCGCATCTATAGGAATGCTGTTTGGTTGAATATCAGGAATCTTCTCCCCCATTTCTCGCTCTCGTCTGACCCAGCAAATTCAAAAGTTGTACCAAAAATCACAATCAAAGTACAGCAGCGTTGATTAAATCGGATCTGCAGATACCAAGCAGAAATGGACCAGCCTTCTCAGCGGTTAGCGGACAGATATGTCAGCGGCAGCCTTGTCAACAGTTCTGTCAACAGTTCTGTTAACAGCAGCTTTCTCAGCAGCGTCAAGCAGGGTTGCCAAAGGTTCAATAACTCAACTGGGATCTTTTTCTCTCCCAGAAGACTTACCCATTTCATTGAAAGTACTCGCATTGCGAGCACGTCCCCGTTCGCTATCAGCCTCTTCTTAACGTTCACTATTTGCGTCGTTATTGTTTTCAATATCTTCTCCCGAAATAGGTTCCCTCGAGGTACCAGGCGAGCAGCAGGAGCTACAGCCGACGTAGAAATCGAGCTGTGAGACCAAGTAATTACGCGCAAGCTAGATCTAAGACACGCCAGGTCTATATCTGGGGCGAAGTGGCCAACAATCAAACCAAGAGAAGACTTGAGGCGACTTTGAGGCCCTTCGTGACCTTGGGCGATGCACCAGTATGCCATCAACTATACTCGATACCGGATAACACGTATGTCGGCACAACACCGCAAAACACCAAAGAGCGAATGTCGTACATCGTCAGGCCCCAGAGAAGGCTCCAGAGAAGGCCATCCTCCCGCTCTGAAAGTCAAAGACATAGAAACGGTAACAGCCTCTTTTCTGCACTTGTTGTGGGAGAAGCGATGACGGCCAAGGACGTCCACGCAGGCCTTTCTACCAATGACCAATATTGGGGCAGTCCGGGGCTCCAGAGCTGCCTGTCATCTGCCCTCGATCGTACCGATGCTCCGATGACGAAAAGCATGATGGGTGGAGCTGCAGGCACCCACTGGTGGGGACGGACGGATAACTGCAATACAAGTCAATCAGTGGAGCATAGAGCATTGATGGGACGGTCACTAGATGAGATGAAAACGAAAGTTCTACTGTCCCATCGAGAGGATACCCATGTCACGTGGGCGCCAGTATGTGGAACCATTCCAGCCCGTATACAACTGGCGAATGTTGTGACTGCCGGGGGCCTGATACCTGACATCTTCATATCAAGAAGAGGAAGATTCAGGCAAAGAGTGAGGAAGACCCTAAAGACATATCGGATTCAGAATAAGGCAAGGAAGAGGATGAAGGGTGGCCTAGTTTGAAACAAAATTGAGTTTGGTGGCAAAAAAAAGCCTGAGGCCGAGGAACACAAGGAACTATAAGACTGTGAAGATGATTGAGACTGAGTGGGCCAGAAGATCGTGAAATATCTAAATGTTTAGTTGTGGTTTGTGGTAACGGACGTGAGAATGGATAGGAGTTGGTAGGAGGAATTGACGTACTATTACGGGGGCCACTATTACATGCCAAGCAGGGTCTCTCATGGGGTTCCTAGACAGCCCTGTCACCATGCCTTATTCGATCTCATGCGTTAGATCATATTTCGAGCCCCTGGTAGCTGTGGCATAGCCACTACCGTGCTGATCAAAGTGCTTTTTCTATGAGAAGCGACGTGTCCACGAGGAGCTTGTGCTGCAAAGACTTCCGAGGACTGGCCAGAATGATTCGATGATAAAAAAGAAGCATAAGGGGCCAAAACCTGTTCTCAGGATAGTTGCATTTGTGTAGATAACTATACGTCATGGCATGGGTACTGGAATCAACGGAGACGTACAGGCATCCTAGGGTAGTCTCGACGGTACCAATCCATCCGGATCGACGTCGTGCTCGTAGTCGGCCTGCAACAGATCACTGTTAAGGGTCCAGACAGGGCCACTGATGCATCGTCGATCGAACAAGCACCGACTCTTAACGCGAAACTCCCGTTCCCTTATGTACGTGCGCGATCTGGTAGCGCATGCAAGATAGGTAACAGAGGCACCACGGCTTCTTGCTTTCAGGGAAAGGATTATCGCCACTATGAGGCAGCAATATGAGTCCCTGAGTCTCGATCGCTTAGTCATGCCATCGATCGAGAGCGCCATCGAGGTGCCTATTCGTTTCCAGTAGAATGTCATACCTGGTCCGTTGTAACGCAGCGGAATGTCCGTATCCGAGACATCGGTTGTAGAACTGGACATAGAAGATCAGACACTATATTCATCGATACGGAGTACGAGTCAAAGATTTGTCAAGTGTAACTACTTCTAGTTGCATTGCCCTCTGCTAAGTATACTCCATTTGACCCTGCATTTATAGCCCGATTGGTGGGCAAAGCCTAGATGGGTGGGAGTTTATTGGGCGCAAAGAGGCAACATGACTTCAGGGCATGTGTCTTGGATGGACCCGTTGGCGAAAATTATTGACTATATTGATAGACAAAAGCCAAGGCATTGTAGAACATAAGCCGCACAGGGTCCAGCTCACTCCCCATTGTTGATTAAGTGAAGCGAAATCCCCACCCTTTATTATGAACAACCCATCACCGTGGAATTCTTAAGTTCTTAAGCCCTATATGTCCAGCTGAGTATTATAAGTCTCAGGGCTCACCGACAGTTCAAGGAGTAAGCAGGCGGCTAAACTACCGCAAAAGTCGGCGTCATCGCCTGCGATCGATCGGAGCAACCTCCGCTAGCGCCTCATGATGGCCCTGTCAAAAAACAAAACGTAGAAATTTTATTGGAGAAGACAGCGCTGTTGGCTCAAGGCCATCCTCCATTGGGGTCGACTGTACTAGTCAGCCGTTACTCAATTTCCGCGACGTCGCTCCTTCTTCCCTCAATAAATATCCTCATCCAGGCCAGCGATACAGCACGGCTGCCACAGACGCCTCACGCCTTGGGCTTCGTTTGCTCACACCCACCGAAGTCTTTCACACCTCCTCTCAACCTCCGAGTCCCGCTACTGACGAACCGCGTCTGTAAGAAGCTCTGGGGTTGTCAACCTGCAATCTGCTACGAGAGCCACATGCCTCATTGGCAATTCTCTTCCCTTCCTACAAGGACTCTGTTCGAAGCACTATACACGATGTGTATCACTGGTATGCAAAAGATGTAGGATCAGCAAACTGTCATTCGAATTGTTTTTGATTTCACCTGTCCGCTCACTAGCTACCTTACTAACGCCACACTTGAGGGTATCTTCCACCTTACGCATGCTTGCTTGAATTTGCAAACACCAGAATGCATATCGCTACGTCATTTGCGTGTGCGTCATTGCTCTCGTTACAGCTTGTAGTCCTTATGGGAGTCGTCAAAGTTGCATGATTCATCGGTCACGTTCCCGGAATATGCTTTCCATGCCTGTCGATGCGGCAATCACCTTACTTCCAACCATTCTGCAATCCTTCCTTCGCTTTGTGCACCCTTTCGGACGAATTTTGTCCATGCTTCAATTATTCAGTAAATTTGCGACCTGCAAATAACGCCCACTCGTTGATTCTCTCCGAGCTTTTCCCTTCCGGGATATTACCCGCTTCTGCCACTCTTCGGCCCAGTCTTGCGCCAGCTCTGGATCAATCTGTCGTAGGACCTGGTCAAAGGGCATGGTGTATGTTAGACGCGTACAGGCGTCAAGTATATCATCCACAAGGTAATGATTGAATGATCCCACGATATCTTCCAGCTCCATTGGAATCTCTAGGCCACAATCGACAGCTGTTTGATGAAAAAGCGACTGGAGTGGACCACACACAGCAAACCCAGGGCGAGTGGTGTTTAATACCTCCAGGCAGAGCTTTATGACCGTTTGGGCGGGAGGATCCTGGGGCGAATAGCGAACGAGCACGTCACAGAGTTGAAGAAGGCAGAAACTTAATATCGGCAAAGAGAAGCGAGATGTGTAAAGCCGTCGCGAGTGGTCAAGAGGCTCGATGCCGCTCCGAGCGTGGTATAGTACGATTCGCCGCATTTCATTCAGGTCGCTATCCACGAACAGGTCGCCATGAAGAAGAGGACTGAAATGATGTACTAAAGCGGTATGGTATTGTACACTAGGCAACTTCAGCACTGTCCTGTCTATACTTTATGCAAGTACTCACTGGAGGTATAGGATATGTGGCAAGGGCTGATCACCCTCATCGATGTTCGCTATCACGTCTGGCAATTCATCCTTCCACTGAAGGTACCTGGCATAGACGTCAAGGATCTTGGCAGCAGTGACTTTACCCCGCGTGCCGCAATAGACATTGAGGGTTTCATTGATTATCAGAAAGAGCTTCGCCTGATGGTATGCTGTTACAATTGCATGCGCTGGGCGGAAAGGCAGTTCCCGATTATCACCTGGCTGGCGGTAAAAACGCCATTCCGCATCGTCGCCATCCATGCGTACATGTTGAAAAATTGGACCGCCCGGCGCTGGTGGGATATAGAGTCTCTGGAAAGTTATGCCTCCACAGAAGCTATCAAGGTCAGCATTGTCCAATGACGCATGTGAAGTAACTGGGACATACGTATTGAGTGTATGGACCCCCCAGAACGTAAGTTCCTTTGCTTCTTCTGATTGTGCAGACCCATTGGTCGATTTTAGATTCTCTACAGCGGACCTTAAATATCCCGTCGCGCTTCGTGCTCTGCCAGAACTCAATTCCACAAGATACATGACCGCAAATGCCTGGATCGAGGTCATGAAATGGTAGGTTTCCGGAGTAAGAGTTGCTTTGGCTTGGGCCATGAAGCCGTCCGCCAATGTAGCTGCGTCAACAATATTGCGTCTCTCCCGGACGTGGTCGCCATCGAGCAAGTGGCACGCCATCGCACAAATGGCATTGACTAGGGGTGAGGAGCAATAAGTGTCGACCTTATTCTTAAAATCTTGCTTAAAGTCCAACTCGCTGAATAACATATGCACTGGATGCACCCAGGTAAAATAAAGGTCGAACAGGTGGCCAAGCAGTCTATGGCTGTTGCTGACGTGGGTCCAAGGGATGTCAGCCGTCACATCAGGACTAAATCGATACAGGCCATCTTGCCCTTGACATTGTGATTCGAAGGCTTTAACTACATCGACCAACTCGCGGTGTGTTGTTGCTTCAGCCCCCAAGCTACCAAAATTAGGATTCTGACGAACGAGCCAGTCGGCAATAGCTTGATGAGACTCGCCGGCGCGCAGCTTCCTAATTATCTCTCGGTCATGGCCGTTACTTCCAATAGTCTGCAATATTATTCGTTGCCAATTACCCTCCTCGCGCAAATCTCGATTCACGGAATCAACTTGGAGCGCAGATTGCTCTATTGCTTTGTTTCGGTTATGAAGGTGCGTGTTATCTCCTCGAAGGATTTCGATCTCTCGGATTAGGTCATCTTTATGTGTTTTGGTGTGAGGCTCGTAGACACATTCTAAGTGACGGGTGATACATCTACCACAGCGGTTGGGCCTCTGCCCGTCACACTATAGAAAAAGCAAGACCGCAAGTTAGCTTAGCCCAAGTAAGGAATATAGCCCAGGTATAAAGTATCAGTCAAGGGTAAAAGAGGGAAAAAGCCAAGGCCAAGGCGGGGACTGTATTGTGTCGAGGTAAGGCTTTCTTACCCTCTGCCTTGCCTGTCTGCAAGGACTACAAGCCATTTGCGAGACGCTGCCAGCAGTGCGTCGTTTACGGGGATTGGCATTGCTGCCATCAGCACCAGCATCTGATCCTCGCTGATCTGAACCTCCGCTATTGCCTCCTCCGCCATCGTTATTTCCGCTGGAAGGGTTAGTGGACTCGCCAGTCAGCTTGGACGAGGACGGGGTAGAAGAGTCATCCTGCTGAGTAGACGGGGCCAAGGACCGAAATGAAGACATTGCGACATGGAATAATATTGTGGGGGGGCGGATCGTAAGGATCGTAAGTTAACAAAAGTAGGTAAGCCTTTACTCGGAGGAAGTACCGCAGCTGAACCCGCGGAGCGCTGCCAGTCTAGTGCCGCAGCTTGACATGAGACTTGGGTGAGTAGAGCTCGTGTCATGATCATTCAGACGGGCAAGCAGCCCTTAGAAAGTGTTGCCATGCTGCATGAAAGCCTTTGGCTGTGCGGCGAATAAGCCAGACGGCATTATACACGGCTTTACTGGTTTGGGTTAAGTAGACGAAGAAGCAAAGCCCAAGGCCCGACGTCATATCCCGGCATAACTTCAGACACTTCCCCAATATCGCATTGTCACCTGCCTATCGCCTTTCCACTCTATTTCCCATCCCCATCAGTGAGGGTCTTTTACAATTACGAATCAAATTACCCTCTAAAGCCTTCGAGGACGAGGAGGCCTTGGGGACATGCTAAGCAGCAGCAACAGCAACAGTCTGCTACCGATTGGGCCCGGAGGGGTTGGTTTTGCATGTGTGGACCACAAGCCCACAAACCTACAGGGTGATCTGCCCGGATCGAGAAAAATTTTCTCGATGGACCGTCTAAGGGTTCTCCACCGTGCAACATGCACTTTCCCCTTGCTGAATACCTACCGTAAGGTATCTCTAGAGCCGCCACTAAGCAGCTCTCTCTGGACCATCACCGATCTCCCCCCCTAAACCCTCAGACCCTGTCAGACCCTGGCCCGGGCAGCGCTTACTGACTGATATAATCGGCGTCCGATGGCCCATCTTTCCATCGATGTCCATGCATGTACGCCGACTATCTCAACCTTACTCATAGTGCTTTTCTACGATGCCGCCGTTCCACGGAGACTGTCATGCCAACCCACATACTTCTACGCGCCGTTGCCTCTGGGTCACATGCTCACCTGCTCTTGCCCCGGCCACTGTCCCGCTGTGATCTTATTGGTACCTACTTATGCGCTGGCAATCGATCGAAACGTGGCTGACAGACCCTGCTTTCTGGATCATCAATAACACGAAACTAGCCTCGAGTCTGCCGCTGCAGGGCACAACAATAACGCAACAATCAGCATTAATACCCTCATCCCAGAAAGGCTTATTGGGTTCCATTGCAGAAAAAGATCGTAACCGACATCCAATTCCTTACATTGTTCCACGATCTTGGGCCGCTGTATAAGGAAATTGGACGTGGTCTAACTGGTATACCAGTACAAAAGCGGCCAAATCTAGGAAACGGGAGGTTACGGCGTCGTCAGCCCTCTGCATCATGGTTCATAACTTTCTTCCTACCTTCCTTCCCTCCTGGAACCGGAGACGTAGCTTCCTGGCTAATCAAACGTGCCAGTCAACCCAACCTCTTCGATCCACTAGAGCTTACCCTCAGTGATTGCTACGCTTGGTAGCAAACCGCTTTGCTTGCAACGAGAGATTTCCATTTCTTCGTGATTTACTTTACCAGTCAAACCAGCCTCTGTTTTACATTTTGTTTGATATGCACGGCACCTGTTGCTGCTGTCAGATGGTCACAGATGGCGAAGCAAATGACTGTAGCAGCGAAATGGCTGCTCTGACTGCTCAGGACGGTGTTGCTGTTATTTCGGGTTTGTTCTGTTCTGGTGATAGCCTGCAATTTTCCTAAGTATCTTCGCATGTTGTCTGATCGAAGACGGGGACGGCTCATTTGCCTCGAGGGTTGCCTTCGGACTCATTGCACCTAGGCACATGGGTGGTGGCAATGATTTTGATATTTTCCATGTCATGCTAAAGGCTTGAGGCAACATTCATGGAAGCTCTACTTACCTAGTGGTTGCTAACATTAGCCGAGTGAAGCATTGTGGGGAAAAGGCCGCAGAAAGATACAGGAGAGGCGAACCTCAAGTATAAGTTGTGAATCATCAATAGGATGACATAGAACAAGTTCTAATTATATCTGGGCCGATGGCAGCCTTCGGGGCATATGATGAATACAGTACTCCATGGCTATGTCATGATGAAAGATCTCCATGGGTCCAGCGTGCGGAGATAGGTTACCTAGGTAAGGACAGTTCGGCTCCGCACCAATAGGATGGTGTTCCAAAGGTAAATGTTGCCACATCCGAGCTGTGCGGATCGACGGTGAGGGGTGTAGAATACGGTGTACTGCTACATCCGAAGGTGTTATTCTATGATGCCATTCTGCTGAAATCGCATTTCTGTATATTTATCAGACGATGAGTAACTAACACGTTCAAACGGTTGATATTCAACGGCAAATGATCAACAGCGAACAACAGTCGACGGCGCATAAGATGTAGCTGTATATTGTCTTGATTCATCAGATCTCAATGGAGGGTACTGTGACAGATTTGATTGCGGGTTTTGTCCAATAAACTCACACACCAAACGTACTGGCTCATTATTAAAATTGCACCAATAACCGTACAACCTTGTAGGGCTGGACCTAGAGCTGCTGCATCAGCCCCTAAGAGATAGCCCCGAATGTCCCCGTAGCACAGTGCCCGGAGCGTCTAGCTTTAGGGCATCTCCAGGGCCCGATTCAGCAGCTCTAGGTCCAGCCCTACAAGGTTATACGGTTGATGGGTTCATACGGTTGAGGGGTAAACCCTTCTGATATCGAAGAGCTTACCAGATCATTCAAAGCTGTGAGACTAGAAAGTACCATGTAGGTGTAGCAGCCACCTACGAATATATGCCCTTAAAACCTAACAGCATTTGCTTCTTCTGCCCCTCTACCAGCCACCCCTATCAGAAACGCCCCCAGCAATACTCAACCTACCCCACATCCTCCATCCCCCCCCCCCCCACAAAACAACACAAAACCCAACCACAACCCATCATGCCCTCCTCACCCTCCCCCTCTCTCCCTATCCAAACCGAAACCGAAACCTCAATCCAAATCCACACCTACCACTGCCTCTGCACAACCCACCTCCTCACAACGCCCTACCCTCTCTCCTCGCTGCCCCATCGCGCCCCACCCTGTCTCGATAACGCGATTATATTGCCTTTACCGGCGCTTACAACTACAACCACATCTCCTCCTCCCCCCTCCTCTTTCATCTCTCCCACCAATCTCGATCCCAATCCCGGGGCGGATCCTGATGCCAATCCCACAATTACAAACGAGGATGACAGGGATGAGAAAGAAAAGGGGGAGCGGGAGGTGTTTCTACCAAGTTTGTTGTCGCCGTCAGTGAGATTAGTAAGAAAAATAATTGTGGTGAGGAGAGAGGATGGGTTTGAGAAGAGGAGGGTGTGGCGGTGTGGGAGGTGTGGGGTGGGTGTTGGGTATGAGATTGTTGGTGCTGGGGGGGATGGGGAGAAGGAAGGGGGGAGGGGGAGGGGGAGGGTGATTTATTTAATGGAGGGGGGGTTGAGGGAGACGGGGGAGTTGGGTTGAAGAGGGGGATATATCATGGGGATGCAGGCGTTCTACGGCTATGCATATCAACGGACTGGATGTATTCGAGGTTTAGATGCGTTATGGGAACGTATTCTACGGGTATGGACTGGATTGATCGGGTTCTATCTATCCTACATTCGCTATGCTATGTCCACGCCCTGCCAACCGAATATTTGGAGCGTCCTTTCCCTACGGCCGAACCAGAAACAGAACCAGGACAAAGCCATGAATCATACAAGATGAAGACGCCGGGAATAACATGAGGGTAAATGAAATGATCAAAGGGGGGTTTGGAAGGATTGTGGATTTAATTGGCGAGAATGGTGCGGACGAGATCTGGGGAGAGTGATGTCAGCTTAGTTCTTATCATAAAAGGAGGATGCTGAAAAGCTTACCAGTGTAGTTGATCTCTCCACTGCTTGTGTCCACCGCTTTCAATAACTCGTCCACTTCATCATCGCTCATCTTTTCTCCCAGATTCGTCAGGACTGTACACTCTAGTCAACGCTTTTGTCCCCTTGACCAGAAAATGATGTCTATGTAAACCCACTATATCTCAGCTGCCCGACGCCAATGAACCCCGTCATATCCTTATCAAACACCTGGAAACCCCTGCAGTATTCTTCTGGCTCACCTGGCTCGCGGAAACCGCCTGGTCGATTGAGGATTTTAGAGAAGGTTTCGAAGTCGACTAGAAGAGTGCGGAGGCAATACGTTAGCTTTCGTACTCCGAGGCTGATTTTTTAATTGAACTCTTATACTCACAGTCACTGCCAACGCCCTTCTCCAGATCTCTTATTTCGGCCAGTGTAGGGTTTTGTCCGCATGCTCTGAGGAGGTCTCCTAATGATTCGAGAGCGACTCGACCGTTGCCCCGCTTGTCGAATAGGGCGAATGCTTCTTTGTAGTTTGTAGAGGCCTACTCGACGCATCAGTGTTTGTGCTTTTGCATTCATTGTGTGATAATTGTGGTGTGCTGTCGGTGCTTGCAAAGTTTCGATTTTGCCTAGAAGAAATTTATGCTCGCCCAGGATCGCGTGGTGGACTACAACAGGAGGTAGGCTGGGTCAGGAGAGATCCATGCTTACCATTGTTGGAGGCGCAAAACAGTCGTAAGGTGTTGGCTAGAAACAATCTCGCACCACGTATCACATGTAGTATGGAAGCGTCAACTCGTGGACTTATTGGAGGTGGATGTGGTACTGTCTCTTGGATAGCGGTGTGTTGTGTGTTCAGAGTCTTTGCGGAGTCTTTGTTTACTTGTGGGGTCGTTGCCCGGCTCCTGTTGATGACTCAGCAGCCCTGCGAGGCTCACCTCCCCCACGCCTTCCAACTGCCGATCCGTGCAGAAAATTCAACGTATTGGGCACCATGCAGTTACTCTCAGAGACTTTCAAGGTGTCGAGAACTATTACCAAATCAAGGCTCGAGCGAGTAGCAGCTCTCGGACATGGGATCAATGGTACTAAGAGCGCACGATAGGCAGGTCTCATATGTCCCTCTACAGACGTGCTTCTTGCTTGTCCTTGTATATTCTTCAACTTTTCTAGCCGGCCAGGTTTCTATGCCTTATACTCCCTAGATGATGTTAAATCAACGTCCATCGCTTTTCCTTTCAGCCATTGTCATTCATTCCAAAATCCAAATTCCCGGGTCACTCGTTTGGCATGACTGAACTGCACGTCAGCGTTGCAGGACTTTTCCCCAACCGAACGTTTAAGCCGCTGCAAATGCGTGTCCTGTGTCCGCGTGTCGGTTGTTGTTCATCAATTAAAATTTCCTGTTAATCCAGATAAGGCAGGAACGTTTACCTCTTGTGGTTTTCATGTACCAATGGGACAGCCGGGAATACGGATGGAATGCACATTTCCCTCCATCCTATGCGGGGAAGCTGCCATCGTCAAAAAGCCAATCACTTTATATCCGGTCTGGGTTTTACTTGACCCGACATTGCTACTTGATACCCAGGCTCTGGAAAACTCCGTTGCTTCCTTATTGCCGTAGCAATCGTCAGAGGGCCCATGAATAAGACGATGTCGCTGTACACGTTGGGTACGACTAACATCGACGAGGTCTCTCTTACCATATATCACTCCCACACTTGACCAACATTCCGCGGGCTGAAGTGCTGCTGTTGTATAACGATGGCGGCCAACGAGATTCAGGTTGGTCTCGTAGGTGCAGGGATTGGCGGTCTGGCTGCTGCCATTGCTTTTAGGCGTGCTGGTGTGAGTGTATGCGTTCTTGAAGCTGCTCAGGAGTTGGGTGAGGTAATTTCACGTCAATCTATGATGTGTTGCTTAAGCTGATAATCAAATAGATCGGCGCTGGCATCCAAATGGTAGTGTCACAGCCAAATCGATATGTTACACAATGCCTAACATAGGCTGACCGTGTCATTAGACACCCAACGTAAGCCGCCTTCTACGAGCTTGGGGCGTGGCGGATGTCATTGGAGAGAACCTGGTACGAATGGAAGAGCTGAATATGCGTAAGAAAGACGGTACAAAAGTAGGGTATACACCAATAGCGCGTGTGGAAAATGCGTTAGGGCAGCCATGGTGGGTCGTTCACAGAGCACATCTCCATCAAGGATTGGTGGATGTTGCAAAGGAAATGGGGGCAGACATAATTATCGATTCGAAGGTCGTCGATATTGATTACCAAAGCGGTCGTCAAGTCACGGTCACCACAGTCCATGGCAAGCAACACAGCTTTGATCTCTTGATTGGTTCCGATGGCATCAACTCTATAGTTCGGAAGATCATCATGCCGGACGTCAAGCCGATGCCTCCGACATCGAATGCAGCCTACCGCGCCATCGTCCCGTTTGAGCAAATCCGGAAAGACCCTGTGGCGAAAGAGTTAGTCGAGAAACTTACTATGGAGGTATGGATGGCGGAAAAATCGTACATCATTTCATACCCCATCTCTGCTGGAAAGATGTTCAATATGGTTCTTTCGCATCATCGCCCGGACTTGGTCCACGACGTCGAGGAAGTTGATATGCAGGAGCTGAGGGAAACATATAAGGATTATGACCCTCGCATCAAGCGAATCGTGGACATGATCCCTAGTGCGCAACGGTGGCCACTGAGAGTTGTAGGACCATTGAAGTCATGGTCTTCGCCCTCTCGCAATGTGGTTTTGATGGGCGATGCCGCACACGGGATGGTCAACCACATGGCCCAGGGAGCTGCGACTTCGATGGAAGACGGAGCTTTTCTCGCGAAGACCATTGGTGAGGCTGTCAAGGGAACCATGACCATTGCAGAGGCAGTCGAGCTATACGAAAAGGAACGCATGCCTAAGGCATGTATAAAACAGCAAGTCTCATTCATCAATGGTGCCATATGGATGTTCCCAGACGGTCCTGAGCAGAAAGCTCGCGACGCAATGATGGCACCAGAACTTAAAGGAGAACAACCTATACGGTCTCCGAACCTGTACGGGGACCCAGCGACGGTACTTGAGGTATATGGATATGATGTGGAAGCGGATGCCGAATCCGCTATTGCCGCATACCTGCAAAAACGTGAATTTGCAGATCCCCGGACGGGCGTCACGAAGCCTGTGGAGAACAAGTACATGAACTGGTTCATCCACAGTCATCAAGAGAAAGCACGGCTGTAAATTAATCTTGTATCGTTCCCTTTATACTCTATACATAGAACATACCTATTTTTACATATCCATATCGTCTTCCTCATCCTCCTCTCCACCCATAATACCGTTCTCTCTCTCCTCCGCCTCTCTCTCCCTCCTACTCATCTCCTTACTCGCCCCAATTTTCCTCAACCCATCCACCACTCCCAAAATAAACGCCCTTCCCTCCGCCACCTCCATCCCCCCTACCCCATTCATGTTCACCTCCTGTCCCCCCTCCAACACCCCCACTCCAGCCCGCATCTTCGCCATCCTCACCTCCCGCAAATCCCGCATCAATCTCCTTACAGTATCCGGCTCAGCAATATCGTCGCTCGCGGCCTCGAGTAGCATCTCCCCTAGCTCTAACCAATGATAGGGTAATGCATCTGGCGGCGCATCAGCCGTCGCGCTGGGTAGGAAAGGTGGGGAAGTAGTTGTGTGAGCTGGAAGGGTGGGAAGCGGGGAGAATGAGGGGGAGGATTTTTCGAGGTCGAGGATTGCGGTTAGGGAATGAGGGGAGAGCCAGGGCGGGGGGAGGATGTTGGCACGCCGTTGGCGTTTGAGGAGGAGGGCGAGCCAGAGGGGGAGGGGGGTGCGGTAGGGTGGGTTGAGGGGCGGTGTTGGGCCCTGGGGGGATAAGAGAAGAGGTGTCAGTTTGCTTGTAGCACACGGTGGATGTGGTGTAGTGCCAGCGCCTTACGGTTCGTTGTGTAGGTAGAATTGGGCTGGCGTAGGGCTCAACTCACCCCCAGTAGATTGAGCCCTTCAAGCCGTTGGCGCGGAATGACTGTTACCATTTCCATCTCGCAAAGGAAGGCTGTTTCGGAGGGCGTGAGGCCTGGGGGTAGTAGTAAGGCCATGGTAAAACACGATGTAGCTCGATTGGCGCCAGCTTCCAGCTTGAAGCTACCTAGTACTCAACTCGAGGTGTACAGAGATAGTAATTACCTAAAGTAGGTAGAAGATGGTAGACACGCTTGCTTTATAGCCCTACAGGGCTGGACTTAAAGCTGGCGAAGCGGGCCCTGGAAACAACGCCCAACCTTTTAAATTTGGTCACCTAGAGCGACGAAGATGGCCCTTAGAGCGTCCCGACTTTGGGTTTTCTTTAGGGTCCGCTTCGCCAGCTTTAGCTCCAGCCCTACAAGGCTATACGGTAGTTATCTCTTCTTATGTCCAATGTTCAGATAACTATGGTATCGTATGAAGTGATCCGTAGCTCTTATCCAGCTTTCGCAGAATATGAGCCAAATGTCTAAATATTCATCATCATGCTCTTCCAAACCGATAACACCCTTCGTCTCGGAGCAGTTTTACTAGTAGCCGCCTTCGCATATCTCTGGTTCAACCTAGTCTGCGAGACAGTCCCTGATCCATACCTCGTGAGCTTTTCTCGTATTTTATTTTGACTCTGTCTGAGTGGTTATCGTAGGATGAAGTATTCCACGTTCGCCAAGCAGAAAATTATGTTAAAGGAAATTGGCATGTTTGGGATCCCAAAATAACCACTCCTCCTGGCCTGTACGTTGATCAAGCTACAATAGACGCATTACAAGAGGACTGACTACTGGAATAAGCTATGTTGTATCTTATCTCTTTGCAATTCCATGGCAAGCCTCCGGGCTTATGCAGGTCGATACTACCTTCTTTCGTTCTACCAATCAGGTCGGGGCCATACTGCTAGCCTGGGTGATATATCAGATTCTGCATATTCTATATCGCAACACCAATCACGATAGAGAAGATGAAGGAACCAGCAAAGACACTGGATCAACTTGGCGTCCAACAGAACTCGCTCATGCTGCGATCAATATCTGCCTTTTCCCGCCGCTATTTTTCTTCTACGGGCTGTACTATACAGATGTCCTTTCAGCCGTGTCTGTGCTGCTCGTATACAAGTACTTCTTAGTGGAGAGACATCCAGCTGTCATCATAGCTGCAGGCCTTTTCTCTTTGCTCTTCCGCCAGACGAACGTCCTCTGGGTGGCCGTTTTCCTTGGAGGTCTTGCATTTTGCCGTGCTATACCCAAAGGTCAACAGGATGCCAACTTATTCAATGAACCAACATTCCTAAATATTCTGCAAGCAAGCTGGCGACATGCTTCCGCGTACGACCCACCAATCAGTGAAGCTTCATTCGAAGGTTGTCCACCCACTTCAACATCGTCAGACCAGTGTTAACCTCCGTGAGTAGATTATATCAAAGCTGGGCTCTCTTTCGCAGTCGCCGGAGTTGCCAGCGGTCCTGATGTATTACGGCCGTTGGGCCCCTACCTTGTCATACTCGGCGTATTTGTGCAGTATGTACTATGGAATGGTGGCGTTGTACTTGGTAAGCAAAGCTCATGCGCCTCCGCTTTTACATACTCACACCTTAGAAGGAGACAAAGAGAACCACGTAGTCTCGATTCACCTCGCTCAGATGCTCTATCTTTGGGCCTGTTTTGCATTCTTCTCCTTGCCGCTGCTTTACCCCTATCTTATTACCATACTCCCTAATACCACGCTACCCTCAGCTCTACGCCTCAGCTCTATCAAGAGTCGTCTTCCTCGAGCTCTTGTATCTGACTGTATCATGACTATCATGTTGGCGATCGCATACCACAACACCCTTATCCACCCTTTCACCCTTGCAGACAATCGCCACTACACCTTCTACGTCTTCCGCATTCTCCTCCGCCGTCCGTCAATAAAGTATCTCGCAGTACCGACTTACTTCTTCTGCGCCTGGGCCGCAGTAGCTGCCCTTGGTGGTCAGAATGCCTACAATCAGCAGCCTACGCGGAAGAAACTAAGTAAGCAACGACGGCAAGGTATGGCGATTTTACCATCGTCACCCGCCTCAGACCTTCGGGTTAGTTTCCTCCTCATTTGGCTGCTCGCTACCGCCGCCTCCCTTGTCACCACGCCGCTCGTCGAACCAAGATATTTTGTCGTCCCCTGGTTGATGTGGCGTCTTCATGTTGCGCCCTTGCGGCTAGACCCTCCGACCACCCCTAGCAGTAGTAACCGTGCTGGATCTGGCAAAGTCAAAGGAATTGTCGAAAAGGTTTTGTACAGTACGCATGATCACAGACTTTGGCTGGAGACGGTATGGCTCCTTGCGATCAACATGGCTACCGGATACATTTTCTTGAAGTGGGGTTTCGAATGGCCGCAGGAACCTGGCTCGGTGCAAAGATTCATGTGGTAGGAGGGGGTTGGCAGCCCAGGTGGCGCCTCTTTCCAGACGCATCTGGGCCCCTGTAACAGTCCATGTGCTTGCCGTGGAAAAATAGGAATAGCATTGAATGGTGTTCTCTCACCTAGAATTTTGTTCCCTTAACCTCTTGCCTAAAAGTTTTTCTAGCAATACGTGACCATTTCCAGGACATGGGAAAGATTTGTGGGGTGAGAAACCATGGCAGTACATTCATTGACTTAATGGTCTAGGGGAAATCTAACAAGTTTGTTCTGACATCGAGCCCAAGAGAAGGGGTGGGAGGGGGAAAGGAGGGGAACATGGCGAGGGAGATGTCTTGGTGAGGGGTAAGGGTGGTTGGCATTCGGCTGAAGTGGTAGAGAAACACTTGTATTGGGCTCGATTGGACAACAAAATGTAAGACTGCTAGTCAAAGCTCTTCACTAGCTGATTATCCTCCGCTCAATCACATTATTTAGCTGATACACCCTTTGAAGCCATCTACTGCAATTTCAAAACGCTCTTCAGACAGAAAATACACAGTCAAACAGTTTTAGGAGATAGTAATGCTTCCGAAGGCCAGAGAACGTCCAACGTCGAGACTTCGGTGATAATCTCGTTTGAGGATGCAAATCCTTGTTTAGATTGCCCCAATACTATGCCCCTTTGGTATGTAATCACAAGTAAAGGAATGATAATACATGTAGCCGTCCCACATCACTTGATGATGATTGGCTCAAAATGCGTATAGCCTTTCTGGAATAATTCCCCGAACAAAACCCTGATAATTAAAATTCCTCCGTAAAGCGGCTCGTTACTTCTCCCTGCGCCCTCGTCATAATCACCTCTTCATCGTCACCTTTCAGATATTGTACTAGCCAAGCTAAATCAAGACAAGCTATTTTCTGCGATTTTGAGAGCCTGCTCTCCAACAGCTCGGGATGAACGCCTCTTAACGCCTGCAATAATACCGTGAACTCTTCCGCTTCTTCTCCCCCAAGTTGAGATAGAGCTTTAATATCGATCGTATCGATGAATTCCCTGATAATGTTCGTGAGGCCAGCAGAGATAGCTCTGAGAAGTACAGAACGACCATGCCAATCTTGAGAGACCACAGCAGCAGCTGCACTCATTTTTTCAAGGAGGAACCTAGCTATCTCACCAGTCTCTTCACGACCGTCCTCAAAGCTTGGTCTGAGGTTTCCTCTCACGACTGTTTCTCCTAAACGACATATATCGAGTAACAACCCAACTAGAAACACATCGTTATGGTAAGCGGCGTGATGTAATAATGACCACCCAGCTGTATCTTCCACAAATGCATTAGCTCCCCATTTGGATAAGCATTGCACCACGCCTTTGTTGCGGGAGCCCCTTGTAGCGACTAGTAGAGGCGGGCCACCCGCTTCAACATCAGCGCAGTGCTTCAGTAGTAGATCTAGCATTGGCAGGTCGTTATTCAGTACCGCGCCAAATATGGCCGGAGGATCTGAGGGGTTCTCTTGATAATTTGCATCGGCGCCGCCCCTTTCAAGCAAGATCTTTGCGACTTCCACGTGACCTAGTCTGCTAGCAATGCTAAGACCTGCCTGGAGTGATTCCTTGGAGGTCTCAGGAGAAGAGTCCTTGACAACCAATATAGTCTCTACAATTTCAGCAAAGCCCCACGCGCAAGACACTGAAATGATCGTAGGCTGAGGCTTGAAAGCATTCGCGAGTCTTTGTCGGACGCCTTGCGGTACAACAGGACTGGAAGTGAGAAATCCATCATGGCTGCGATTTATTGACATGGTCCACAGATTGAAGCCAAGACTTGGGGCTGTCAGCCCAAAGAAGTCGCTGAGCAGCAGGGCATGATGGCCTTCCCGCCGTAGTTCTTGAGACGTCAGTTCATAATGCATTAAGCCAAACAAAATTGCATAGTCGCTAAAAGGACTAAGCTCCGGACCTGTCAAAGCGTTGCTGTTGTGAAGGGCAGGAAGCCGATGAACGATGTGTAAGAGGCAGGCCTCTGCCGCTTGTGCGTGCGCGTTTGCATCGGAATATAAGTCGGTGAATGCTTGACTTCGGAGATACTCAGCGACAGAGAGATGAGCGAAGCGAACAATACCCTCATCATCAGCCACAATGAAAGTGCTGCATATCGCCATGACATATTTCTCGTTCACATGCGGGTTACGCTTTCCACCGAGATCCAGGGAGACTGCTTCAGCTAACATCTGAACCGTAAGAGGTTGTAAGGCACACAGCAGGATCCTATAAGCTCTTACTGCGTATTCTCGACCTCTACGAGAATTTTGGGTGTTTATGTTATATATATCATTGTAGACTGCGTTCAAAACAGGGAGGCCAACTTCGTTCTTGATCTTTTCGATCTTATCTTCTACATCCTCCGGTAAGCGTAGAGGAGGGTTCTCATTGAGGAAGATCGCGAGCTGCAACTGCACCCATCGGAACCTGGCAAGCATCGAAGGCAGTGAGTATATCGGCGCACACTTATAAGGAGGCAACTTACATTCCTTGAGCATGGTTGATCAATGTTTCAATCAACCGGTCTTCGAGTTCGGGTGCTTTACCATCTAGTAATCGTTTACCCTCCTTCACTTCGTTCGATATGTACGAACACATATCGAGACTTGTGTCTTGACCTTCTATATTGACTCTATAGCAATCGCTAAATATCACTGAAACGTCAATACAACTTCGGCTGGACACGAATAGTTTCAGAAGGTCAGTGGCATTTTGAACCAGACCATGTAAGCATCGTAGAATGGTGTACGGTTCTGCACATTCGTCGATGGCATCAATGATGATTATGGTCCGGAGGCGTTGAGCAATGAGCTCATGTAGCAGATCCGAGCATTCGTCCACGGAGAGGTCTGCAGTCTCGGGACGGTCGCCCCTCCACTTGTCGTAGACGTGTTGAATTGGTCCAGATAGGTATGGGCCCTCCGGAGACCAAGACATCTGGCGTATGAGGCTGCTGAGAACAAGTCTCGGCTGGGTATTGGGGTCCAGACATCGGCGATCCCCTCTTGAGCAGTAGAAGTACGCTACCTGGCAATCTTTCTCAGCGTCTAGGTTCCGTAGATGGGACTCTATAACACGGGACACAATGGACGTCTTTCCAGTGCCGACTGAACCACAAAGCCAGAATGAAGATGACTTGGTATCGTCAGAGGCCGCCCATTCAACGTATCTCGGATGATCAAATAGCCATTGACCAGAGCCCGCGTAATCAGTTGCCAGCTTACCTTCTACTAGGATGCTATGGTGATCTCTCCCTGGGATATATTGAGAGATCCAGCGTAGGATCTTAAGATTCTCCTCCCGTTCGCGGTCTTTAGCCCCCGTCCTCAACATCTTCAAGGCCGTTTCCATCTTTTCGTCCTGCTTACTAAGGATATTTTGCAATTTCGTGTCTGTTAATCTCCGTTCTCGGGAATCAAATATCTGCGTAAAAGCTTTGCATGCGGTGTCTTTTACCTGCACGTTCCGGAGCATGGCATCCCAATCATCCATCTTCGGCAATGCACGAAGGAACCTCGTGAATGTCGATCGCTTGCAATGGCAGGCTGTAGAAATCTGGTAGATCAGTATGCTAGTGTACAAATCGATTAGACACTTTTCGAAATCGTTCTTGAGGGTCACATTGCTCTCTCGAAGATAGATTGTCTCCACTTCCGAGTAGCGAGCTATCACTGGGGCAATCAAGGCAAGCCCCTCGAGCGCAGCTGCATTCTGTGCTGAGTCGTTCAAAGCTCCTCGCAGTATTACGGTCGTGCTAGCCCATGGAATGCCTACATGGATAGGATCTGAGGCCGCGACGCTTGATCCGGCGTTGATAAAAATTTGTAGAACTTTCCAAATGCTGTCTAATTGAGCTCGTATCTTGATATCCCTTCCCCTAACCTTGAAAGGCAATGACCATTGCCTGTCCTCCATCCTCTTTCTATGTCCCAAGATAATCTTGGATAATGCGTGCGGCAGAGGCTCAGTGCTGGGGGTCGATGTCTCCATCAATTGGATTAATGCTTCGTACGCATCCAGGTTATCGTAGTACAGTCTCTCAGCCGCCTGCTCCCAGTACGAGCTCTTCTTCTGGGTGCTAGGGTCGTTTGTGGTCGAAGGTCCCTTTGGGTTCTCATTCTGGAGATGGGCGCCGCATGGAGGAATGAGCGATGAGTGAAGGCAACTTGAGGTTTGCGGTACGACAGTGTAAGTGATATCAGCAGAGCGATTAGCTACGCTTCCATCCGTAGCCTCCTGTACAGCATGAGCATCAAGTCATCATGGAAGGGTGACACTTGTCTGACTTGAGCACTATGACCTCGCCATCCTAAGATTTTACCAGGCTTCTGCCTTTGCTCCCCATCCTTCTTCGTAAGGCCAACAAGGGTCATCATCGCGCTTGGCATAGGTAAGACATAGCATTTTGTCCATAGTAGATTGCGAAGTCTGACCGTTCCCCTTCAACTTGAAATATTCCACATTCTGGAGGCCCGCTCAGCCTCACCGTCTCCCACAATGGGCCAGTCAGAAACGCACCCCATGCACTAGAGGGTCAGGCTAGCCAATCGAATTCCACTTCTAATCTGCCATGTTCGTGTTCCAAGATACATAATCAATAGATTCGAGTCGGTTTGAATGAATATTATAGAAGCTAAGGCAATGCTCCATTTTCCAATGCCGCGCTTTTGCCCGGTGCACATACTTGAAGCATTGTAGTCACCCGCCAACACTCAAGAGGACGTAGGGTGTATATAAGTGGAGATTACTAAAGAAAGGATTCCGAGAGCCAATAATCCGATCTTGGAAAAGCAGCAAAAGCGCTATTGCCAGAGATAAACTAAGGTACTTGCCGACCATTGAAAGCTTTTGGGATCTAATCTACAAAATAACATAAGGCTAGTGAATATATTATATTAATTGGTTCGCTAGTAGATCGTGTCTATATACGGCCGTGGCGAAGATAGAAGCTGCACAGGAATAAGGAACAGAATACACTTCTCTAGGTAAGGTAGTGCAGTACCCAAATTCAAGCAACTATATTTTTAAAGGGCGCTTT
Organism: Cladonia borealis; assembly: GCA_018257855.2. Classification (NCBI taxonomy): domain Eukaryota; kingdom Fungi; phylum Ascomycota; class Lecanoromycetes; order Lecanorales; family Cladoniaceae; genus Cladonia; species Cladonia borealis. Next base: position 1,495,408 of record JAFEKC020000013.1, read on the forward strand.
TCCCAAGCTGAAAGCAAATTGAGCGCTGTTCATAAATCATGGGTAAGCAAGAGCACCTGATGCATGCCTTCAGGTTTGCTTCTTTGCAGCGCCATTCTGCCTCGCCTTTTTGGCTAACGCCCTCCTTCTAATGTCTTGATGAAACCACCGATTATACAACAATAGCAGCTTACTGCCCGTCCCCAGAAAAACGGAAATCATCCAGTGCATAGCCGCATGACTCCAGTATGGCGTACTAGTGTACATGGAGCCCTGAGCTCCCCCACTTCTCCCTACGCTACCCAAAACGCTCTTGACAAATGCCCTTGGTGTTGGCACAACGAGTGATGGTTTGCGGATCTTAGACATGGCGCTGGTGACAAGGTGGGATAGAACGAATTCAACTTGGATGTTGGAGAGGGCTAATTCGGAGCCGAGAGCTGTGGACCATTGTTGTAGGAAGGCTTTGCTGCCGCTGTAGGTTGCAAGGAGAGGAGTGGGGAGTAGTCCGCCGAAGGAGCCCATGGTGATTATCAAACCACGTTTTCGCTGTATCATGCCGGCTGCGACGATCTGGGTTACTCGTAGTGTAGCCACGCAGTTCACGGTTATGATACTGTCTATTTCTTCCTTTGGTGTCTCCACGAATGGAACGGGTATTGAGTGGCTAACTCCCACGTTGTTGATCAAAATCGCGATATCTCGGCTATCCACCAATTCCTTGAGCTTAGCGTAGTCCTCATCTTTATTCGCTCCAAAATCCATTGCAAGTGTCTTTGAAGGGGTATTGTATTTTGACTTGATATCGGCTGCGAGACTGTCTAACTTGCTCTGGGTCCGTGAGACAAGCAGAGTCGAGTATCCAGCACGAGCGACTTGTAAAGCGAACTCTTTGCCAATGCCATCCGAAGCACCCGTGATCAACGCCCATGTTTTGGAAGGTTGGCCAAATGTACGAAGCTGGCAGGAGTCAGCATTAGCAGATTACAAGCAGTGAAGGTTACTCAAAACACACCGGCTTGCCAGGAAGAACGAAGAGACTGCACACCAGGCGAACGAGCTGGAAGAGTGTGGAAAACGTTACAGCGAAACCAATTGCAGCGAATACGTAGATGATCTTGTGATCCAGTGGTTCAGACATTCCAGCAGCCTGTTCTACCTTCCCTCTGTAGAACCAGCCAAGGTTGTCCAAGGAGGGCGCCATGTCGTGCAGTAAGAATGTCGCACGGACAGGATATGGGAACTTTTTATTCAGGATAGAGCCTGCCGAGGTAATTGCTCGGCCTTCGCATGGACGATGTACAGTGTACCTTGCGTGGCTTGCGTGGCTCAGCGTGGAATCTTGCAGAGTTTAGGGCATGGGCTTAAGGGAAGGCCCGCTATCGATTCCGAGCAAGCTGCGCTAAAGGCCGGCACGGAACGCGACTGGTAGGGTTATGGAACCCTGCTACTGGAACCCAAAAATCCTCAGGGGTTCATGTGTCACCGTTGAAAAGACACGACTCGTACCACTTTCTGCGCAACCGATTTCGTCCTGTGATTGCTACGATGGCCTCCCTCCTTCCTCAACACGAGGGTTGGCTGCCTTCGTGGCTACTTCTGGTGCGTGGTCGTCCATCAATATTCTTATCATAGCACTAACATGTTCATGTAGGTCTCCGCCATATCCATTGGCAACAGCATCCAAGCTTACCTGACAACGAAGAATACTCGGGAAGTCTATCTCCGCTCAGGTACTCAGATAACAGCCTTTTCATCCAGGCTATTCGGCACATGGACCCTGCTTTCAGCTGCTATACGCCTCTATGCTGCATACAACATCTCCAACCCCCAAGTTTACGAAATCGCCATCATTGCGTACGGAGTAGCATGGATCCATTTCATGAGTGAATGGCTGATCTTTGGGACGGCTGCATGGGGAAGGGGCTTAGCGGGACCGGTACTCATTTCAACAGGCAGTCTGGTGTGGATGTTTTCCCAATGGGGATTCTACGTGCAGTAGGCCATCTTTCCACATGCCGGTAGAACCGGTTGTTCACAACCGTTGAAGCAATTGTGCTTAGCGCTATGCAGCGGGGAGGATAGCGGGGTTGGTTCTGCATATGTACAACGCTGATCCCACTTACGGAATGACAAGCTAGCATGCTTCTAAAAGGCGTCACATATAGTAATACGGTGGACCTATGGAACTTTATTTCGGTACAGCGTTCCCCCACAATTGCGGAGTCTTGCTGCAGCTTGCTCAGGTGTTATGTCCCTTTGTGGTTCCGCCATCAACTCGTATCTACCGAGGCACATCAGCATTTGTCGAAGGATGTTGACCGGACCAGCCACACTTACCCAACAAGGAATTTCCTCACAGTTGCACTTCTCAACAAGGGAGGGTAAAAGTGTATGTGGAAATGGCTGGCTTCAATTTCGGCATCCTTCCCTTCGAGTGGTGCCTGATGCAGTCCCATACTGTACGGGAAATGTGTTTCGAAGAGGTTGTCGTATCGACGAGTCACATCAGAAATGACTTCAGCAAGGTCTTTCTTTTCCCCCTCGTCGAAATCGACTAGCGCTCTCTTATGCTGTCTGGCTATGATCATAGTCTCAAATGGCCAGACCGCCCACCACGGGCATACTGCCACGAATGTATCATTCTTGAACACGACCCGTTCTTCTTTCTCGATCTCTAGCTTTGCATAATCTTCCAGAAGATTTGACCCCTGTTCGCGTCGGTGTTTGATCAACTGTTCCAGCTCAGCAGCAGGCTCTTCAGGTAGACCTGTGACAGTCCATATTTGCCCGTGAGGGTGCGGGTTCGAGCATCCCATAGCTGCTCCTTTGTTCTCGAATATTTGCATATACCTGTACTGCGCACTCGATCGAGGGATGGATGCTTGCTGACTCGATGGTGGCAAGGTTGTAGGACCAGCAACGTGGGCCAAAGGCGATTGAGGAGAGATGTGAGCAGTGTACAGCTGCGTCCAGGTATTAATGACAGGGACGATCTCCATTGGCTCTAGGTCTGCGAGGGTGAGATTGTGCTTGGGCGAAAACGTCACTACATAACATTTTCCAGTGACAGACTCGGCTTTGAGGAGCAGGGACGAGAGACCTGTCCATATCAGAGGGATATCTGATTGCTAGCGTGCAGAAGTTGACATACTGCTTTTGTCGTCGGATTGTCGGTAGTCTTCCTGTTCCTCCTTGACCGCACTGAAGTCATTCACGAAGACGAATGTACTAGTGTAGTCGGGATTGGTGTCACCCTGGGCTCTTTCATTGCCCGGGCACAGGTAGCAGGATTGATCATACTGCGGTAATGTGGTCTGGCTCGCTGCTTCCTGTTGGCCTCTGTATCCTCAATTGAGATGTAACTCGTGAGGACTCTTGGATATGACGCAAGACTCACTGCCAGGGCCGCTTCGTACGGTGAGGGGACACTAATATCCAGCTTCCTCGCAATGGGTTGTATCTTCGATGACTTATCTCGTCAAGGATGGCTTCAGGCATTCTGCGAGTCCGGTGCCTATCACATAGACTGGATGCGACAACAGCATCTTTTTCTTGAGCTTGGTGTAGTGTGCGCTAGATAGGTGGGGTCCTAGCTCCACTAGCGCTGGCGATGACCTAAGGTACCTTACTTCGGCAGGTACGGTAAGGTAGACACCTTATGTAATGCTTTAAAGGCGGTCTAAATCGGTGGACGAGTGGAAGGTGACTGAATTGTGCTCAGATATATCGTACATCCGTCCAATAGACATGTATAATGCCATATTAGATCCTGCAGAATTGCAATGGCATCTTCCGAAAACGACCGCATCGCTTGCAATGAGAGAAACCCGGCAACATGTCTCTTTGATCTCCCAAATGAAGTAAGTCCAAGTGACCCTATTCGCATATTAACACTGAAGGTTACGAGGTTCTGATTCATGTCCTGACCTGTCTGGACACCCTTCCGCTACTGCAAATCAGGGCCGTCGCCCATAGGTTCCAGAATCTGATCATACGTATAATACATGCACGGTTGCTGCAAGCTGCCGCGCTCAAGGATCGTAAGCTTATTCTTGAATGCTATCATCCATCGGCACAGTATACAGAGCCATACCTCTACTGCGACTACCTTGGCACGCCTGGATTGAGCGGTCATACTGCGGGGTTGGGTTCCATTTATGAGCTTGCGGATGAGCATAGCGGCGAGGGTACGCTTCGAAAGCTGTACTCACGCTTTCGTCCCACCAGAAATGATCCGCAACAAGTTAGCTATTACTCACATCCAGCTGGCGATATACCAGGGTCTAGGACGAGCGAGCGAGCCGCTGCTAGGAGTTCTATGCAGACCGAAGCGATTAACCAGAAGGTGAATCTGGAGGCCGACGAACTTTTTACTCAATTGCAATTCATAGCCAGTTTGGTAGAGATCGGACCAAGACGGGGCTTTTTCATCAGCATACAGAACATCGTTGAGCAGAAGACTACCCGCGTCTTCAGGACGTGGCTTGCCGAGAGGGCCAAGCAAACAAAAGTCACAGAGACTGGCCGCACAAAGGCTTCGCCAAGCGGAATTCTAGGTGAGGACGATTCAATACTCTGGATGGACCAGAACAGGGTCGCTGGATTGAAGGTGCGGGTACAGGAGCGAGGATGGAGGAAAAATGTGCCTATCCTACTTCACAGGGATGAAGACCAGGCAGTTGGTTACTCCTTAGAGCTTCAAGGTACGTCCACCATGGAGCTTAATGCTACAAGGGGTTATTATTGGCATCAACAACACCAGCTACAATATGTTAGAATTGCTCATAAGCACCACCCATCTGATGCTGGCTGTGGAGAAGTCGCTCCACCAAAGAGAGCAGGACTCTGGCAGGGCTATGGTCTTCGGTTCTTTTGCAACCGCGAATCCCCAATAAGCCTCTGCCAATGTGGTCGTATAGCAACTGGACTTGTTGATATCTATTATACCTGGAATTGTGCGACACTTTCTTGTATGTACCTCGTCCAAAATACCTTTCCCTCTTTGCTCAAGGAATTCATTGGGAGTAACCCTCTCAGAATCGAATCAAGCTGGCGTTCCCGTGACATCAAGCATGCCGGTTCCCTTTGAGCCTATTAATTTTCGGATAGAGCATGCTCGTAAGGCTGCAGATGTAAAGCCGAGGGCTGCTTATGAATGGTAGAGTTCTGTATTACCTCTTCATTGTGGCTGAGAAAACGACGTCCTTATAATATCATATCAATTGCCTTTTGGCGTGAGGAAACCAAAATTTGAGGCTAATATGTGGCCCATCTCTTAATCGACTATTATCATGAGCTGGGGCGCACCGAATGCAACCTCTAAAGTCACCCTAATCACATTACTGTCGGAAGCTCTAAACCTCCACCAGCCGCCTAGTCGATTTCAGGCAAATCTCACGCCGACACGGTGCTGCTGGTCCCACTTACATCCCTCAACTCGATACCGGCGGAATCAATGTTATTATTAATGCGGTATGAAACACCTCTAGCGCAACTGTGAACAGCTCATTGTTGTCGAACGTTTCTCCCACTTCCACCACATGGGTGCACCAAAGTATCGATTTCGTGCTCAATTCTTTGAGAAAACTTAATAGATGTTATGGCTCTCTCAACCATTGTTGCCTGCCTCAGCGCGAACACATCGGAGTTCCAGCTAGAACACACATGGTTTCTTTATTTGGGATAATAATAGTCTTGAATCCCTATCGATTACTTCATACTTTCTCGCCAGGCAATGGACTGGAAAAGCCGCATACAATTATCAAGGATTTCGACTGTCTTGGTGGCCATTAACGTGAAGGTGCCGAGGGTCTGAGAATGCCCATCTATGTTCTAGGAGGTCTCATTGGCCTCGAAGGTTACAATTCTTACTCGACACCTTTTCGAGAAGATCAGCATGCCTACCAGATTCAGACCCAGAGCTGAATTCCCTTGGGATAATAGACGCTGCACCCTGTGTTGTCGGACTGGGCACGGATGCATGGTCCTCTGTTCCTCCAGTACCTACCTCCTTGGTACGACCCACATCGGACTCTACTCACTCCAGGTTCGGTGGAATGCGCTCCGGTTAAAATCCTGCAAAAGCAGCGGTAGTGCGCACAGCCTGCACGCGTGGGGGTTTGACATTGACACATGATACTACCAGTGTCGCCCTCCCTCAGTCAGCCATGACAGTTGTGGGCTCCCAGCATCAATCAATTAGGGCTCGTCATGAATGTAACCCCAAAAACGCGATTATTGATTCGCAAGCGGGAATTTTCGCGGATCATGAACCGCCATGTCTTTCAGTAAGCAATCTTCGTCGAGCGCTATGGTTGTATCTCATAGCTTTCTGAAAGTATGACAAGGCAGCGCAAGTAAACATATGCGCCACGCGACAGCAATGCATGGACCTGCATATATACATCCACAACGGCAGCCGCATTTCAAGGGGTTTTCATCTACCCATGAGAACGAAGCAATGATCCGATTTTTCATACTAACAGTCGCACTCCAGAGATGCGTCTCAATTCTAGCAGCACCATTCGAACTAACCACGCCCTTGTCATTGTCATTGCCATTACTGCTTCACGACCGTCCAAACACCACTATCCTCGTCCCCACCACTATTTCGCCTTCTAATAGCACCAAGTAAGCCAAAACAGGCTTCCCGTCCAACTTATACCGCAGATATTGACAATTTTTTTTTAAGTCCCCTTCCTCCAATGCCTACTCATGATTTCATCATTCATTTCACCACCTCCCTCGCGATAATGATAACCTACAATATAGAAAGGATTCTCTCCAAATCCGACACTCTTGCATGCTTGAAAAGAGCACAAATTGACATACCTTCTGGCGCCGATGCCGCATCCCCAGTACCTGGTCCACAAGTCTACAGCTCCGCCAACGTCATCCTGAGTTTACTGCCCAGTAGTAGCCCAGAGATGCTGTGGAGTGAATGGAATGCCACGGTGAGGGCATTGGAGTGGTTCACGCAGGAGTACGAAGCGGTGGCTATGGTTTTCTCGGTCATGGATTGGTTTGATGTCTCGAAAATTTTAGGGAGGGGTGCCATTGCGGTCTCCTCACCCAGTGCGGCTTTGTGAAGAGAAAGAGCATGGTGAGATGCACGCGTATATGCGGTTGCATTCGGTATCCGACTATGAGCTCCTCCAACGCCTCGCTTAATTCGCTCTCAAAGGTTACAATTGACCATGTTCAACGCCTCACTTTTCAACTGGCCCGCCGTCTTTGCTCCATCCCTTGCTCCGCATGCTCTCCTCCACTTTATCCCATATGCCTTCCACCACCTCCCTATCGCGCCACCTCCCACTGATTCCTTGCGCGGGGTTCCATTTCTCAACCTGGGCACTCGTCACGCCTCGTCCCCATCCCTTCACGTTCCGGGGCACATCCTCGCCTTTCCACCCGACATATATTCCCAGCGCGTTCTTGAACAAGTCTGGTGCATTCTGCCATTTATAGCTCTTGAATTGCCAAGTCTGTCCTGTCGTGAAGACAGCGACAACGCGATTCCAGTAGTCAGGCTTGAATTGTTCGGGTGTCTCGACAAGAATAAAGCGAAAGGGCCGCTGGTTATCGATTGACGGCAGTAGACGAGAGACGTGCAGGATGTTGGCGCTGGCAGAAGAGCCGGCGAGGCTGGAGTCGGCGGGGATGTAAGTGCCTGACTCAAGGAAGGACTTGATATTGCTCATGCGGAGCAGAGAGGATGCAGATGGGGAAAGGAGAATAATCGGGTCGGGGCGGCGGCCAGGCTTCTTGTCTCGAGAGGCGAGGGAGGTGGATGTTGCGGAGGGCGCTGCGTTGGCGTGCGAAGTTTTCTTGCGGTCTTTGAAGAATGTCTCGGAGTATTTGCGGACGTGGGAAAAGTCCTGTAGAGCTTGTCAGTCCCCTTAGATACCTAAAGCAGAATTTGAGAGCTCACCGTAGGTTTGATGCCCCGTAGAACGCTATTCCTATCCCCCATCCTTCTCTCTAGGTTGTATATCTGCTGCAGTCTCGGGTCGACCTGCTTTCCTGGTCTTGCGCCAGCAGCACCACTCGGCACCGTCGACACCCCTCCTACGGCACCTGACGCTACCTGCGCCGATTTTGCAGCCGTACCATCTGATTCCAGCGCTTTGATGTATTCGCTTTCATCAGACGCCCCTTCTAGCCAAGTAATCAAGTCCAATCTTTCCACAAATACCAGATTTTGTACCTTGCTTGCAGCGCCAGCTCCATCTGCACCTCCAAGGCCGTCGTTGAGTGCTTGCGCTGATGCAATGTAGTCTGGGATATTGACATCCTTCTTCTGCCAAGCAAAGTAAATGCTACGGAGATCGACTGGTTTGTCTGACGAGAAAAAGCGGGTTGGGGTATCGAGAGGGATAGTATGAGATTCCGGATCAGTGAAATGGAGGTGAGTGGCAACTCCTAGATTATCTGTCGCGCACTCCGGTTGCGATCCATCTGGGGAGGTTGTGGGTGTTGGTGGATTGTTCGAGGCAATAGAGCGGCGCAAACTAATGAGCGGGTCATGGGAAGATGACATCTCAATGTTTGTAAATTGAAATGGGGCTCTACTTTAGGAGTGCATCGATGTCTAGCGCTTGAAGGGTGGATGTTGATGATGTTGAATGTAGCTTGGAGCTTTGACCTCGAAAACGCCTAGTGGAGGTATCTACTGAACAGCCCTATAGGGCTCGACCTAGAGCTGTTGAAGCGGGCCCTAGAAGAACCCCCGAAGATGCCCTCAGAATGAGTGAATACACGGCGTAGTCTGAGGAGCTAGAATCTATGGAAATGACGGATCCTAATATACATGATCGGATCAATACCTATGAGTGTCACATATGAGTGGCAGAAGATGCTAAAATGTGGACAAAGGAAATCTTCTACACATCCATGTCGTAAGACTACGATGAGCTAGCTCATCAGTCGATCAAACACCATGCTCCTGCCTTATCTGCATTACCGCTGATCACGGCTGCAGCTTGTCGATGCTATGCCTCCAACCTCCAATCAAACCATCGTCCTACCGAGAATCCAACAGTGAGTCGGAAGTAGCTCATAACCTCCCGAACCGGCGCAATGGCGCAATACGGTGGGCCTTTGACATCAGACCGTGGGTCGATCTCCCACTGTTTGCTTCTACATGAAAGTCTTTCAGTTTCCCAGATGCACAGTGAAACCTTCGCCATCTCGAGCGCCTATCACTTGTTGAGATTCCATTCTTCAGAATGGAGCCTGACTTCAAAGAGTCAAAGCACCCGACGCAACATGAACTACCAAATGAAGAAGAGTTGATACCAACGCCGCTCAAAGGGGCGGGTATAGACCCCGTCTACGAGGGAAAAGCGCGGGTCTTGAACAACGCAATACAGGACATTGGTATGGGACGGTACCAATGGCAATTGTTCATCGTGGTGGGAGGCTTCGGTTGGGCTAGCGACAATCTCTGGCCTGTCGTTACTTCGTTGATTCTCCCTGCGATCACCAGCGAATTCAAGCCGTCGAAACCACCTCTGCTTTCCCTGTCGCAGAACATTGGACTACTCGTGGGAGCTATATTTTGGGGCTTTGGATGTAGTTTATATTCGTACCCACGTTTCTGAATATCATACTGACTCCACTAGGTGATATATTTGGGCGACGATTGGCTTTTAACTTGACCATTGGCATTACATCGGTCTTTGGTCTGATCGCAGCGGGTTCGCCAAACTTTGCAGCCATTGGCTGTTTCGCAGCGCTCTGGAGTGTTGGCGTTGGGGGAAACTTGCCAGTCGACTCTGCCATCTTCCTCGAGTACCTCCCGGGGTCACACCAATATCTCCTTACAATCCTCTCCGTATTTTGGGCTTTCGCCCAATTACTCGCCACACTAGTAGCCTGGCCATTGCTTGGGTATCATACTTGTCAAGAGACAGCGACTACATGCACACGCTCTGAGAATTTCGGTTGGAGGTGGTTCATGATCGCAATGGGTCTGATGGCCATGTTTATGTTCTGCTGCCGTTTCTTCTTCTTCACGCTCTACGAGTCACCCAAATTCTTGATGGGCAGAGGCAAGGATGAGGATGCCGTTCGCATAGTCCATGAAGTTGCCAGGCGGAATGGAAAGACGACGGCTTTGACCGTAGCAGATCTCGAAGTATTCAATTTGGCTGGTGAACAGGGCACAGACGCCGCTGCAGCACTCAAGCGAAAGTTGGAAAAGGTCAACCTGACTCACGTCCGAGCGCTTTTCGCAACCCCGAAGTTGGCGTGGTCGACCTCGTTGATCATGCTCATATGGGCTTTCATCGGGCTTGGATTTCCTCTCTACAATGCCTTCCTGCCCTATATACAGGCCAAGCGAGGCGCAAAATTTGGCGACGGTTCCACGTACATAACCTACCGCGATAGCACCATTATTGCTGTTCTCGGTGTACCTGGAGCCTTAATCGGTGGCGCTCTTGTCCAGATCCCCAAGTTTGGTCGAAGAGGTGCTCTAGCTGTTTCGACAGCGCTGACAGGTGTCTTCCTATTCGCCTCAACGACCGCTGTTACCTCGAATGCCTTGCTGGGCTGGAACTGTGCCTACAACTTCATGAGTAACATCATGTATGCTGTTCTTTACGCTTATACCCCTGAAATTTTCCCTACGAAAGACCGAGGCACCGGAAATGCTTTGACGGCAACTGCGAACAGGGTATTTGGCATTATGGCACCTATCGTAGCGATCTATGCCAACCTCAACACCGCAGCACCCGTTTATGTTAGTGGGGCATTGTTTATCGCCGCAGGATTGTTGACTACGCTCTTGCCATTTGAGCCACTAGGCAAGGCCAGCTTGTAATCGCTTACTTTGATTCATATCAACTACGTCATATATACCTTACTATCTTGTCAGCATGCGCCTTCACCTCGGGTTTTCTCCACGCGTTTCGTTTGGTTCTACAGCAGGGATTTCTGTCGGCTACTTATCTCATGGCACATTTTCGCATGTCGCCTGTCACTACCACGGCTCCTTCCGAGCGTAAAATTTGGATGAAGGTAGAAGCGATGAATGACTAAAAATGTTTATCTCTGAACACTAGAGGTCACTATCTCATGATCCCATATATCTCGGAAATAAGGATCGATTCCGTCCTCCTAATGAAAGTTGTTTGCAGTCAATTCACGGCTTTTCCTAACTGCCACATATTTCCTGCCACTCAATGTTTTTTTCCCCTACTCATGACCTCTAGGAAACTAGGTGGCGGTACAACGCCGTCAAAATAAATTTCGACTTTCAGACTCGGTTGCTCCTGACAATCAGATATCGTTTTCACGTGTCCAATTACTGAGCGATAACATGATAGTTTGCCATACCATCCACGTCAGGCTCAGCTTCAATTTAAACTCTATAATTGTGACCATGGGGGCAACTCTAAACTATACTCATATACGCGGACCTGCAGTCGTATCTTGCCTTGTTCGGCCCACAGCGTCAATCATGCTCCATGGCGAGAAGAAGCAATCAACCTTGCACGCATCTGTCAGGGGGCAATCCAGGAAACTCCGGTGCAGTGATTACTTCGCCATTGGGCTGGGGAGCTCTTATTCCATTGGTTTCCCAGACCTTGTACTGTCGCGAAGACGTGGGAGCCTAGTGTAGGGCAGGGAATACATGCTTATTATCTTCCTCCAATAGGGTACAGGTGATACTGGTTTGTAAGTACTGGAAGGGGTGAGAGCTTACGCAAACACTGGCTCTACTACAAGAAGTCATTGACGCGTGAGACAGTGGAGAGATAAGGGAAAGCCGCGGCGCTCCGGCAAGTATTTTCTGACATCAGTCCTTGTTCGGCGGACATTGGGCTGGCCGCACCTATGGCTCTGCCAGTATGGATGGTATTCCAAGGATTTCCATCTAAGACTTATAAGAATTCTTTGCGCATGGGCCTAAAAACTTGCGGACTTGACTCCGGGTGGCGTGTTTCAGGACGTCGTCGCATGAAGCGGGAAAACTGTCAACTATCGCTTAGGTACCGCGTGCAGCATTGAATATTTATACTCTTGCAGCTTCTGTGATAATGATCTACTGCTTGTTTAGGTACTAATAGTGGGCAGCTGAAGGTATCACTCACTCAACAGACCATGCTGCTGACCTTTATTCCTGGGTGGATTTGCCTCTTTTCTTACTTAGTCTCCGCTGCGGTCTTGCAGAGCATCAGTTCTCCGATACTCCAAGTCCCGCCTGAGAATTTTACCTTTGTGGAGGGCTTCGCAAACGCATCCATATCCTCCACTCGAAATGCCTCCTTACTGAACGCAACTGGCGTCAATGATATCAGATGCCATGGCACCTTGTACGGTTTTAACCCTAATGTTGATGACTGTATGTCTGCAATAAATTATGTCCAGAAGAGCTGGCAATTCGTACCTTTTGCGGAACGCCAACCTCGTCCTAGACAAGGAGTTATATCTTTACCTATCAGACTTATGGGTGGTAGGTAGCTTCAAGTCCTTCTGCATGGCCATGATTAAGTTGCACATACAAAGCAGACTATTTGAAGCTAAAGTTGGACCAGATAAAGCGCTGTGTTATTTTCAGCCAATTTTACAAGTCGGAGCCACCGTGGGTACCGCAAGCTTCAACGAGATACGCCTCGCTGCCAACGCTCTTCTATCGCAGTGTGCCAAAAATCAAGGACAAGGTGGAATTGCTACCGGCATAGGTATGTCTTTTATCAAGCCAGAGCCCTTTGGACGAGTCAAGCAATAGCATTGGCAGTAGTCCCAACGACTGGACACTCATGTGCGACAGGAGGCGATGGCAACCTCGCTCTCATTCTAGGCACTTACTCACCAAATATTCAATGCTACGGGACCTTACACAAATGGCCTTCTTGCAGGGAGATCATGACTACTATGGATGTCACCTCAACGAATGTAATCTTCGGACCTCGCCTCGACCCCAGGACCCAAGTCAGCCTTCCAGATACACTTTCATCAAGTAAGCTACCATCCGTTGCCTATATCTCGACACTTTGATTGTTGCCTAACGCCGAACGTGCAGGTGATAACAAATGCTTTGCAACAATTGGGGGAAATTTAGATTCTAGCACATGGTACAGGATGTGGGAGGCATTAACGGCTCTTTACGCGGTGTGCGGGAGGCATATCCAAGGAGGGAAATTTAAAGGCCTTGGTAAGTGTATAATGTCGCTATGAGGACCTATAAGTGGCTAAATTTTAATGCTTTTCATAGGTGATACTGGTCAGCTTTCTATGAGTCTTTCTGGTTCACTCAATAGCATTGTTGCTGCTTGAGGCGGGATCATTCGTACTTCCGACTTTAATACATCTAGATTTTTCAGCTGCAAAGCACATAGGCACCAGTAGCAACGAGCCGATAGCGTTAATAGAAGGGGACAAAGCACATAGGCACCAATAGCAACGAGCCGATAGCGTTAATAGAAGGGAATATACATATATTGGATTAGGGGCTTTACTACATATCTGTGTGGTCATTCCCAAACTGGCTGATCTCTTAGCATGCTATCGTCTCACAGAGTGACTCGACTAAAATTCTTTTGCTATTGGCAGTGCCTTCATGAAGCGTTATGTTAAATGTCAAAGCAATTGATCAGACAAGGCCATCGACAGTTCATTCTCATCCAAAGCTGGTATGGTAAGGAATGGAGCATAAGTCATGCATATAACGGGAATGTTTAAGCTAGGTTCAACACTTATTAAGCTCCTCTAAAGCAGCAAATTTCTTTTATCACCCACATATTAAGTACGAAAATGATATAATAAAGGGTTAGAAACCTCTAGAACTCTTATTTCTAGAGGTATTATTAGGATCGACTTATCAGGTATCAGCTCTGTATGCATGACTTATGCTCCATTCTCTTACCACACCAGAATTCTGGCCTTACTTAGTCGTTTGTCCTTTCAAGGGCTAGACGAGTGGTTGAGCCGAGCGTGCCACCGTCAATCTTCTTTTTCCTGCCAATTGTGCCTCGTTCAGCCTCGATTCTAAGCACTCCTCGAGTCTTAGGAAAAGGGGCGCATCATACTGAACAACGATCATGACCTGGCGAAAGTATCAATCGATCATGAAGGATTACGTCTAGCAAGAAGCATTGCATTTGTGTCCTCACTGGAAGTTTGGGATTGAGTGCCACTACACCGCTTGAGGCTTTAAGATGACATATGCCCTTGGCATCTATAATAATGCTTTGTAAGAGAATGGAGCATAATTCATGCATAGAGAGCTTACACCTGACAGATCATTGTTAATGATAACCCTAGAAATGATAGCTCTAGGGGTTTATCAACCTTGGTTATAGCTTTTTTGTACTTAATAAGTATATGATAAAAGGAATATCCTGCTTTAAAGGGCTTTATTAAGTGTTGAACCCGAGCCCGACTTCAACAACCTTTCCATATGCATGAGTTGTGCTGCATTCTCTTACTGGGCTTTGTGGCTATTGTCATGAGTGCAGAAGAGGGGACACAAAACTTTTCTCCCCTACAACAAACCAAATACCGACGTTGTAGCCTTCCATTGGGTGGTTGGTCTTTATCTGTAAGCTCAGTCGGGTCTTATGCATAATTCCTTTTGATAATTGTCAAACTGATCGTGCGAATCGGAGTTCAACACAGAGAGTGAGGCTGAGCTAGCGAATTAAATTAGGGAGTATCTCCAATCAGACGCATGGCTGGGCGCCACCGAGAATCTGCCCCGCGCGGTCAAATGCCAGGCAGCAAACGCCCCTCATAGATTCGACCAGGTATTTGAGCATCGATTCACAAGTTGTCTGGCTTCTTTTGCCAATATCCTCGACTAGAAGACGCCGCGACAATGGAAGTCCCCATTGAAAAGACAGCTACTTCACAATGTGCGCAGATGCAGCACCCAACCTCGACCCCTTCATCCTCGACCCAAACTTATCAATATTTACCTTTGAAGCATGATCGTGATATTCGGCTCTTGTGTTTGCTCCCAGGCTTCAACGAAGCTCCTCTATCATGCTTCCTTATGATCGTCTCCTTATCAAATTTGCCCGTCTATGAGGCTATCTCCTACACCTGGGGTGAGCCTATATTCTCAGCTTGGATAAAATGCGCTCCCCGTGGACGACTTCCTATAACTGAGAATCTCAGCACTGCTTTGCTTCATTTGAGGCTTGCAGACCAGATACGCGTACTTTGGGTTGACGCTATATGCATCAATCAGCAGGATCTTGTTGAACGCAGCCATCAGGTAACATTAATGCGCGATACCTTTGAAGGAGCTGAAAATGTCATCGTCTGGCTTGGAGAAGATACTGGAAATGCAGATAAGGCATTCGAAATTCTCCGGGCCATAGAATCATCGTCATCAGATGCCCACATCTTCAATCTCAATCTCTTAGATTCAGAAAGTGGCAAGGCGCTGAGAGAGCTCCTAGGGCGCAGCTGGTTCCGACGAATCTGGGTTGTTCAGGAGCTTGTTTGTGCCAGTAAAGCTACAATAACATGCGGCAGTCATGAAATGGAGTGGGAAAGATTTTTGAACGTTGCAGGAAGAATAAATGAAACGGGTTACTTGCAGGGAATCGCAGATGAGAGCGTGAGCGATGCGTTGTTTGCTTTGGCCGGTATGCTTCGGGGAAGGCAAATGCGACAGCAAAGAGAAAATGACGACTTAGAAACATTATTGTACAGCTACCGTGGCTGCCTGGCTTCAGACCCACGAGATAAGGTATTCGCTCTTGTAGGAATGGCGAGCGGGCAGATCGCAGCCGCATATACCCCGAACTATTCTATAGAAGCACTCGAGGTCTACAAAAATTTAGCAATTCAACTCATTATTGCAGAGCGGAATCCCAATGCTCTAGTACATTGCACCCACATTGCCGGGAGCCAGGCACCCCTCTTACCGTCCTGGGTACCGGACTGGTCACAGCGGCTGGTCTTCATTTGTTCACCGCTGGTATGGCCCAGTGCCTACAATGCAGCTGCCGGCACGTCCTTTAAAGGTAGAGTAAGCGAGGATCTCGATGAGCTCTTCCTTGACGGTGTCATACTGAATACAGTGGAAGTACTGGGAAGCATTCGGTATCCCGGCGCTGTGCAAAGTGACTCAGTAAAGAACATCCAGAGAATGATCGAGCTCAA
Organism: Cladonia borealis; assembly: GCA_018257855.2. Taxonomy (NCBI): domain Eukaryota; kingdom Fungi; phylum Ascomycota; class Lecanoromycetes; order Lecanorales; family Cladoniaceae; genus Cladonia; species Cladonia borealis. The sequence continues at coordinate 1,511,512 of JAFEKC020000013.1, forward strand.
CGAAGAATATCTCGGCATGTTTAGGCAGTCACCACATTACAGAGGTTGTTATTGGAGTGCATTTACTCGGGCGCTGGTTGCCGATAAGGATCACACTGGAAGTCGTATAGGACAGCGGGATCTTAGGGAGGTATACTTTGCTTATCGAAAGTACTTCTCGTATTCTTTGATATTCCTAGCGACGAAACGACTCTCTTTTCATAGAGGTGTTGATGGAACAGTAGAATTCCCGGAATACCGTGATCTTGATCGCGCGATCAGTTATGCTGGCTTTGGCCGCACTTTTTGCATCTTTGACGATGGCCGTGCTGGATGGGTACCAAATACGGCAGAAGTTGGCGATCGAATTGCAATATTTCTGGGAGCCACTGTTCCAATTCTGCTTCGCCCGCGTGGTAATGGCTATATTGTCTTAGGCGAAGCCTACGTTCACGAGATGATGGATGGACAAGCGTTCGAAAGACCTGATGTTCAAATCGAGACAATAACTTTGATTTGACATGGAGGACTAAAAAGCATAAACGATCTTTACGAGACTGTCACTATTCTTCCGCTTTGATAAAGTCTGCCGCCCTTTCCGCGACTGCATAAACCAAACTCACCAAATTTCCTTTCACCTGCATAGGGAATACACTTGCGTCCACAACCCTCAAATTACTGGTCCCGTGTACCAACATCCTCTCATCAACCACACCGCATCGGTCTCTTAGTCCCATAGCGCAGGTACCCATGGGGTGATATACGCAACTGAAAGTGTTCTTTACGAACGCTTCTATATTGTCTTCATTGAGTTCATAGAAACCCGGTTGGAAGACGTTACCGTGGTCTTTGAGATGCATGGATAGTGGTTCTGTGCGGGCGACTTGCTGGATATGTAGCGTAGCTTGGGAGATTACGAACAGATCCAACGGGTGAGAAAAGTAATTTGGATCGACGGAGGGGTAGACGGAAGGGTCAGAAGAGACTATGTGCACGCTACCGCGGGAAAAGGGATGTTCAAGAACGGCGAGCATGGTAAAGTAATTTCCAGGATATGTGGTTGGATCTGGGGTAAAGAGGGTACTGGCATTACTGACAAATTGGGGAGCGATACCGCCAGGTAGGAAGATTTCCTGCGTGCTGGCCTCGGTAGGGTCGAGGAGCTTCTGGAGGACAAGCTGAGATTGTTGAAGTTGATCGGGCGTGGTGCTTGACATTGCTGCATCCATGAGACCTTGTGGTATCGGTCCTGAAGATATATGAGTAGGGAACGCGAAGTAAGTAGAGGTGCCTCTGCAAATCGATTCTCACCTTTACCCAGAGCGTCCAAGGTTTGACTAAAAGAAACATAGGTGTTCGATGTCCCCGCAGCCAGCGGTCCAGTATGATTGATCGTGTACTCCGCAACCGCCTCAGCAAGGACGGTCTGATTACGCAACGACTCAAAAGTAGCTTCTCCTGGTGCGGCTTCAAATCCAATAGGCACGTAAACATGGTCTTGCAAATTTTCGCCCACATTAGGGTTATCATACAACACTTCGATTCCCTTAGACTTCAGTAACTCCGCATCACCGATCCCTGAGAGTTCAAGGAGCTGTGGTGATTGGAAAGCACCTGCGCAAAGGATGATCTCTCTGCTTGCTGAGACCGTGTAGCTTTCACCGTCAACGGTGAAGGTGACGCCCGTTGCGATCAGAGGCTCATTGGCCGGAGAAAGAATTACCTTAGTCACCAACGCACCAGTCAACACCTGCAAATTCTTCCGTGCAGCATTAGGCTTGTAATAAGCGGTGCCAGCGAAACTTCTCGATGCATTCTTTGGCTCAATAGTAAGCAGCGTCCCATACGCGCCGATAGCAATACCGCCCTTTGGATCACCAGCGGGTCCTAGACCCAGTTTCGTATACGTGGGTTCCCACGCTTTGTAGAAGTTGTCATAGAATGGTGGGAACGAGTTCTGAAGGGGACCTGCATCGCCGTGGAAGGAGGGAACAATAAACGTGGTGTCGATCTGTTCGGACGTCTTGAGAGGTGGTGTGTTGTATGTCTCAGATTTGAGGAAGTAGGGAAAAAGCTCATCCCAAGACCAGCCTTTGTTGCCAAGTTTGCCCCAGTCATTGATGTCCCGCTGAGAAGCATGCGTCCAGACATCGAAGTTGATGGCACTCGTTCCTCCGAGTTGTTTACCTCGTGGATGGGCTACGATTCTATTATTTCCGTGGATCTGAGGAACTGTCTTGAAAACCCAGTCGTATTCAGGATCACCCCACATAGACGGCGCGAATCCTGGCGTGAGGACCTTGGGGTCTTGAGTTCGATCGAGCCCGGCTTCAAGGACACCGACGGTTATATTGGGGTTCTCCGTCAGTCTTGCTGCGACAGTGAGGCCCGCGGTGCCGCCTCCGACAATGATATAGTCAAAGACGGTGGCAGTGAAAGAAGTAGCATTACCATGGGAGGTCATCTTGACCAAAGAAAAATTGGACTTTGGAGGTTCTGCTACACAAGTTGCAACTTGACAATCTTTCTCCAGGCATGTTCCAAGTATATATATATCTCCTTTCCATGGTCGAAGCCATTAGATCTGACAGCGGAGGAACAATATGTACATTGAAGGCAGCCAGCTTAGTAAGGCTTTGAAGCGCCACCTACCTAGGAAAGGGCTCAGATTTGTGCTGAAGCTTTCATTGGCTACAAGTGTTTCAATTTTGACGTTTTAAAGTAATACGGGTATATTTGATGAGTAGGCCCGACTTGGCATGAGCTCCCGGATTCCAGAGCCAATGATAGCGATAAACCGATATCTGGGCTGTAAAGTAATCATCTTGCATATGCAGGGCATTTTCACAACATCGTAGATAATCTTTTTTGCCCCGCAAAGGCTGGTGTCCCGGAAGATGTTACATTGTGCCTCGTCTCATTAACTAAATAACCCCTCAATGGTCCAAACATCTGCAGTACTGAAAATATCTCAAGCGAAACCGTCCTACGCGTAGCTTTTCCAAGACCTTAAACAATGTCATCACTCCTGATATTCGTGAAGTTAGCAGGGGCTGACGCCATTGTGTTCGAACTTGGTACACCTTGTAGATCTATGTCTCCATGGTGGACTTCATACTCTCGTTGCACATTGATACTGCCCATTCCAATGAGCGCATTGCTATCTCCATCTCCCCATTGGCCGGCCGACTCGGTCTCAGAAAGAGATGTTGCTTTGGTTGGAATACCTCGGCCTTTGTCGGTACCACTTACCCTTAGAATGTGGCCAGGTGAGTTGGAGTCGGAATGTTTGTGGTAAGTCTGTTTTCTGGCGCTGTTGAAGCCATAGGACGAGCTCCTGCGATCCAAGCTGGATATTTTGGAGGTAAAATATGAAAGGCTGAAATAAGATTTCTCGCGCGCGGAGTCGTAGATAGGTCTGAGAGTGGGAATGCAGGCGCAGAAGATAATCAGGAACGTCTCGGCACTGTAGAGAAGAACAGGATGTTAGATCTGCTCTTTCCCGAATATAGGTGGCTTTTCTTACCCTGTCCAAGCAGCCAGATCATAGGTAGCCCCTAGAAAAAGTTAGCCCTCAATGGAAGCGAACTATCCGGCTGACTTACAAGTAAAATCAGCTCGCGCAGTGAGCTCTTTGAGATACGATGTTTTGATGGAAGAGCAGATACCAGCACTACAAATGTGTTAGCTTGCACTCAATATCCATAGAGCAGCGCTATCGCCTACAAAGCACCCACACCCAACAGCATACTCAAAGCAATCTTTTTCTGAACACCCAATTTTAAATTCCAAATGAACGTAATGGGGATCGCGGCAAGAAAGAAGTCGGTGAACGCAAAAAAGGCTATGGCGCTTTAGCATAGTGATCCACTAGTCAGTGGTTTTAACCCACCAGAGGAGAATATAGCATAATCCGCTTGGGGCTTGGGATTCCAGCATTTGGCCCCCGGGACTTGCGACGGTGCCTCCCAGAGAGCTCGAGGTGGGTTACATTGTACAAATGTCAAGATGCAGGCCAGAACTGCAAAAATGAGATTCAAAACAATGCTCACGTAGAGCGACCACTTTCGCCAGATCGTTGATGGGCCAATGAGCCTTAGTATAAGGAAAGCCACAGATATCTTGGCTGTTACGAGAGCCATGATGCCCAAAGGGTTTTCGATCCAGGTGACTTTAGTTGTATACTCAATTTCCGATTGAGTCAAGTAATACAAATGCCGTGCACCTCCGTGTGCAAGATTAAAGGTTAACGCAATGGTAGTGGAAACGTATAAGATCTGAGGTATTGAATATAAGCATTTGCAAACCTTCAAATCAGCACATAGTATTACCAAGGCTGCTACTATGAGCCAGTCGTCGATTCCAACATTTTTGAGTCTGTATCGCGAGCACAAACGCATTATGACCATGATGATGCTTATAGAAACTTCGGTCCACCACATTGCTAGTAATGATGGACCTCTGTTCTGATCGCCGCCAGCGGGAGGTGGTAGTGGATTCATTTCAATCACCAGTCGTTGAATTCGTTTTCTCAAGAAGTCAAGGCTGATCGTGGGCTGGGATAGGTCTAGAAAGCAAGGGATAAGACTTTTACGAGAATAACTGCCAGCACACTTAGATCGTCTGAACCCACAACTTTTATAATGTGGTTGCATCTGAATTATTGCGTAACTGTATAAGAGTCAGATACGACCAGCTGTGTAGTGGCACAGCCAGCGAGGAGATGTTGGTTTACAGACTTCAATGTGCCGCCTTACATTGAGAATTGCTGTCTGCGGTTGATGTAATGGGACATGGTGGTGTGGGCCCGCGAATGAGGCAAGTTTCCTCGTGGAGTTTTTCTAAATCGGGTCTTCCTTAGACTCTATGGAACACCCACAAAGACTGCGAATCCTATTTACAGAGATAGAAGCACATGAGTCATTGCTTGACAATTCCCAACGCTTTGGCTAGGATGGTTACGCACCTCAACGCATATGCCTAGACCATTATCAGCTTGCTCATTTGCGTGAACAACGTCTTTCCCCCAACCCTCTCCCGTCTTAAAACCTAGAAACTGTAGCCGGTATGTATGTGGATAGTTACTATTTTGCGTAATAGTAGCGATGGGATTTTCGTGTTATTTCCTAGGTATGGCAACTGAAAACGAAAACTGGGTCCGATCCGCGGGGCGCAGAACTTGCATATCAGCTGAAGGCAATGGTTTACCAATTCAGTACTCCGATTTGCGTCGATATGGGAAATAGACCGCACAGATGGAAAGCGGAGTAATATGTCAGCATCTTGCGTGTCTGCTAATCACATCTGCTCCAAGAAGGATCGAATATGCGTGTCAGCCGTAAAGTGCCATCCCTCGGCTGCGGGGAGTCCTCCATGTGCCGTCATCTGGAACCAGAATCCATGTTTCCATAGGATCGTTGACAGATCATTGGCCATGGACAATCAGATGCCATTCTCGTGCCACATTATTGAGCATTGGAAAGGGTGCCTGATGCAGCTCGTAAAGTTTTTTGGAGATCACCCCTCCATGATGGTGCATGAAACAAGGTCTTTTTGCAGCAGGATTCGAAATTATTGTAAAGCAGCGGACTACTGCAGTATTATCCCATTACGAGCCGTGTTCTAGACTGCCGCCCAGCACGAGAATGGCAACTAGATCGTTTCTGAGCGGGCAGTGGTGTATCGTTCGAGGCGCTCTTCTGTTTTCTAGGGTGGGGGGCTGTAGGTCGGGACTTTTCGTCCGTACATGAGCTGGAAATTCCTGACATATGAAGTAGGTAGCCGATTACGATGGTTGCGCTATCTAATTTTGGAGAATATTGATGGCCTTACATTTAGCTTGTGATGATATAGAAGCACACAGATACACCAGCCTACTTCGGCACGGCCACGATGATACTGTCACGAAGCTCGGGCGTGTAGGTGTAAATGTATTTCACCTTCAACCCTGCAGCATCCAGCATCGAGTACCACTGCTTCTCGGTCCTCTCAATTGCCGCTAAGCCTGCCATAACCAACAGATCAAGCTGCGTTTGACGCCAGTGAGCACCTTCATTGGGTAAGACCATATCATCGATCAGGATCACGGAATGTTTGTCCATAACATCCATAATCTGCCGAAGAATGATGGCGCACTTTTCGTCGGGATAGTCATGCATGACATTGCGCATATAATATGCTCTTGCCCCTGGATACATTTAGACTCGGAAAATAGGATGTTATCGGGCAATTTACCTTTTACTGGCTGCGGAGTCATGAAATTGTAAACCATATGCTCCACTCCATCACATGGAATAGCCTGAGCAATGACAGGAGGAAGATCCTCATTGATAACACGGCCCGGTACATGAGGAAATCTTTGCTTCAAGGCAAGGCATTGGTGACCAATACCCCCGCCAACGTCAACGAACAGGGGAGTGTCAGGCTCCAGACCATGGCAAAGCTCCTTCTCGAAAGGATAAACATCAAGAAAGATGTTCTGACCCTCCCGATTCGCGGCCATCCAAAGATTGAAGTTATCGAAGCGCGACGGCACGCTCAAAGCCCACTCGAACGCCGCTTGTTCTGTTCGATGTCCCTTTTGGAAAGCACAGTGGTTGGGATCGGTGGGATTGTGGTATTTGTTCTCTGCAAGGAATTCGGGCAGAGCTTGCCAGCAGGGTATAACCATGTCATGGCTTGTGCAGCTAGTATTAGTACGACGATTTCACCATCTAAACGGAGTGTGCCTTACCAATGGTAGATCCCAAGCCTTTAATCCGGGCATGCTGAGTGTCTTGGTTATCTCAGAAGCAGCCCATTGATCTTCGCCAACCTCCTCTATCATACCGAAGCTAGCTAGGTAGCGTAGAATTCGACCTTTGTAATACAGTCAGATTCGGGTTTTATGAATTCCCTATAGCTTCACAATGCTGTGGATGGTGAGTTACCAAGCAGCATCTCGTCAGCTCCAGTACTTTCCGCAAGCTTCCTTGTGGATGTAGAGTCATCCTGCTTGCTCAGAATCTCAAATAGGTGGAGATCGCTGCCGATCCTAGCAACCGTGGTCTGAAGGGACTGAGAAAGAGATTGAAGTATTTAGTATAAAGTTATAGACCGTATCTATGACGGAATTCATACAGTATGGGAGATGCGATGAATAGTATCTCCAGGTAGCTCCAAAGCGAAAGCGACTCTCCTTGCAGCCTCATACAAGCTCTTGCGGGCTGCTGGATCTTTGGTGTCGGAAGGTTTCAGGCTGTTTAGTTGCTTTATCAGACTAGGAATGTCTACTTTCGTTGTAGAGCCCATGTTGATAATCGAAGATTGCTATGTTGAGGCAGAAAAGCAAAGAGAATGCAGATAATGGAAGGAGGAAGACCAGAGACCAGAGGTGACAAGAGAAATAGAAGCCTGCAAGCATGTCGGCTGAGCTTGCCGCTTCATGATGGTCTTGGGTAATATTGACATGACCGTGGCGCATGATCCTACAGAATGAGAGACAGCTTCGTATGCAATCGCCCTTGCTCCGCCTTCAATACCCCTGTTGCTAAGTCAGCCAAAAGCAGCTCAAGGAGTTCGTTACCACGAATGTAATACCCTGTAACCAGGAGCAGTCACAGAGCTCCTTCATTATCGCCTGCTTTAGTCATGGCCAATGGCATGGCAGGCATGGGTGATTCTGCGGGTCTCACCACAGAGCTTTCAATGGGGAAGACATCAAGAAATCAATTGAACCGCAGCTTCCAGAAAAGCTCCTAGAACCGCTTCCAGCAACAAGACGGTAATGGATACTGGGAAGGGAGATTCAGCTAATAAGTTACCCTACCGTGTTCTTATAGTGGGAGCTGGTCTGGGCGGTCTGGCTGCAGCTGTTGGTATAAAGCAAGCCGGTCATGATGTGACGGTCCTGGAACGAATGCCAGAACTTCGAGAAGTGCGTACGTCTTTTGCACCTCTCTTTAGAATCCAAGTGCTAAACAAAATCACAGATTGGGGCTGGCATACAAGTACCACCCAACTCCTCGAGAATCCTGAAACATTGGGGCATCTTGGAAGACGTCGTCTCACGAGCAGTGCAACCCCGTGATATTGTCATACACTCCTACAGGGATGGCAGGATATTATCGAAGACGAACCTCGACCCAGCAATGCAGCAGATTTACGACGCACCCTACTTGGTCATTCACAGGGCTGAACTTCTGAAGGCAATGGCAGAAAAAGCAAAAGAGGTAGGAGTCACAATCCTGTTGGGATCAGTCATTGAGAGCATTGACTTCAGCAAACCGTCGATCTTGTTGGAAGACAAAAGCATAATGGAGGCTGATTTAATCATCGGCGCTGACGGTGAAAGGTCTTTCTGCCGAGATGCTCTACTTGGACACCCTGACCCTCCATATCATAGTGGTGACATCGTCTTTAGGACTGTGATGCCGATAGAGAAGTTGCGAGGGGACTCGGAATTATCTGGCCTGTTGGAACCTCCAGCAGTGCATTTCTGGCTCGGACCAGACGCACACGCCCTCTCATACTCATTGAAGGAGGATGGTCTCCTCAATGTCGTCCTCATTCGACCCGAATTTCCCGACGCCCAAGCAACCTTCGGTCCCCAGCAGGTAGAAATGGATTGCCTCAAGGGTTCCGTTAAGCAGTGGGATCAAACTTTCAAGAAGCTGCTGGAATGCGCCCAACAAGCAAGCCAATGGACGCTTGTCGAGTGCCACGATCTTCCTTCTTGGATCCATCCAGCTGGCAAATTCACGTTGCTTGGGGATTCCGCACATGCAATGCTTCCCTACCTTGCGCAAGGAGCAGCCCAGGCTATTGAAGATGCAGCAATTCTTTCTGGGTTGTTATACCACATTGAGCACAAATGCCAAACGGCTGATATCCTTTCCATCTATGAGAGGCTTCGAAAACCTCGCGCAATGCAGGTGAAAAGGGAGAGCTTAGCCACAAGAAACATCAATGGTATGGCTGACGGTCCTTTGCAGCGGGAACGCGACCGCCAGCTTTCATCGCATCAACCTTTTGATGGGTATCCAAATCCCCTTGCAGATCCTGTGTTCTCGAGATGGTTGTTCGGACATGATTCATTTGACGAAGTGGAGAAAGCTTGGGCTACTTACAAAAGAGGGGAATGGCCCTTGACCAGCGGTATGTGGCAGACAAGCCTTCATGAGTAGCTCGAATCCTGGCATGGTTCGGTAGAATTGGCTTGTACAGGAAACAGAACTTCTGCCTAAGAGCTACTTACCGTATAAGGCTAGTGGCCCTCAAGCTTAGAACCTAAGGTACTTGCCGGATATGGCTAGTCCTTCCTCAGCCCCCAGTACAGGTTACCTACCTTGGTAAGGTACCTACCCTAAGGTAGTAGGAAATCTAGAATAGCGGTGTTATTTCCACATAGATTACCTTAATCAACTACAACAAAACCCTCCACCACCATCTCTCTGTGCAATTGGTTGTATTCTAAATTGCATTGCTACGGCGATGAGGAGCCTGTATCATTAAGGATAATAATCAAGCCAAATCAGCCGAGGTCTACGGTATTGCAAAACGTTTCTCCACGTCACATTTCGGCCAAAATTCCTACTACGATGCTACCAACCACAAACCACGTTCCATTGGAGAACCACCACCAACACTCGCTTGGCTCCCTCAGATTGACCTTCCAAATCATCGTTCCTAAAGAGATTGCCACCCCAAGTGATGCACCCACAAAATACCACAGCCCGGCACCAATAAGCCACCCAGAACATGCAAGTAACGCTACTTGAGAAACCGCAAGCAGCGATAAGACAGATTTTACGCTGCCTTTCAACGGAATAGCCATTGACCTTACGCCCTGCCTTTCATCGTCTTGAATGTCCTGGTGCGCATAGATCGTCTCATAGATGTTAGTCCAAAGCGCACAAGAGAGATAGAAGCAGCATAATGCGTATGTTTTAGCGGCGACATCATCGGTCGCCATATCAATTGGGTCGATATCCATGGCCGCACAACCGATGAATACGCCCCACGCAACGGTAAAGCCAAGCACGACAGGTGTGAAATCGGTAACGCGTTTAGAGTATGGATAAATTCCGACAAGACCAAGCAAGGGAATGGCATAATGGACACATCGATCCGATAGCTGTGATAGAATTGCCAGCCATATTGCCGCTTGGATAGCGACAAACAAGTGGGCGTTCCGAGGGGATATGGCCTTTCTTGCCAACGGCCTGTGCCGCGTTCGAGCTATTCTTCCGTCAATCTCCCGATCGGCGAGATCATTGAAAGCAACGGCACCCCCTCTCAGGAAGATTGTTGCTGCAAAAAGTATGACGTTCGTTTTGAGTAACGAGCCAGGTGTTGGATGGTGTGGTGAGACCACAGCTGCGAAAAGTGTGCCGAAGAGGTAGGGAGAGTAGATAATAACTATGCCAATGGGCCGGGACAACCGTATGAGTTCAGCATATGGAACCCATGAAGACGGTAACCAAGAGAGTAGGCCACGTTGAGGCGGCGTGTAGGGTGGCAGATCGATGAAGACGGCCGTTGACTTTTTTTCTGAGGTTGCACACATTCTCACATATAGCTTGTGTTGTGTAGAGTTGTCACAGCACCAGACAGTGTGAGAGTGGCTGATGAACATTATCTTATAGCTCCTGAGTCCTTCCTGACTGGATCTTTCTGGGGCTATTTCCGACTCAAAAGCGGCGTCAGGTTAAGGTCTCGGCACTGCCTTGGATGTCAAGGACCGAGAACTGCTACGCAATATGCGAAGCCAAAAACAAGAGATGAATCTTCACTTGGCAAGGCCAATGCAACGCTCAGCTGCTAGGGTCCATGCATGCTCTTGCACACGGCTACCGCAGTGTGCATGACCATAATCGCCTGCGTGGGATTAGTATTGGCTGATGCGGGGCCCCGTTGATGATGGTTGTGGCACATATGCCGGCGAGTATCCCAAATGCTAAAGATGTGTCACATGCCTTTGCTCATCAGCTAGGGTTACGAAGGATCATGATCGGCATCAGAACAGGGTTGTTATGAATGCGGCGTATTTTCTAGCGCACATGAGATACTTCCGCCTTGCAGACCTCATGCACTGTTCACTGACGTAGCTACATGTTTGCCTTAATTCGATACCATTGCTTACGGGAATTAGTCATGAGAACGGCAGCTTTATGCACACCAATCGCGTTTGGAACAAATTATCTTTTCCGGAAAATCAGCTCAAGCTTCCCTGGCACTGACGCAAATGCATCCCTAGTATTCTCGAGCAACTCCGTTCCGTCATCTCCAGGAGCAAAACCCACATCGAAGTTTGCCACCAATATTGCAGTTACAATCCTCAATTCTATGAGCCCCAGGGATCTGCCAACACATCCGTACCGCCCTGCTTGATATCAGTATCACCGGAATGTTTTGGGAACAGATCTACGGTATCATTTAACATACCAATATTGAATGGAATCCATGCATCTTTGTCTTTTAGCATCTCTGGCCGCTCATTCCACCGCTCGGGCACGTATTGCTGAGCATCTTCGAAACAACTCTCCAGCCTTCCCAGACTGTACGCCGGTGTCAAAACTGTGGAACCTCCTGGAATCCATTTACCGTCCACGTTGAGACCTTCAGATGGCGTAACTCTAAGATAACCAGAGGGTAGAGGTGGGTGTAGACGAAGCGCCTCGTAGATGCACCCATTGAGGAAAGGTAGGGACTGAAGTGCCCGGGCATTCGTAGGAAATGACGCTGCTTCGAGCTCAAGACGTAGCTTTGTCTGCTTCTCTGGGAATTTAGCGAGGTAGTAGAAGAGAAACACAAGTGTCGATGCTCCAGGCTCGCCACCAGCCACAATCATTGACACCGCGTCGCCTTCGAGCCATGACATATCCCATTTGTCGCCCTCTTGACTAGCTTGGATGAGCCAAGACATGACGTTCGACTTCTCAGTTTCCATCTGCATCCTTTCTTTCAATTGCTCCAGTACCCAGGCCCGGTACGCAAGCCAATCCTTTGTCATTCTTGGTAGACTACCAGCAAGATGAAAGAGCCACGGTACAGGTGTCAGCGGCCCAAGCACCATGATGCCTTTGGTGAGAAGATCTCGCACGTGATGCGATTTCCCATCTCTGACCATGTGGAACGGTTTTCCAAATAAGAGATCGCTCATGATATCGAATGTAAGGTACGCGAACCAAGCCGAAGCGTTGACTGGCTTGCTCTCCGAAGCCTTGAAAGCTGTAGCAAGTTGCTCAGCATAATAGAGCACTCGAGGTTCATAAGCGTCCAGCGCTTTTTGAGAAAATCCCATATCCCATATCTTCCGCCGTCTATCATGCACTGCTCTGGATCTCGTAGTGTTGATAGCAGTAAGAGGCTTCAGGTTATCATACCATTCGGCTTTCTTGCAGGTGCTATTGGGCCCATGGATGGGCATCACCGCTTTTGGATCGAATATGGTAAGCTCGTTCGGCCCTAGAGAGATGTTCAATGCCGAGACAGAGCTTAAAGATCAGGACGTGTACCTGTTCGGACGTAATCTCCATACTCCGTTCGTAAGCCATCAAGAAAAAGGTATTGTTTCGCATCCAGCACCTTTGACATATGCCAGAACTTCGATACTTTTGCCAATGGAGGCCCAGGAAAGGCGCGAAGCTGATGGAAAAAAACGCGATAGATCGTAATGCTTGAAAAGAGTGCTGCAGCATAGCTGCTAATGAGAAGGGTACTGGTGTATGCGGCTACCTTCATGTTGTAGGACAGGGCCACACTCTGGTATAGCAACAACGCGATCGCCAGAAAGACGTACAGTCGGAAGAGGAAAGGGGCCCTGAGATGGTGCTCCCCTCGAATAAAGACCCCGATATGGCTCAAAATGCCGGCTGCTGCTGAGAGTGCGCACTGAGCCGGCAAAGCCATAGTAAATAGCCCAGAAGATAGAATCTGGGTATCACGCTGTCCTACCTCCATTTTAACAATTCGTGATGTATTTATACAATCGCCAGTGATTTGTTGAACGCCGACTTGCGTATCGCTGCCACGTCGTGAGTTTCTAGCATGAATACCATGCGTAATCTAGACGCGATGGAGGGAGTGATGTTGAGATCCACGTTGTTGATCAGTTCCAGGCGCTGTAGAGCTGCGGCAAAGCTCTAGTAAGAGAATAGCGTAGATCAATTCTGGTTTCCGTCTGATCTGTAACTTACTAATATGCGTGCATCGTGTCAAATCCGCGCGTCATGCAGCTCGAAGCAGCATGCAGCCAAGTCGCGCGGAGCCGGGTGTGATTCAGGGTGTGGCATCGAAGGAAGATCTCGAAGCACTAATGCAGTTGTTATGCGTACTGCTAAGATCGCCCCACAATTTGATGCCCAACTGACAACCACGGTACACCGGTGCCTACCAACAACGGCACAACCCTCCGGATTGGGTGTCTCCCAGCTGATTCGAGATCCGATTTTCCCGCTGACCCCTCAGGGAACACAACTGGTGGGCTCAATACCGGGCCAGGTGCGGTGCGACTGACGATGAAGTCAAAGTCTCTATACCAGCCTTGCTAGTGTAATAGAGGAAGATCGTGTAATTTAAAAGAACAGGTTTGACTTCTAGGATCACCTGGGTCCACGATAGAGTATCATTCTCTCAGATGGGGCTTTTTGAGCCCATATGGACGCAAAAGTCTCAGTCGTCCGAAAGACATGGAGACATTGCTTGATAGAAGGGATTACTTCATTGGAAATCCGTGCACGTACATGCATCTCAGAAGCGGAGAACCTGACAGCATATCCCCACGCAACCAAGTCGTTGATTCGTCCATCCTATTGGCCTACAGTACTTCAATATCGATGGAAGGTATGGAACGTATCGCTGGTAGATATCAAGCTCAACTCTTGTGCGTTAGCCATAAGTCCACGTAATTGACTGTCTAAACCAATCTTCGGCACAGGTTGAGATTACTCACTTATGAGCTACTTTCAGCCCGAAGCCGGCCTTGAAATATGAGATATCTTGAGCCATTCATATATCTGTTAAGTGGCTGGTGTCCACATTTTAGGAGAAAACCGCGGAATTACGCTGGTTAGGTGGCTCGCGGGGGACAAAAATATTGGCACCCTTTATAAAATGCTAGTCTTTTTAGTATAAAGAGACTTATAATAAGTAAATTTTATTAACAATTTTAACTTAAATACTTTAAACTTCAATAATTATTAATAAGTTTCAGTTAATTATAAGTATATTTTTATAAAGATTAGCTGTAAGCTGTAGGGGTGCCAACATTGTTGTCCCCCGGGAGGGTGGACGTACTTCAGCCACTTAAGGGATTCCCAAATCGCCTCATCTCGCCGTCACTGTTTACAATTTTGGCCGCATGCCCGGTAGATTTGTATGGATATCTGCGCTTGGTTGCGGCCCAAGATATAGGCTAGCAATGCGAATCTTGCTTCCCTTAGCGTCTTGAACGGGGAATGTCTCCCTTCCTACTCAGATCACATCAAATTCAGACTGTTAGTCATCACGCTTAAGCAATTGAAGTCCATGATCTGACTCCCGAATGATAATCTGCGTCAATAATTATTACCAACAGTGAAGTATCCAGATGGGTAGTGAAATCGATCTAACTCAATTATGCCCTCAGGCCCCAAAAGAACAATGCTCGCTGCGATTCCACAATGCGGCATGTCGGTAGGAGTTAGAGGGTGTTTCCCTGTTATATTCCAGGTAGCAGTATCTGGCTTGTTGATTTTGTGAACATTGAACCTCCGTTGTAGGTATGAATAGTTCTATGAAGAGTAATTCTTAATATGGCCACATAGATCCATTGTTGTGCCGCTGCAAGTTGCAACTTGTCCAATGCTTCTGGAGTAGCCTTTGAAAGCGAATGCGGTCAATATGATGAAAGGACGTGAAGTTTGGAACGAAGGATGACATTGAGAAAGCACTCGAACACGGTGGGAAATTACCGAGCAGAGTTAAACCTGATACCAGTCTTCTTCGAAGGTTGGTATCAAACTTATGTAGGCAAATATAAGGTCCTCTTCATCATCTGAAACAGGTGAACGGGCTTTGTGGGAACTTGAGAGCAGACGCTCTGACTCTAGGAGCAGTATATAACAATTTGGAGCTCTCGTCCACTAATGAGAGTGCTGGGAGACATGATCTTCAAAATTATAGCGTGAACCGATAGCAAGAGCCCACCGCCAGCGTGGTATCCCCAGGGATGCTCAGAGCATACGGAGAATGACACGATAAGGCTTGAATTACGCTAACCGCGTTCGTCAAAGCCCTAGTGCTAAGCTCAGATTAGCCCCTGGAGCATGCTGATACCTTACGGGCAAAGGCACTGAGGGGTTGAAAAACGGTACCCATATGGTATGCACATGCTTCTAGTAATAAAACGGTGGCGCTATAGGTATCCATCTATATATCGTTATAAAGACAACATGTTTTTTATTTAACATAGTTTTAAGCCTCTCTAACGATATATAATCTCATATAAAATCACGTCTCACATGAAATATACTAATTTTAGCGCCGTTTTTAAAATATCTAGGGTCCACTACCCCTATTACACCTAGTAGCTACTTCTACCACTACCTCTACTACCCCCACCACTTACCCCGCTACCCCTCTAGGTAGCGCGTTACCCCCTAGGGGAAAATCGCTTAAAAATCACGATTCTAAGCTCTATTATTTACCTAGTATTATTATTAATAATAGTAATAGTAATATCCTAAGTTATTATAGATTACTAGAGAAGCTTAATTTATCTCTAACTATAATTATTAGAGCTACTACTATTTATTAGAGAATATTATAAATAGAAAGAAGAATATTTATAGATTTCTACTAAAAATTTTAAGTTAATAGTATTTAATTATCTATTATAAATAAATTATAATAGTTTTAAGGTAATAATAATATCTATATTATATTAATAAGTACTAACTATAGTATTATAGGCGATCTATTATTATAAACTAATATCATAGGTTCTTCTAAAAATAAGTAATTAAAGAGTAAAGGGGAATAGAGTAAGCTAGGTATAACTCTATATTACTTAGTAATATAAGATTAAGTCTTTAAAGGCTAGGAGTAACTATTAGTTTAATTATAAAGTTAAATATAAGAAGCTCTATCTAAGGTAGGTAAGAGCCCTAACTATATAGATATAGGAAAGTCTACTAAGACTATTATATTTAATAGATTTAATCTATAAACTATTTAAACTTCTTATAGTTTATATAATTTAATTAATAAACTATTTAAACTATTATATAACTTATTACTAAGCTATTCCTTAATATATACTTACTTAAGCGTTCCTTATATTATATTTATTAGATTATAATATTACCCCCCTCCTCTATTATCTTTATCTTAAAGGTGACTATCTATTCTTTATACTATACTATGTATTAAATCCTCTATTAAGGTCTACTCTATATTGTTAGCGAGTCTTAGAAAGTACTTGCTTAGATAAGATTATATGCTATTATAGTAACTACGTCTGTTATTATAAGGATTATAAGGTTAAGTTAAACTTAGATTCTTATGTTAAGTATGATAGGGCTAGGTTATTATATAAGCTTACTTTTTCTAAAGCTAAGCTATATTATATATAAAAGAAGAGGTATAAAAAGTTAGAGGCTACCTACTTAGTAGTAACCTAAATTTAAGAGCTAGTAGCCTATTAGTTTTAGCTATATACTAAGGTCGATAGTTTAAAGAAGTAGGAGGAAGAGCTAGTTTATTAGGAGCTTTAGAATATTAAAAAGCTAGAGGTCGATAAAACTATTAGGGGTGATATAGGTCCTCTCTTTAATTTTAGTTCTAAGGAGATTAAAATTCTTCTTAACTTTAATTAGTTTATCCTTATTCCTATTAAAACTATTATAGAAGGGTCTAGTAGTTCCTAAGGTTTCTAAGTAGTTTCTAGGTATCTTTAGTATTATTATATTCTTTCTATTTAATAAGATATTTCTAATCTTATTAATCTAGAATTTTCTCTATTTTATACTTATCTTCTTCTTTTATTTCGTAATAAAAACTTTCCTATATTAGTATATTTAGGTCGGCTAGTTTAAGTAATAATATATAGAAGATAGGATATTGCTTAGATTTTATTAGTAGTTTTAGTTTATAGTTAACTAATCCCCTTTATTCTATAATTAAAAATAGTCCGACTTTTATATAGTCTAGTTTCTTACTAGGTCTTTTTATTCTTATATTCTTTATTAGGAGATATACTTTATCCCCCTCTTTTAGCTAAGAACTATCTTTTTATTTCTTATTAGCTTATTTTCTAACTTTCTTATTAGAGTTAGTAATAGTTTTCTTTATTTACTAGTAAATTTCTTTAAATTCTTTAGCTTTAATTAGTACTTTATCTATATTTAGTCCTATTCTTAGTATTAAGAAATTATTTAGATATCTTCTATAATTTATAAAGAATAATATAATTCCTATTATCTATAATATCTTGTTATTATAAGTAAGTTATACTATTAATAGCAACTATATCTAGTTATTTTACTTCCTATTTATATAGTATCTTAGGTACGTTTCTAAGATTTAATTTACTCGTTTTATCTATTTATTTATCTATAGATAGTAGGCTATTAATATTTATAGTTTCGTCCCTATTATACCTAGTAGCGTTTTCTAATAATTTAAGGTAAAGAGTTTATCTCTATCTAATATTATTAACTCTAGTATGCTATAGTCTCTAATAAGCCTATCTAGTAATATAAATACTAGTTATTTAGCTTTGTACTTTTCTTTGAATAGTACTATAATAGTATACTTAGTTAGTTAGTCTATAATAACTATAATTACATTATACACCTCTATTATTATAGGGTCTTTAGATTTTAGTAACTTAGTAATAAAATCTATTATTATATTGTCCTACGGTGCGCTAGGTACGGGTATGAACTATATTTCCCTATATAGTTTATATCTTAAAGCTTTATTCTATTAATAACTAATATATTCTTTAATATATTATACTATATACTATTTAAGTCCTAGTATATTATAGTTTCTACTAATAAGTTCTATAGTTCTAGTAACTCCTAGATATTCATTTTATAGATTATTATAGTAATTACTAATTACTTCCTTAATATATTTTTCTAGTAGATATATTTTTTCTTTATAAATTAGTATTATTATATCTTTCTATTCTTTATATAATTCCTTTACCTTATTATTACTTTTATAGGCCTAGATTATCCTATTAATTATACTTAGTCCTTTAACCTTTATAGTTATTATAAGTATCTATATATTTAGCTCTAATAATCCGTTGTCGTTTTTCCGTAGGATTACTCGTTTATTTAAGTCTTTTATATTTATATAGTCTAATTATCTATTTAAAGCGTTAGCCTGTTTATTTTCTTTACCTAGGGTATAGTAGATTTTAAACTTATACTATTCTAAAAGTTTAGCCTATCTAACTTATCTTTAGTTGAGCGCTTTCGTCGTTATAAAATTTAAGAGGTTCTTATAATTAGTAAAGATATTAAGTTTTAAATAGCTTTCTATATAGACTTTCTAATATTTAAGTACTTCTACTATTATAAGTAATTCTTTATTATAGATATTATAGTTTTATTTTAGTACTATTATTTTTCTTAAATAATACGCGACTAGGTACTATTTACTATTCTTCTATTAATATAAGTATACTCCTATAGCTAGATCTAATATATTAGTTTTAATTCTTACTAGTTAATTAACTTAAAACATATATAATATTAGTAGTTTTGTGTATACTTCTTTTAACTATCTAATTATATTATCCTATTATTTTCCCTACTTAAACTTTATATCTTTAGTAACTAGTTTTATAAGAGGTAGGGCTTTCTTTAAGAATTCTTTAATAAACTACCTATTAAAATTTAGAAATCCTAAGAATACCTATACTTTCTTAACTATTATAGGTGTTAGCTATTCTTATATATCTTTAATCTTATCTTAGCTTATCTAAATACCTTATATGCTAATATTATATTCTAGGAAGTCAACTTTCCTTCTATAGAATTTATATTTCTCTAGTTTAAGGAGTAGTCTCACTTTATATAAGTATTTAAGTACTTCTTATACGTATTAGATATATTTTTCCTCTTTCTCTAAATAGATTAGAATATTATTAAGGTAGGCCACTACTATCTTATCTAGATAGTATCTTAGTATATTATTAATTAACGCTTAATAAGTTACTAGTATATTAGTTAGGCTAAATAGTATTACTAGATACTTATAGTATTTATATTAAGTCCTAAATACTATCTTCTATTCCTTACCCTCCTTTATATAAATTAAGTTATAAGCCCCCCTAAGGTCTAGCTTTATAAAGATTTTTACCTTCTTAAGTTAGTTCTAGAGTTTACTAATATTTAGTAATAGATACCTATTCTTAATCATAATATTATTTAGCTTTTAATAGTTAATATATAGCCGTAAGCTCCTATCCTTCTTTAGTATAAAGAGTATTAGATAGCCTATTAATAATTTAGATTCTTAAATAAATCCCTTTCTTAAGTTCTCTATAATATACTTATAAAGTACTTAGAGTTCTTTTTTTAATAACGCGTATATTAGTCTAAATATTAATTCCTTATCTAATTTAAGTTTAATCTTATAATCCTAAGGCTAGTATTTAGGTAGTATCTTCGCGTCTACTTCTTTTTAAAAGAGCTACGTATACTTAAGATACTCTTTAGGGATATTAAGAGGTATATCTTTCTTCTTATTTCTCTTATACTATTTAACTAGTTAACCTATTTCTATATCTATAGAGTTAGATTCTCTCTTAAGGTTATCCTTATTTAAAATTATAGTATTATATTTTATAGTAGTTCTTCTATTTAACTTCTTATATACTATTATTTATTATTAATATATATATCTAGAGCTAGTAATATTATTAGGCTCTTATAGTATAAACGTTCCTATCTTCTAATCGATTATTAGGTTCTACTTTTTTAATTAAGGTATACCTAATATAATATAGTAGTTAGCTATCCGAACTATATTAAAGGTAACTTCCTTATAGTATTATTAAAAAGTAATATCTAATAAAATTATTTCCCTATTAACGTCTCCTAATAGAGATTCTAACCTATTAGCTATCTAAAGCCTATAGGGTTCCTTCTTATCTACTATTAGTAGGTTCTAGACGCGTACTAATACTTCTAATATAAAGTTTCCTATCGCTTCTAAATCTATTATCATAACGGTCTCTCAACTATTAATTTTAACTAGTTTTCTTATAAGTTAGCTATACTCTACTAAATTTAGTTCTCTTATAGGGGTTATAGTATTTACTTTCCTACAACTACCTTTATTATAAGGGAATAACCTTTTCTTACTTCTCCTATTTCTAGGTTAAAGTATTTTATAGAGTAGAATCTAGCTTTAATTTTCTCGTCTATATATATATAGTAGTTTAGAAGTAAATATATTTTCTAAGAAACGTAATTATATTCTTTCTTCTAATACTCTATTCTTAGTTCTCACCTAAGTTAAATATACTATTTCTCCGGCCACCTTAGGAATATTACTACTTCTCTTTTTTATATTAAGTACTAGATATATATATCTAGATTATAGTAATAGTATATATACGAGTAATATTAAGATATATATATAATTCCTTTAGCCTCTTATTTTATATTATAGTATTTTGAGTAAAATATATCTATATACTTACTTTAGTATACTTTACTATATTATTAGTAATAAGAGTTATATTAATAATTTTAAGATCTTCTAATTAAGGAGTCCTATTCTTATTATTTCTATTCTCCTTCTAGTTAATCTATAGGTGATTTAGGTTCCTCTTTCTCTTCTTAATTTACTTACTCCTAATTAGAGTCGTCTTCTCTATTATACTTTAGTTTATTTTAAGCCTTCCTATCTTATCCTAGTTTAAGTTATTTATTTCTTATTTCTTAGAACCTATTATAATACCTATTATACTATTCTAAATTTTTAAGTCCTATTATTACTAGTAGGATTATACTATCCTATATTTTATATAAAAATCCCTAGAGATATTATTCCTATTATTCGGATATAGTTATTAAATTATTCTAAGCCTTATTATTCGCTATCTCTAGTTTTTTAATACATTAAGCGATCACTCGCTTATTACTATTTCCTTAGTTTATTAGTATTATTATAAATTTTAAATTATCCTACTTTAGTAATAATTTACTTATTCTTACTTTATCCTTTATAATAATAGCTTATATTATATTAATCTATAATCTTAATACTATATTTTTTAACTTATAGTCCTTAGTAAAATAGCCTAGTTTACTATAACTATAGTACTTTAGTACTTTCTTATTCCTCTTCTTTATTAGCTTTCCGTATATATTCCTCTTTATTATATTAATCTCTATTAGTACTAGTTTATATAGGTTAACTAATCGTTTACTATAGTTAGAGTTAAAACCTTATTTATACTAGTATCGTGTTATACTAGCTCTAGAGACTCCTCTATTATATCTTTTCTCTATAGCCCTCTTAAAGAGATTATTATTAATCTAGATAACTTTTTTCTAGAGTTTATTAAGCGTGTCTATACTTACTTCTATCCTTATTAGCTTATCTTTAATATTTTCTTTTAACCCCCTTCTATATATTATTATAAATATATCGTCATCCTATTTAATTTTAACTATATATTATTAGAATTATATTATATACTCTACTATAGATCTCTTTTATTTAATATATTAGATAACCTATACTATTTAATTCACTTTATTAGATAGTATAAATACTTTATAGAGTTCTACCTTAAAATGGGTAAACCCTTCTATTTATTTTATAATTTTAGGTACATCTAATAAGTTATCTAAGTACTTCTATAGGTAAGGTTATACCTATTTCTATATATCCCCGCGTATAAATATAATAGCGACTACTATATATTATCTAACTAGTATATTATTATAGAAATAAAGATAAAGTTAGACTTATATTAACTATTCTTTAAGCTTCTTCTTTTCTTTATAATAGAGGTCTAGTTAAGTAATCTTAATACTTCCCTTAGATCTATTATTAATACTATCGTAATACCTAGACTAAATAGTCTTACTTAAAATAGGTTAAGTTGTACTCCTTTAGTTTAATATACTTATATTAAGGGTATTTAAAGTATTATAAACTAATATTATAGATTCTTCTAAAAATAAGTAATTAAAGAGTAAAGGGGAATAGAGTAAGCTAGATATAACTCTATATTACTTAGTAATATAAGATTAAGTCTTTAAAGGCTAGGAGTAACTATTAGTTTAACTATAGAGTTAAATATAAGAAGCTCTATCTAAGGTAGGTAAGAGCCCTAACTATATAGATATAGAAAAGTCTACTAAGATTATTATATTTAATAGATTTAATCTATAAACTATTTAAACTTCTTATAGTTTATATAATTTAATTAATAAATTATTTAAACTATTATATAACTTATTACTAAGTTATTCCTTAATATATACTCACTTAAGCGTTCCTTATATTATACTTGTTAGATTATAACATCTATACGTAATTATATCTATATTATTTTTTAATACTAGCTTTAGCCTATAAGATATCTTTAGAGCGTAATAGACTCTAAGGTATCTTATTAAAGAGTATTTATCCTAGTATATAATAAATAAAACGTATTACTATTAATAATTATCTTAAGATTATAATAAAAGTAATATAGTTATATTACTACTAAATTTCTATTATATTTAGAAATTATTATAGTTATTTTTTTTCTAACTATAAAAATAATATTATAGTAAAATTATAGTTTAATAAAAATTATATTATTTTTTAAAATATAGTTTATCTAGTAAAACTAGTTATTAGAATATAATTACTAAGTTTACTAAGCCTAGTATTTAGATATTAAATATTACTAATATATTTAACGCTATACTAATTTTAGTATTAAAATCAGGCGATTTAAATAATTTTCTCGCGAGGGTATCTTCCTAGAATACGCCCGGTGGTGGTTGGGGGGTGGGGGTGTTGCGACGGGGGCCATTAGGGGTGCTCGGGGTGCCTGTAGGGCCGATAGGGGTGCCCGGAATGCCTATAAGGCTACAGCTATTTTAACGCTAATTTGAAAAATATAGCTAACTAAGTAGATAACTATAGATTCACTATTTTTTAAATCTTATAGTAATTTAAATCTTATAGTTAGAAGAAAAATAACCGTAAAACTTTTTAAACGTTATGGAAACTTAGTAGCCTAAAGGTCGTACCTTAGGTCGATTTACGTAAAAAATAAATTACGGTGAATACACGGTGAAATCACCGATAATTCAACTAAGCAATGCCCGGTAAGGTAGACTTTAATCTCTTAGTGGGTACTCTAGGCGCATGGACCCCTTAATTAGAGTATAATGGGGCCCCCTTATTAAGAGCCCCGAAGCGGGTAGTATTTAGACAGCCTTTTAGGGGCGGCCACATCCCACCACCCACCCCAGCTCTATTCTAATGATCTTGCTATTGTTATCAATAGGTTAAGTATATCTTCCAGGTTTCTTAAATTAGTTCAAGCACGGAAACGCCAAAAGGCCACTCTTTGGAGTTGCAGAATTCGTCTCCGGTGAACTTTTTGCGGCCCCATGGTGGCTGTGTGACAGTTCTGAGTTTCTTGAGGAGGAGGAGATTGATCTACAAGTATTGAGGGTTCATTAGCTTGAGAAGTAGAAGGATTTTGTGACTCGCAGCTTAAAGCATCCGCCAGGTACAGAATAACAGGAACTGACTGCATGGTTATTACAATCATTCTCTACCATTTTAAGAGATAAGGAAAACACTAGTAAATACTCCCGAAGAATCACTAGCACCAAGGTATCAATCATCCTCCCATAGCCCATCCCACCTCCCATCCCTTCATCAAGTCCAATCCCCCACCACAAGCGCCGCCATTTTCTCTTCCACCTCCAACCCCACCGAATCCCAACGCGCCGACACCTCTTCAATCTCCTTTTCCACCCTGCCCAATCTTTCCTCCAAACCCACCAACAACTGGTCATCACCCTCAAAATTCCTATCTTCCATATTCCGGGTCTTGATATCCGCGATGCGGGTTTCAATGGTGCGACGTTCATAATTAAGATCGCGGTGTCTGGTTAGGAGTGTGTTTTTGGTTGATTCCAGGGAGTGGAGGTGGGCGAATGTGTGTTTGCGGCGGGTTTGGGAGGATAGAAGCCCGGGTGTGGCTGCTGGGGTGGCTGCCGGGATAGGGGAGGGGTGAGCGACATGCTGTTGGGGGGATTGTTGTGGGGAATCAGGTTCCCGATCCCTTTCGCGCTTGTAATTGATGAAGGGATACTCTGGGTAGGGGCTAGGGTTGAAGTTGGGTTGGTTGGGTTGGTTGGGTGTGTCGAAGGTGGAAGCTGCGGTGTAGAGGCTTTTGGTAAATTGGGGGCGATTTGGTGCCGGGCTACCCCGATGACCTGCAGGCTGTTCAGGTGCTGGGCTTGAGTGATAGAAGTGGGGTGGATAGCCTCCTGCAGTGGCTACCGGGTGTTGCTGGGGCGGAGACATCTGTTGACCAAAGGGAGCCATGAAATTCCCTGGATCATGCTCCACAGACTGCTGCTGCTGCTGCTGGAATGCGTTTGAGGTGTATGGAGAGTGATAGAAGGTCCCTGAATCGTGTTGCAATGGCTGCTGTTGATGGAGGTGCGCCGGATATTGATGGACAAAATCTGAAGTGTGCCCCGCGTCCTGCTGCAGTCGGCCGTAATGCAGGTGGGGAGACTGTGTGGTACCCAGGCCTGGTGCTTCTCGTGCTACTCTAAGCTGCTGCTCACGGTTAAGTTGCTGCCGATAATAATTTCGCATGTTGACAATGCTTGGAGAGTCGACTCACTTCTTGAATTCTCTGACGGACCATCTCACGGGCGGCGAGGTTTGAGGACGTTCCTTCCACAAGGGTGTTGTCAGAGGTTGTGGAATTAGAATGAGAAGTGGTCCCGCCTTCCGTTGGAGTCGACATCTCTTGGAAGTGTTGGGGCGGCTGCGTCATGCTGTTGTGGAATAGCGAAGGTTAACACGACTTAATTTTAATAGATGATGTGTTGTGAATTTAACGCACCTCTGGCCGCCGTATTCACTTCCGTGTGTGGCCACCACCGAAAGATCGGGCATGTATGGATTGACGTATTGTTTGCCGGGTCTACGTGACTTTCGAGTGTCCCAATATGGGTGGTCGAAGTATCCATATAGATCCATTCTAACCCATTGTCAGTATTGATGGTCAATCTGTCTAGCTTCAAGATTTCAACACGCTCGCTGCTTGTTATTCGTACCCTCCTGTTTTCAGTACAAAATTTGGGTCATCTCATCGCAAAAACAGATACATTCCCGATTTGATTGAATGCATGACGAGGTTTTGTAGACGCGTACCTTTAGATGTAATGGAGAGGAGTCTGAGAAGGATCTTACTCTTTCTGTATGTCATCGAGTCAGCCTGCGGTAAGGATTTTGCCCCGGATTTCGGCACCTACATTCGATTCTTCAACTAGAGGGTGATATTGTAGAGCAGATACATGAGGATTCTGCGGCTAGGCTCGCGACTGGCGTATGAGAAAGAGCACCTTGACAAAATCAAAAGCGCATGCTCACTTTCAGGATCTGTGCAAGGATGATGGTAAACAAAGAGGTAAGTTGTGGCTAATGAATGAGGTAAGAGTGAGGAAGATGGAGTTCGAATTCATTGCGGTCCCGTAGTCTCGGAACAGAGGATCCATGGTAAGGGGGATAGAATCGGTCTTCCGCAGAAGGCCACGCGAAGAGTAGTCTATGATACCAATACTCGAGAAGATCAATGGCATGACAGCGATCGCTCTTTCGCTTGTCGTGCTATATCCATCATGGTTCTACCCCAGTCCTGTTCTTACCTTGATACTATCGGAGGATCACCGGAGAACGCGAGACAAGCAGAGGAGCAAGATGCCAAAGAGCCTTGAGGAACATCATAACTCGTAATCAGAGGTTCGAGAGACGCGTTATTTCATCGGGAACATGAGTTGTAAGCCAATGAAAAAGATACCAAGCAGTTTGGTCAAGTTGTATCAATCTCGTGGATCTCGCAATCTTTCATCCCAAGCACTTTTCGGTTCGGCATATCGCACACGTAGCACTCTGTAGTGGAATGAAACTCGAGTTCTGCCTTGAAGCGGATTGCTATAGGACCGTAGAAAAGATATAATCCCCAAAAGCGGGTTGTAAGAGATGGAACGTATTAATCGTCAATATCAGGTACCTACTCGTCATTGTATTTCCTTTTGCCGACGACGTATCTCACCAAACTTACTGAGAGACGTAGGCCAGACTGATAGCAGCTATTTACAACGTAATGAACAATAAATGCTCTGAGGGTGTCTTACCACGACGAACAGTGTGTTTGGTCAGGCAAATGGAGACTACCTAGGTATAAATATACAGTCCATTAAAGCGGCAGGGGCTTATCTTCCCGAAACGCTATCCTTCCGCCTAAGATTTAGTTGCCGCTTTGGTGTTGAGTGTTGCCAAGATTAGATCCAAAGCAAGATTGTCGGTGCCTCGAGTTCCCCTTACGATGAGAAAAGTTCAGTCTAACTACACACCAAGCATACATCAACAATTTACTTCATACCTTCATCATATGTGTACCAGCCAGATGATACACTCCCTACCAGGCTATTGTCCATTACCAGCCTCATGAACGCCTCTCCCTACGCTTCTGACGGCGCTACGACTGCCCAATCATGGTCCTGTCTCTCCGCTCCCGCTATGTCGTTTTCCCTCTAATCCTTGGCCTCGTCACCCTCACGCTCCTTACTCTCCACCTCTCCAATAAGGTCCCCATCCAAGCAATTACTCGACATTTACTTCCTCCCCCTCCTCCCCCATCACCATCACCAGAGTTAAAACGCCATCCTCTCTATAAATCCGCCAAGTCGGCTCCCATTCCGCCGCCACTGCCCGAATACTTTCCTCTTGCTGCCAGCGCCAAATCTTCTGCAGACTTACCGCCGGTGCCAAGTTGGAATGAACCTCCAGTGCCGCACGTTCCGGAATCCACTCGACTGTACATCGGCTTCACGAGATATTGGCCTCTGCTACAACAGGTCGTCGTCTCATACATAACCGCAGGATGGCCTCCAGAAGATATATATGTGGTAGAAAATACGGGGACTTTCGATGCGAACAAGAATGGCCTTCTCACATCCCAAAATCCCTTCTACCTGGACTACAATCGCCTCACCAACATATTTGGCGTCAATGTCATCACGATGCCTTCCTTACAATCCTTCGCCCAACTACAAAGCTTTTACCTCGCTGAAGCCGTTAATAACAACCTTACTCATTACTTTTGGGCACATATGGACACGGTGGCAACGACGCATGAAGATGCACAGCCCTACAAGTCTCTTTATGCTATTGCAGTCGACACAATTCGCGAGAGCTTTGCACCAGGGTTCAGAACGGATGAAAAGACGGGGAAAGAGGGTCGCTGGGGTCTACGGTTCTTCGCCTACGACTGGCTCGCGCTTGTCAATGTCGCGTCTTACCTCGAAGTTGGTGGTTGGGACACTATGATTAGCTATTACGGAACGGACTGCGACATGCATGAACGCCTAGCGATGGCCGGCCTACAGAATCCGAATGCGGATGCAGGGAAAGTGTTTGACGTATCGAAGAGTTTCCCGGACTTGGAAGTTCTCTACAGAAGGAAGAAAAAGACCACAAACGCGAAAAGGGAGGAGAAAACTACAGGTAGTACGTTTGATGAAGGGCCGAAAGTAGTCGAAACTGGAGATGATGGCGTCCGGCAAGTGGTAGAGGACCAGACAGAAGAGAAGACCACTGGGAGTACCCTCGACGACGGGAAGAAGGTGGTCACAATTGGTAAAGATAATAAAGTTACTATTGGAGAGGCTTCCGACACTAGTGCTGGGTCCATTAATCCTCCAGTTGCTCCTGTTCCACCCGACACCCCAGAAACCACCGCTGCCGCACCCAAAACGCCGAGCTCAGAGGCCATCAAGAAGTACTTGGCAGAGACGGAAGAAGACACCCTCGGCAGCGAACAATGGAAGAAGCTTCAAGACACCCTAGAAGCCATGGCCGAAGAGAAGCGCAAAGACCCCTATCGCAATTCCTGGCAACTCAAACAAAGGGGAGGCCAAGGAGAACCCTTTCACTATGATGCTGATGGGTGGGAGAAGGCGCTTCAGATGACCATTGAGGCTGGCGGTGCTATTATGGAAGATAAATGGGGTCACAAAGGTTGCAATCTGAGGGAGGTGGGGCTGAAGGCGGGGGATCAATGGCGCGTGGATCATGATTGGTGAGTCACTCTTTAAAAGGTGTTTGAACTACATCTCCGTACTTTGCTGACAGCTTCACTTTTTTCTTTTAGGGATTACGCAGCGGAACAACGGAAGAAATGTAAAAAGTACCAGGACCAACGAACATAACGGCAATGTCCCGAGAGGTCTGCCATACATACGATTGCCAGAAGTATAACTTTCGCTGCTGGATGTACAGGGCAGCTAAAGATTGTGTCACGGTTGTTCATAGCACTGGCCACTTATAGAGGACGAGCGGCACCACATGGGTTTTGGGGAGGAAATTCTTACAAGGATGGGTACCCGGTTGTATAGCTTTACATGTTGTATTTAGCGGCGCGGATTCGTATATACGTTGGACGGCTTGTGGGATGTAATATATATATATATATATACAGGTTTCCTGTTATGATAATGCTCTGAGAATCTAAAGTAGTTTAGTTTGTACTTGTTATGTCATTTATTGTTTTGACATCGTATATGTTCCGTCCCATTTCCCATCTTAATATTCCATTGGTGATGGGTCTTCCAAATTGAGCTGGGGTGAAGAACGGGACAGGACATAAGTGTTGATATAGGTCATGAATAGTGCCTACCATCAATGGATAGCGTCGCCGCCCACGGATCGCAGGCGCCATTGGTGGTAAGAACCATCGACGAGGTGTATGGAACCGTACTAAGGTATGGAAGTTCCTGCCATCCATCGAATTACCTGCTATCCATGAGTGGGTAACGTCCATGGATCGAATGCAACATATATGCTCCATTACCTCAAGAAGCCTCTAACCCCCCAAGAAGCCAAGTAGACAGCTAAGAACCATAGCCCATCCACCTCCTCCCAAACCGATCGGGCTCCCTGCACGGCACCTCCGCCGACCACGGCATTTCATCATCCCGATATGGCACCAGCGGGAGGTCATATGGCATTCTCCAACCCACTCTAACCCTTTCCCTTTCCCGTTCCCTATCCCCATCCCTTTCCCTCTCCCCATCCCCCTCTCCCTCACCACCTGCTCCCTCTCCCTCCTCACCACCACCCCCCTCCCCAAAAACCGGCACCATCTCCGCCCCCTCCCCATCCTCATCCCACAACCCCGGCCACACCACCACTCCTATCTCATAGCTACACACCCGAACTTCCCTCCCACCTGCTTTAGCAGTAGGACCAGCGCCCCACGCCTGCGTGGATAAATTCGCAGACGTCATCATCGCCCAATCTATTTTCTTCAGGGAGGGCGTTGTGAACCGCATGTAGGTTTTTATATGTGGAGCTGCTTTTGCGCGGTGGGCGGAGCGGATGGATGGGTGTGATTGGGGTGCAGGAGCTTGTCCTTGTCCGTAGAGGGCGTGGTGGATTGATGAGGGGGTGAGGGTTGTGGGGGATGGTTGGTGTTGGCTGCCAGCACCCCAGTGGCAGAGCAGGGGTTTTAGAGCTTTGAGTTGTTTTGCCTGAGTGAGAGATGAGATCTTCAGATGGATGGAGGAGCCGGAGGAGTAGCCGTCTAGGGAGTTGCGGATTTCGGAGGGGGTGGGGAATATTATTGAGAATTTTGGTGGTGGTGGTGGTGGGGAGGGGGTGGGAAGGGTGGTGGAAAGGGCGGGGAGGAAGGTTTTGGAGAGCCAGTTCTCGGGTAGGGAGGCGATGGAGGAGATTTGGATGATGATTTGTGGTTGGTTTTGATTTTTATCTTCTGGGTTTGAGGGAGGAGGGGGGGTGTTGGTTGAGGGGATGTGGCTGAAGATATGTTTGAGAGCGGGCCAGCCCCAAAGGGGGGAGTTTTCGGTGTCCAGAGCGTGAATGGGATGTTTTCCTGGGACGCTGGCAATCAAGGCGCCTCGGACTTCGTTGAAATCGTATTGCTTTAATTGCGAGATTAGGTTTTGGAGTTTGGTGGCGCCGTAGCCGAGATAGTATGCAAGGAGGTCATGTTTAAATCTTGGTCCGCTGCCTAGAGGAGGTAATGGCAATGAATTTGTAGGGGTGGGATTGGATTGTTGGAGCGGGAGTAAAGGTGTTTTCCAGATGGCTTGTGACATTCTCCAATCGCGTTCTATAAAGTTGGCTGTAAGTAGGATTACTTGGGCCAGGTCGTCATGCCGGAAGAGAACGATCATTTTTGAATGATGGGTGCCGTACATTTCTGGCATGTAGGCTTTGATAATTTGAATGTTATGATACCGTTTGGCTGCCTCCTGTCGTCCGTCAATTCCACGTCATCCGCGAGCGAAAATAAAGTCGGGGTCATACTTCAATGCCAATTCCGTTCGTATCTTCTCTCTTCCAGGACCCATGGACAACTTTAACTTGGACCAGTTCTCTAGTATCGGGGTCGAAATGCTTCCTAGGTCTATTAGCAGGATCCTTTCCTTTGACAGCAACAACCGCACATGACAAAATCCATATCGAATAGGTAATTGAACAACCAGCACTCCTTTATCATGGGATCGCCAAGTATACTTCCCAAACTAATTGTATTGACATTGCTTATCGCAGGTAATTCTTCAATAAAATTCAACTGAACCGGCGAAGGTACTACCTTGGATTTAGGCCATTCAACTTTGCCCTTATCTGATGCTAATGGTACCTTGCTCTTGACAGTATTCGTATCAGTAGATGCGTGGGTTTGGAAATGATCATTCTTTGCAGAAGCATTCCTCTTTGGTGGAGGAGAAATAGACCCATCTCTCAAGACCTCAGACACCTCGCTGATCCTGCGCTTTCTTGACTCCCTGGCAGTATCCATGTATCATAACTCGGAAAAAGGACAGCAAAGATCGAAAACATGCACACTTGAATAGAAACAGTACAGCGAATTCAAACACTTCAAAGCGAATGAAGCAGAACGAGAAACACGTAGCAGAGCGCTAACATTGCCATTCCGATAAGGATGATCTTGTATTACTGCGATTCATATTACAACCGAGAGAGGCTTGGGGCTTCACCCTCTTATTCTGATGCGAGTTGATGCTCTATACAACATTGATATTGACAATATGTGAGAAAGAAAAGCATTGGCTGTGCTAGGCAACCCATGCAGAACATCAATGCATGCATAAAGTTCAGCCCTACCGCATGTCAGTTCCACCTCGGCCACCCCACTGCCCCACCAATGCCATCATTCCCAACGCTCATCACCAACATTTGTCCTACTGTCCACTCTTGACTCTCTATATTCCTCCACTTCGCGACATTCACAGACATCTCTAGCATACTAACTACACCACCTCACCACTACCCATATTTCACTCCACCGCAACCATGGTCACCCAGTCCGCCGAGTTCGAGAAAGCCGTCAAAGACTCCAAGAAACTCCAAGCAAAGCCCACAGACGACGAGCTACTCCAGGTAAACCACCCCACCCCCAACCTCAAGTCTCTCCTTCCACAACTCTCCCCAAGACCCTCAAGACCAAGCTCAGCTAAGCTAACATATCCAGCTCTACGCCCTATTCAAGATCGGAACAGGCGAGGATTTCGCCGCAGCCACCAAGCCCGGTTCATTCGATTTCAAGGTCCCTAAACACCCTCGAGCTAGCATGATGCTAGTCCTCCCGAGATCAGTGTTGCTGACCAATATCTTTTGTGCAGGGAAAATACAAGTACAACGCGTGGAAGAAGGCCGTTGATGAGGGCACCACCCCCGTGGACGCACAAAAACAATACGTTGACCTGATTAAGGAATTCAAGGGTAAATATGGGTTTCAAGAGTAGTTTGTGGCGTGGTGAGGTTGGGTTTCTGGCTACATAAGGGCATTTTTGGGTTGGCAGCGAGGGAGATGCTGGAACAGATGATTTGGGCGGTTGTATATTTTTGAGAGAGTTTCATTCATGCAGCGGTACGAATAGATGAGGAAAACATCGATGTCGTCTGTACAACGTTGTGTTCACGTGATTTTAAACTTCGAGGGCGATGTCGCAGATCGGCGAGATGTTCTGACAAAGTCCGCCCAACGGGCATTGAGCCGGTTGATTCAGCAGTTTATTTCCCCTATTGCAGGTTATGTATGCAACTTTTCTTTCTCTACGATGCACGTGCAGCCATAGATCCTTGTCTGTTCATGGGGTTTCAAAAGAATTTAGAATTGTATGAATGTCATAGAATTTCTATTTCGAACCCAAATACCTCATATCAAAGACTTTTCCGTCCAGTAAAGAGCATTTTACACACTCCCTCGCCTCTGCACCACACAAAGTCCTACTCTTTCCCCATCCTCTTCCCTAGAACTTGACCCACTTCAAATGCATAGCAACAGCGATGACCGGTAGAATACTAACAATTTCACCCAGTCCGGCAAACTGCGGGGGAATTCTAGCGTGAGGCAATGCACCGGCAGCCAACAAGATAGCGACTACATTATAGACGCAAGACCATGTGAAGTTGAAGACGACACGTCGATAGAACGCCTTGGAGAGGTCAATCATGACAAGGACACCCTTCAATGAAGGACGCATGAGAACCGCATCTGCGGCACTCTGGGCTATCTCCGTGCCCTCGTTCATATGTACGCCGATGCTTGCCTGAGCGAGAGCTGCTGCATCATTGGTGCCGTCGCCACAGAATGTGACAACACTGTCCTTTTTGGCCAGTAGTTTTTTGAC
The DNA here is from genome assembly GCA_018257855.2 of Cladonia borealis. Taxonomy (NCBI): domain Eukaryota; kingdom Fungi; phylum Ascomycota; class Lecanoromycetes; order Lecanorales; family Cladoniaceae; genus Cladonia; species Cladonia borealis. The sequence goes on from JAFEKC020000013.1 coordinate 1,544,427, forward strand.
ATAGGCTTGTTTGTCAGCAGGGCTCTGGCCATAGCGTATGCGGTCGCTTGGTATACGGAGCTGCCTTGCGATAGACTGAACGACTCCTTGGTTATCGCCGCTTACGATCGAAATGTCGATGTATCGCTTTTTGAGCTCGTCAATGACCTTGATGGCATCAGGTCTGAGACTGTCTTTGAGGCCAAATACAGCAGCAAGGTTGCTGTCAATAGAGACGCAGAAAAGACTCAGGCCATATCGAAGGATTTTCTTAACTTCTGGTGAGTCCTGGCAGCCGAGCCAATCTGGATTACCAGCACGAATAATGCTTCCATTCCATGTTGCTTCAATGCCATTACCAGGTACTGCAACCACATTTCCAATTTGCGACGGTCGAACACCCACAGCTTGAATATGCGCAGCGATAGCCCGGGACACGGGATGTTTGCTGGTTGTTGTTAATCCTAAAATAACAGGAGCCAGCCAATCAGGCTCTCCAAGTAAATTCTTCTCGGTAACCACAGTGAGCTTCCCTTGCGTAAGAGTGCCTGTCTTATCAAAGACGATATGCGTGATATTTCGGGCACATTCGATGGTCTGCGCTGATTTTAAGATCAAGCCGTTCCTCGCTCCTACCCCTCCTACAATGACGGTAACCATAGGTACCGCAAGACCTACGGCACAAGGACAGGAGACAATGAGCGTAGACATTGCGTAAGTCATAGCGCTGATGCATGCGGTCGTTGCACTTTCCCCGTGGATTGCCTTTCCCACGGCGGCTCGACTTACGAATACCACAACGGTGATGATGAGGATTATCGGAACGAAGTAAGCAGCGAAGCGATCAGCGATTTCCTGGACTTTCGGCTTAGCAAGCTGGGCTTCGTTCACCATATTTTCAATGGTTTTGATGGTATTCTCACAAGGGAGCCGAGTAACTTTGACCGTGAGAGTGCTGGAATAATTAATCGAACCTGCAATTACAGACATGCCAGGTTTTTTCCTAACCAGGGTTGCCTCTCCGGTGACGAAAGATTCGTCAACTTCCGTCTCGCCGGCCATCACCACGCCATCGGTGACTACAGACATGTCGGGCAAGACCTTGAACAGGTCCTGGTATTGCAGAAGACGCGCATCGATTTCTTGTTCCTTTCCAGTCTCTGTGTCAAGTAGAAGAGCGGTAGGCGTCTGCAATGACTCAATTGATATTGATACCATGGCCCTCTGTTTAGCATAAGCACTTAATGTGCGACCAATCATGATAATGGTAACAAGCAATGTGCTGGTCTGGAAGAATTCCCCAGTTGATAATGGCTTTCCCGCCACCCGATAGCCATAGGCGATGACTGAATAGATATATGCTGCACTGGTACTCAAAACTACGAGGAGATCCATTTCGACCATTCGCGAATAGATGAGCGTCCTGAGAGCAGCCGGATAAAATGGTCCAGCAATGAATATCTGAATAATCGTGGCGAGTCCTAGCGAAATTGCCCCATAAAGTATGTAATGTTCCATTAGCGGGGCCCATGCCAATATGAGGACGGGAATGGTCAAAAGGGTGGATACAATGGTTCTTAGGAGCGTTTGACGTATCTTAGCTTGGCTAGAGGCGAGTATAGGCGGAGCCGCGAGCGGAGCTAGTTTTGCCGAAAGAAAGGATGGATTAGCTAGCAAATCCCTGGCACCGACGATTCTGGGATTATAGGTGACGCGGAGAGTATTCTTGTCAATGACAGCAAGATCTATAACCCCACATGGCAAGCTCCTATGCATGAAGTCATGGGAACCACCGCACACAACAATATCCAACATTTTTCCATCCTGGGTTATCCTTGTGCAACCGAAGCCAGTGATCCTCTCTACAGTTTTTGTAATGTCTGTGGTGTTGGTAGACGCAGCTCCGATAAGGTCGAAGTCAGCTTGAGCCAAGACGAGACTAGTTTGGATATTTGATATTGACGAAATAGATTCAAGCGCCTGGTAAAGCTTCCTCTCACATCCAGTACATGTCATGCCCTGAACATTTAGTGTGACATGTTCAGCCTGAGGAAACCCCTTTTCGAGATCCACATCACATGATCTGAGGGTTGATGACTTGGAAGACGTTGTATGCGCAACCATGTTCATGTTCGTCGTTGGCGGCGCGGCCTCTATATCCGAAGCTGTAGTGAAGCGCGAGCCGAGTGAGCCTTCGTCCGTGCAACAGGTTTTGATGGGATAGGTGCCCGGGTTAATCTGCTCGGCCAAAGGAAGGCACTCCGAGGCATTCTGACTGCAACCGTTGTCCTCAATTTCTGTGGTCAGTGGCGTAGCCTTTATCCCTGCAACGTCTGTTGAGGAACGCGAGTTGAGAATGCCTTTCTCCGTACAACAGTTTTCTATGGGGCAGTCACCGGGCTCCGGCTTGTCGGCCAGGGGAACGTAGTCCGAAGAAGTCTGACTGCAACAGTCGTCCTTGCAGGGTAAGCCCATCTTCTCTGAGAGCTTCGCTAGTTGTGCTTGAGTCTTTCTAGATCTTCCGAGTCTTCTAGATGATTGAGTGATAATCACATTAGCTCTAATGGCTGTCTCCAGGTCTTTATGTCCCAGCACACGTCGAACCCTAGACACAGTAACAGCCTCCAGTAGGGATTGCTTCTGTGGAACTTGGCGATATCAATTGTTACCCTTCATTCATGACTAATGCAGGCCGGTTATGATGTAACAAACAGTAGGACAGAGGGAGAGGCTTCCGCGGTTCATGCAGCTTTACGTGCACTAGCTATCGATCCGAAGTGAGTAATCTCAAAGGCATGGCGTTCTGTCCTTATAATAGTGTCAATGCAAGTGTGATAGCCAGTGACTATGTGTATTCATTTAATAATCCCTGCCCAGCGACACTTGAGACTGCGCAAAATCGCGTGCGTGCAAAACAGCTAGCGCAAGCAGGAGATTTCGTGGGATACTACCTGTATACTTTCAGATTCATAGGTCGGATGCTGCACGCAGTGGTCGTGCAACTTCACTTTTTCGGTACCACAAACGACGCAGCTAGGTTCGACATCCGCCCGGCCATCGCAAGCAGGAACTTCCGCATAGTGTCCGAGCGGGACTTCATCCGCTTTGCACTGCAAAAGCTTTTCGCTGATCAAGTGAATGAGGTCGCATGCATACGAAGGTACAAGGTTAGCTAGGAATCCTTACACTATGCCGCCAAGCGCCAAGCCACTAGTAAAAGAGGCGCGAGGGTCAGTCAATCACCAAGCAGGTCCTAGACTTACGGCACAAGAGAAGAAAGAATCTATATCGGATATCCTACGAAGTACAGTACGCCTTTCCCAACGATAAGCCTGGTTACATTTATCCTGCGTAGAGCTGTCGTGGGATCAGCCTGAGGCCTAATAGCATTGAAGTTTGATTTCCAAATAGTAGTCAAAAACCAATATTGATACCTTTATGCTTAGCGTGGATATTTCTTATTTCATCTCTTCCAGCGGCCTATTAACAATTTGACATACATCTCTCAGCTTAAGCCGCCTTAACCTACCACTCCACGCCAAACTTCATCCTGAACGGATCCTTGACCCATGGAATAACCCCAGTCCAATCTGAGTTATCTCAACTCCCACAAAATTTCTCATAACTCAATGCTATTGCTTTTGGCCGCATTATGCTCCAGTACCATCTTCTCAACTTCCCGTTGTATTTCGACGATGAGTCATCCGCCAAGTAGTATCCTAGTTGAGTGGGGATTCAGTGTGCTGAGAAGAGAGCGGATTTCCTATGGACTGTAATACTTGAGGTTGACGATTTGCGGAGAATTTGTCATTTGCTGCGAGGTCCTTTTTGAGGATGAGGGAGAGTTAGCGTGTGCTGCTGATATACTTGAACTTAGAGGGATACGAGTCCTTCTTATCTAGGTAAAACTATTTCAATCAAACCTTGGTTTCACCTAAGAAATAAGAGACACGGCTATGACCTCAGCATAGCGATGGCTCTCCAATCGTATAGCCAATTAACCCAACAAGAAAGATCACACACTTATCTAACCGTCTATCCAACTCCCTGGTATCTCTATCTCATGTAGCTGCTCACATTGTCCATCGCGTTCCTTGGGCCGCCGCTCGAATTACAGGTGCCAATCGCTTGGTGAGCCCCCATACGTGAAGCTCACCAACTTCCAGATTCCAGGGCGAAGAAACGGAGCCCAATTTCTTTCAATATCTCCGCTGGCACTACTATCCCGGTATAGTCCTTCCTCCCGTCTCCCGTACTCGTACAAATCGACTCCGCAGTCTCTGAGGTCATTGAGCCAGGCATTTAGTGTATCAACCCTCGGATATAGGGCATCTCCCGAGGTTGAATCTGAGATTCCACTCAGCAGACTCGTAAAGGGCGTATGGGACGCTGAGTCAGTTGAATGGAGATCTGCGCCTTCACTTATAACCTCTCTGAGAATGAGTCGCCATCCTTGATCAATGGTTAGCAATGCTAATAGTTCTCTGTCGTCGGGTTGATCAGATCTACCTGCTAGGTCTTCTTCATACAGTTTGTTTTGAGCCAGAGGATGTTTTAACATGTATTGCGCAAATTCTCCAAGAACTAGCGCCACAGCGTGAAGGACTGTTTGGCCTTTGCCATTCCTCATACCGACAGCTAGGCGAGGGATGTGACCCCTGGTCAGTGCTCTTCTGAATAAGGCTGGCCCATTAGAGTAATGATCCAGGGAGAGTTCAATGGCCAACTCAATCCGCTCTTCCAACGCTGTCTCGTAGTACTGAGGACTCAAGCTTTGCTGCCATAAGGTAAAGACTTCTTCTGAGCCATGGTAGAACCTGAGATAACTAGGGTCTACCTCAGCTTTCTTCGTCAGCAAACAAGATAAGTCAAGCGCTTCCTCATGTGTTCCAAGCCTATTAGGAGAGAGTAACTCGATTGCTAGCTCCGTCGGAGATCTGTAGCGGCTCAGCAAAGATCGAGAACGTGGAGGCAGTCATCTTACTCGCCGACGTTGTTTCTGTGATTACTATCTGCACCCAGCTGAAGAAGTAGCTTACATGCAGAAAAACGGCAATATAATATAGCATACTAGTGTCTCAGTGAGATTAATACCATTCTCAACTGCCGCTGTTCCTTACGTGAAGCGGTGACCAGCCATCATCGCAACAGTCCCACAGCGAAGCCTGATTTTTGTCAAATAGTTCCCGTAGACCTGTGACATTCCCGCTCCTGGCGTACATGAAGACAGGAGAACTCGACGGTAAAATATTGTACTGCCGAAAGTAGCAGTCCCAACCATTACGGGCTTTAACAGCATGAAGTGCCCATGCTCGATTCACAAGCCATGCTGGCCCACGATAGAAAGCTCTTACTTCTTCATGTGCCTCCAAATCTTGAAAGCTATCGGACTCTTTGGTACTTTTCTTCTCATAAGATTTGCGAGAAACTGTAAGATCCCCCAGAACATTGAAGGCACCCGTCAATTGCCAGAAGGATTGGTAAGACTGAGTGCCTGAACCTTGAACTCTGGTACCAGTAGCCTCAGATGAAGATACGGGTGCTAATCTATCATTTTGGTGCGGTTGGAGTGCTAGCGGGGTTGGGGACGTTCCAGAGGGTAAGGCCTGCATGATTTTGGCCTGGATAATATCCGGTTGAAGACGTAAAAGCGCCCTATCAACATCGTCATTCGTCGGGCTGGCCGGTCAAATAGTCTTGTAATAGCGCGACGGTATCGAAGGAGCGACAGTAAACAGGATTATATGAAACGGGGCCACCGACCTTGTGTAAGTTTCATGGGAGAGTTGAAGTAATGAGATGCAAGACTGGAGCTCTGCCTCGAACTTTTCAATCCTGTCCTTTTTCACTACAACTCTCACAGAGGCACATTTCTTCTTCAGTTGATGAGACGACTCGATATTTTTTTGCCATCTTATCAGCCAGCTGGCCCAACCTATCAGCTGCAGCCTTGCAAGTCTCAAGGCACGTCGACACCGTTGATCCATCAAGTAGCAGACTAGATACAGGGTTCTGTGTCTGATCGTCCTGTATATCGCGTAGGACGAGGGATAATAGTTCCACACGTTTGACGAGAAAGTGGATATCGTCCGATGCATCCTGGATTGCCTCCCAGCATGCCTTGAGCTTTACGACACTTTTAGCGATACTGGCGGCCAAAGCTCCGATTGTGATACCACTAGCAACGACATCCATCCCTGCGTTGTCGCAACCACCGTGTCCGGGTCCGTTTTTAGGTGCGTATGAGTGTACTTGACAATGATCGATGGTGGTGAGGTAAGGCTAGAACGCCGGGCCATCGGTATGATAGCAGGCATTCTTCGAGAGGTTTAGCGCGCTGCACTGCGCCTCGTTCATCTGGACCACAGACTAACCAACCCCACATCAGGACGACCGTATCTTTAGCGAATAGCATAAGTTGATCCCTGCTTTTCTGAAGGAGGGCTGAACGTACTAGGGGCGACCTTGTTAAGGTAGCAAAATTACGGCTCCTAGGGCCAATGAGCTCCCGGCCCCTTCAGGATCGGTGGGAGGCATAGCGAACCCCCATACCCCTTGAGAGATAGCCAAGTAATTGATGCTCGCCCGGAAATACCATTCCGCGTAAAGAGTAAAAAAGTAAGTAGGAAGTACAGTGTCATTGCAACTTTAGCTTTCTCCGTAAATGATAGCTGCCTAATTTTCTTCTCCTCCGTGTGCTGGGCTTCTCTGCTCAGGCACGGAAGAATATAAAGTAATTCTCCTTTGTTACAACGTCTGGTCGTCCGCATTCAGTGGCAAAGGGTATCGTACAGAAAGGAGACACGCCTCGTGCTGATCCCCAACGCCTTGCTAAATGCACAAAGCTGCCCTACACATGAGGTATTACCAATCGACTGCCCAACCATTGTCTGCCAAAAATTCCTCGCAGGCTTGCTTCAACGCTATGTTGGGTCGTAGATCCTCTAAATGTAAAGGCTCTCTCGTCAACGGATCCGTATGCGATCGTTTCAGGTGTTCGAGTACTGTTGATCGGTCGTATGTGTTACCCGTCTTCGTTACCACAGGATCATGCATGACCGTGAAGGATATGTTATCAATGAGATAATCTGGAACTTCCTAGTTTGGCCTTAGCATGTGATCTACATGGCTCCTTGCCTCATCTCATGTAAAGTTGTACATACCCTTCGCTTGAGATTCTTCGGATCCGCAATAGCGAAAACACTCCTCAACTCCTCAATTTTCTTCCTACAATCCAATTCAATATCTGCCTTCTCCTCTTGTTCATCGCTGTAATCCAGCATCCTGAACTTCAAGCTCTGCAACTCCTCTTTCTTCTTCCTCATGAGCCCCTCTTCCAGCTCCCTCAGCAGCTCACTCCGTTGCCGTATCCGCTCCTTCTCCCGCGATTCCCACTTCTGCTTCTTGGCTTGTAGAACTAGATTCGACACAGCCTGGGTGCTCGCGCTGAAGGTCTCTAAACATTTCTCATAGGCGCTGAGGGCGGACGTGTAAGCTTCGTTGGGATGATTTAGGGCGAGCTGAGCTTGAGCGAGGTAAAAATAACCCTTCATATTGCCCTTCTCTAGTTCAATCGCTTTGATACAATCATCTATGCAGGCGTCCCATAACTGGAGCTTGATGCGTGCGAAGGCTCGGTTGGTGAAGATCTTGGGATTGCTAGGGTCTTTCTGGATGCTATTGTCCGACATTTAGCACTAGTCGCGACTCGGAGAAGTGTACGCCATACGCTTGAGAGTACAATAACTCTGCTTTTTGGAAGTCGCCATCTTGGAAGTACCTGGGTTTCGTTAGCACCATGTCGAAGTGCCACCTGTAGGGATAAAAGCGTGTCCTTACCTATTTCCCTCTTCTTTCAGAGCCACAGCTTTGTGCGACATTCTGGCCCAATGTTATATCAATTAGAAGAGATGGATTGCATTATTGCGAGTGCCGTTGCAGTGGGACCTCCACGAGGGTTTACCAAGACATAGAATGTGCTGGATGGTTTATCTGGCCGCCCCGCCAATGAACACAGGGCGACCTTTCTTGGCATGGACTTAGAAGGGTTCACCTATCAACCGTATACACCCCTCAACCGTATGGCCCTCTAGAGCTGCCCTAAAACCGGGTCGTCTAGGGGACAGGGTTAGCCCCCAAAGCAAGGTTCTTCCAGCCCAAATCTTGTTTCCTAGGGGACCAGCTTTAGGGGGCTTCAGGCATCAGCCTTGTAGGGCCATACGGTTGAGGGGTGTATACGGTTGATAGGTGAACCCTTCTAACCGGATATAGAAAATAGGCGGTTGAGCAATGAGGCTCTACCAGTATGGATGATGTGAGGTACTAAAAAAACGTTGTGTAGTGCGTCACGGATTCTACTGTTCGTCGTATCATTCCTTCAATCAACCTCTCGAGAGAAGGTAGTTCTTCTGGGCCCCATTCGTTCAAGCCTCTGTAGATACTATATTATAGTGGCCTTTCCCTGGCAATCTTTATTCTTATATGACCTGACTTTGCCTTACTTTCTTTGCTACCGCTCCATTTATCTTCTTAGATGGGAATACATGTAGATAGAATGCCTCATCGGACGTACTTGTTGGCGACCTTTCAGGTGATGAACAATGGGCGCACGTGGTCGGTCATGTTGAATCCAAGAGGGGAGCATAGCTTCCTTCATAATCAGGAGCAAGACTTCATATTTTGGACTCGGGATAGCAAGATTTTCTTGTCACATATGCAGATATGTTCCACAAGAAAATCCGCCTGACCGAATTCACGTCATGTATCGCGCCCCTCGCAGCGATGTCCTGCTGCTCCGATTGTTCTTCTGAGTACTTCAAATGTCGATTCTATTTCAGACAGCTGATGGACTCCGATCTGGTCTGGTTGTGTCTTCGTAGCTAGGCTGTCACTCTCCGTCATCCTTTACGGTCTGACTGAGAGGCTGCTATCAACGAACTTCCATGCATTCCTGGACCCCCGCCCTTCCACATCCAAAGCGTCAAGTATTTGCTGGCTCTCAGTGAGCTTAATCGATGGTTCTGCAGAGGTAGAAGCGTCATGGCCGGAGGTAAGGGCGAAAGCTGGCCAGCTGAATCAAGTTTGCGTGGCATCTACCAGTGAATTTTTGCGAATGAAAGAAGAAAGGAAATCTGGATGAAGAGGGCTTTTGCTTGGCATAGAACTACTCCTCTTCTAGGTTAGGGCGGCGCTGGCGATATTGAAGGAAAACTCACACAGCTCTTATTACATAGCAATTACTTGATGCAGGAGGTTTCAACAGCTTGAGAAGCTCGCAAATACACGTGAACTATGCAGCTCTGGTCGGGCACGTCCATTTGCCGAGGCATGGAGACAGCGTCTCAGGCCTCACATCTGCAACTCACTGCAACAATAGCTGCAGCCTGGAGAGACCTTTGCGGAAAATAATATAAGACCCCCATTGCCCCCTCGTTAACTTCAACTTGCCTATGCACCTGTGATAACCTGGCCTCGCCATCAACCATGTCTTCCTTCCCACCCTCACCCCAACCAATCCAAATAACAATCCCCCCAACTCTCCGCCAGCACACCATCCCCCTCTCCACCTTCCTAACTCGCAACCCACAATATACCAACCTAGTAGTCGGCGCCTTGATCTTCCAACCTCTGACGCCTACCCACCCAACCCGCCTCCTCATCCTCCAACGCGCCTCAACCGAACAAGGCTTTCCAAATCTCTGGGAAGTACCAGGAGGTACCTCCGACACTGAAGATCCTACAATACTGCATTCAATTGCGAGGGAGACGTTTGAGGAGACCGGGTTGAAATTGACGAGGTTTGTGAGGGAGGTCGGGAAGGGGGTGGAATTAGTGATGGGAAAGACGAGGTGGTTCAAATTGAGTTTTGAAATTGAGGTCGTGGAGATGCAGGGGAAGAAGGCAGAGGCTGTGGTGGATGATGTGGAGATTAGGTTGGATCCGGAAGAGCATCAGGATTACAAGTGGGTTACGGAGCAGGAGATTAGAGAGGATCTGTATCCGATTACTACGGCTGAGCAGAAAGAGGTTATGTTGGAAGGGTTTGGGCTTAGGAGAGCTGGGGATGCAGAGATAGGCGGCTCGTGTCATGGTCACCATGATGCTGGGCCAGGAGACGTGCCTTAAGTTGGCCCAGGAAATGTGGTCCCAGATGAAGAATCGCTTGCAGTTCACAGCGGCAGGGAGGTTGAGCGCTAGTTTATTAAGAGGGCATTAACCATGTAAGGGCCACTACACCGCCTGTGGTCAATAATATAGCAGCATAGAGACCATGGTATGGCAAACAAGAGCATCACGGACATTCCTAGACGAATGAAGGACCAAAAAGTGTCTGTCCGCTTTTTCAAAGGCTCTTCCAACATTGAAGCCTTGTCACAAGTTTATACTTTCGGAGTGATATCTTTCCCATCCTCAGTCTCGGTTTTTTCTCCAACTTCTTCATCAGCAACAGCCTTCCCCTGTTTGATGTGCGCCCATTCCTCTCGATCATCCGCCGCATCGACTTCATTTGCAGTGATACTAGCAGCTTCATCTTCGATTTCCTCAGCCAAGACTAAGTTGAGGAAGATGGCGATGAATGCAGTCACTACACCAAAGATCAGCTCGTTCTTTATTTATCGGGGAAATGAATGGCGGGCCTTCGACTTACCAGCAAAACCAGTCTCCATCACCAACACGATAGCATTGAAGAACCCTTGCTTCGACTGATTTGGTCCAGAGTAAGTAAATACGTACGAGAACCAGTCGGGCTGCAGGATAGCACCAAAGCCAATTGACAGCGAAGCCGTCAAGATGAACCGATTACGCCGCGTAAAGGGTACCGTGGAAATAATTCTCAAGCCCGAAACAGCCACTGAGGCGAAGAGGAACGTCGTCAAACCTCCCAACACCGGAGACGGGATACTGACCAAAGCAGCTGCAAACTTAGAGAAAATGCCCATGACGATGAGGAAGAAGCAAGCACAGTATCCCGCTTTCCGATTCGCACAGCGCGTCAAAGCAATAACGCCGTTGTTTTGTGCGAATGTACTCATAGGGGTGATTGTGCAGAGGCCTGCAATCAGACCATTAAAGCCATCAGCTAGCACACCACCTTGGATCCGGGATTCGAATAGTCTGCCTTCAACTTCAAGCCGGGAGACATCACAGGTGGCTGTGATATCACCAATGGCTTCCATCATGAGGACGATGTAGACTGCTAGTAATGGTAGGATAATAGGAGCGTAAATGTTTAGAGGGAAGGTTTTGACCCAGATGAAGGATGCTGCGGGAGCGGCATTGACGCCTGAAGCGGAGAAATAGCCTGTGGCCGCAGCGATGATACAGCCAACCAGAAGACCGATAATGACACCGCAAGATTTCATGATTGGACTTCCGAAACGCTCGGCTAGGATAATGGTGACGAAGACGGAAAATCCGAGACCAATGTATTCAGCGCTTCCCCAGGGTAAAGCGTGAGGAGCTCCTACTTGGGGACAGACTGTATAAGGACCACTGGTAGGACGAGTGATACATCCAGGGGTTCCGGACCCACCAGCCCAGTCCTGAAAACCGCTCTGGATGAGCGAAATACCAATCAAAGTGACAGTAGGGCCAGTGACAAGCGGAGGGAAAACACGCTTCAGGACGCTCGGCTTGGTGAAAGACAGGCCGATTTCGAGCAATGAGCACAAGCATGCCGTGCCAATGAGCGCGCCGTAGCCACGGGGACAGGGTAATTTAGTTCCATCGGCGGCGCTGGGACAGTACCCTGTTGCATACATTTGCGCGAAGGCACCACTGCTCACGGGAATAATTGCAAAGCTGGTACCAACCACGGAGATCAGACCAGTGCCGATGTAATACGGTGATCTGTAGATATGGAATCTGGTAATCTGAATAGAGGAGAGGATGCCGCACACGATCAACGCTGTAGAAACCAAATATTGGGTATCGTCTGCACCCAAATTTACACCTCCCTCTCCAGCAATGATGATGGGAGGGGTGATGATTCCCGCCAACATGGACAGGGCGTGCTGGAACCCTAGTAAGAGGGCTAGGAATACTGGCATTTTGTCATGTAGGCCGAAGAAGGGCGCTGCTCTTCGCGACTTCTTCATGAACGGGAGGTTTGGCTTGAACAGGAAACCATAGTCATAGTCGCCAATGAGCCCATCCCTGACTTCGTTAGTAAACTCGCTTGTGAAGCTGAATAACATCCTCCTACTTGGTGGTGAGTGCCCTCAAGACACTCCTCCCGGTGTCAGATATATTCTTCTTTGGAGAAGTATCCGGCCCAATGCGGTCAGGCGAGTCATCCATTTTGAAAGCTGTCAATTGAGCTCAGGACTTTGTATCTAGGGTAAGAAAGACAATGACCGCCAATCTTTGGACAAATTGTAGTAATATCTCATGTGCCTCAACGCAAAGGTTACTGCGTCTTCACGATGCAGCGCAATGGGAATGTTTCAACGAGATACTGTCACGGTATGTTAGGTAGTGTACTCTGTTGCAATATATATGTTTGAAAATTTTCATTCAGTGTATGCGCAATCCGCCGAAATGCTAACCTGCATGATAGAAAAGTTGATGTTGAGACTTCAGACCCACACCTGACGTACTGGGTCGGCGATAATCGCTTGCCCCGCATCGCCAAAAGGTCCAATGGTGTCGCCTTTACCTGCATTGATAGCACTAGATGGTGTATCAAAAGGAACATGGCCGCTGTTCTAGAATCTAGGCTCCCGCATATGGCGCTGGTGGCCACAAGATTCAAAGATTGCTACAAGTAATGAGAATGGTGGTGCTGCTGATAAGCCATCGGCGATCCCCGCCCCGCTAAGAAAAGGGTCCTGCCTACCAAAACTTCACGAGATGGACAGCATCCATGCCTCTTTGCCGGACAAAGGTTCCAAAGATGCATCTGGGCTTCGAATGGCTGCAAGACTTTTTAGCAAGCACCACTTCGCTATCGTGAAATCGATCCAGGTTCAGCCACTCAAATATTCGAGGACAGGTGAGGATGCATAAATCCATCGCCCAGAAGACAGGTTGTCATTGCTGTAGTATTACTGCTTGATGTAGAAATGCTCGCCGGTTTCTAATACTTCAATTGTGTCGCCGACCTTGATTTCACCATGCTCTGAAGCTGGTACCATCTGCATCCCTAAGCATGCATTTTTAGGATCTCCCTCATCAATACGTCGATGGGTCTTCAAAGTCTTGTTTGGTTCACTTCCATGCCTCACTCCAGTGGCCGGATTCACATTCGGCAGCAAGCAACGTACAGTACGGCAAGCGACGAAATACTCATACTCGCCAATGTTGATACGCTTCCAAGAGTCCTCAGCATACGGCTCGCCTCCGGTAATAACGATGTTAGGCCGAAAATTCAATGCTCCAAGCGGCGGTGCACCTTTGTCCAATTTCTTGCCGATGTTTTGCACGCTTGCAAGATTTAGGATATGTAGAGGATAGGCGTCTTGAAATCCCACTGTTGGCTGGTAGCCAAGTTTCTCTTTGCGAGGTGCACATCGATAGACCTCTCGGGTATCTTCCTTAGATACTCGGAACAAGGCCAGATGATTTGTTATTCCAAGATAGAAGCGCAGATCCTGTATCCAAAGGTCCGAAAACTCTGTACTTGCTATTTTGAGTGACTTGGGGCTGTCCTTCCATATCTGCATCTGCTCTGTGATAATGCCGTTGTCCTTGATCTGGTCTGACGTAGGATTGAAGGGTATATGGACCGAATGCTCTGCCATACCAAAAATCGATGTCAATAGATTCATCAGTTTACCCCACAAGGTAGATGCATTGTTGAGCTTCGGATACCTGAGGACCAATACACCTTGGCTCTGCACATTGGGATGTTGCTTTGTGTACGTTGGCGATGACGGATCAGGTACCCAGATCTCGGTCTTGACCATAGCCATTGCCGCAATTGACCTCTGTGTGACGAATTTCCACGTATGGCTAGCCTTTTCTTCTTGGGGCATGTCAAGGCTCGTAGGGAACTTGCTCGATAGTTGTGCAAAGCAGAATTGACGGTCGTACTCCATGCCTGTGCCAATGACAGTGCCTCTATTCAATTCCACTCCTCTGCAACTTTTGACTGGGTATATCCACAAGCTCTTGACCTTCCATGTAGCAACATTGTTCCTCTGGTTGGACGCAATCCCCGAATACTTTTCAGAGTGCTGATCTGCCAAATGGCTTCGGATCCTCAAGCCAAGCTTTCTGCATCCTGCTGGCTCTATCTGTCGACTTCGTATGCCGAGGAGGACATGTAAGCCCCATACTATTGCTGGAAGGAAGCAGGTTGCTGTAATGACAATGTAAGTGGTCAACGAAGGCTCAAGCCTGGGAATGTACTGCTCCAGTCCTGTGAGCCTTAAGAGCGACATTTTTAGGAGGCCACAGATACGGAGTTGGGGAGTTGAGAAATCAACTGTCTCGATTGAAGTCTTAGCGCCTCGGTGTTATTTCATGTGTTATCCAAAGCCGAGGGTGTTGGTCGGTCGATCGATGTGTAGTGGGTTTTTAGGACAGGAGGGAATTATATAGGCGTAGGTGCAAAGGCTTGCCCCCGCAGACACTGTTTCACTAGGCCTCGACACAAAGTACATCATTGTTGTTTGTGCTGTGAATAATGGCACCGAGACTGAACGCGTCGAGGGATGATACTTTTTCTTAGGGCTAGGGCTAGACCAATTTTCAACCTTCGCGCTTTCTTTGTACAGATGAATCAATAACCATAAGGAAGTCCCGATTTGACAAGTTCAATTGTAGTAATTCAGACATTGTGTGAATCGCCGTTAACATGGGAGGATTTCGACGCAGCCAATTGCTAGGAAGTTCGCGGTGACGTAAGAGACTATGGCAGGTTCAGATACCAATAACTTCTCTTCGTCTTCCCCTCGTATGTGTACAAAGAGATTGCTGTTTGTCTAAGCTAAATGTCAAAGACCGGCTTCCTACATTTTCAGCTTCACAGGCCCTACAAAATCTTAGCTCAACTCCCAGAAGACCCATCTCAACGGGTTTAAGAAGGCTTGATGCTGCGCTTCAGGGCAGAGACTACGATTCCTCTAGTCAAGACGATCTACCCGGAGGTATCTCTCGTGGAGAAGTGACAGAGGTCTATGGACCACCAGGAGTCGGCAAAACAGCCTTTGCGTAGGTCATCTTGTGCGGTCTTCCGACTCTTTGAGCATCTGTAATTCCCTGTTCTATGCCGAAAGATGACGGTAACAATATGCTTAGAATCCAGCTTGCTACCAACGCTCTACATGCAGGTGATTCAGTAGTCTGGGTGGGTAAGGAACTCTTTGGCCCTTCAACCCACACCAATGTAATGTTTCATCTTCTGATTGTCGACATGGCAGATGCTTCCTGTCAACTCGTAGGCCCAAGGCTGAGAGATCTCATCGAGCGTCCTCGGATCTCTGGAAAGCAACCCGAATCTTCGCAATTCGTTTTCCAGGCACGACTTAACAATCTACATCACTTTACCACCCCAACACTGCCGCACCTTTTGGCTCTTCTCACTCATCAATCAACTTTATTTCCTCCCCTCGACACCTCACTTATCGTTATAGACTCTGTATCTACTTTGTTCGCTCTGGCCTTCCCTAAGATATTGGAGAATGCAGATATCCTTCAGACACCCGCCAAGAAAAGCGAAGCAGTGCAATGGTCGGCAGGTAGACGATGGGCAGTAATGGGCGAATTCATGTCCAAAATTGGCAGACTTGCAGCGACCAGCAATATTGCCATATTGATGACCAGTCAAACTACCACGCGGATCAAGCACGAGACAAGGGCGGTGCTACATCCTGCTATCTCTGGAAACGCTTGGGACAATGGGATCGGGGCTAGACTTGTACTGTTCAGAGATTGGCTTTTTGGAGGACCAGAAATGCCAAGCAGCCGCGGAGAGTATGTGCCAGGTATCAGATTTGCTGGTGTTATGAAAGCCAAGGGCGTCACCTACGAAGGCGTTGGCAAAGTGATTACCTTCACAATCGAGGAGGTTGGTTGCCCTCAATATAGTTTTTGCAGCAGAGCTAAGCAATGCAGCATGGTCTTCATGAAATGATGCACGACCAGGCTGAGATCAGGCTAAATATTTCACCTATTCTCCCAGCCACATCAATAAAACGAAAACGAGGAGAGATCGCTGATAGCGAATCAGAAGATGAAGAAGCGGCATCTGACCACGACTTTGGTTGGGCTGAGGATGATGATGCGCTTAATGCCGCAGCCTTGATAGGCTGAGCTTTTGGGATATAGTAATTCGACCGAAAGCTAGCATCAAGTACGGAGTGGTGTAGGATAGTAATAGATGTACCGAGATTAGATTTTATAGCACTTGGGTTGTGTTGGCGCAAGTGGGCAGTGGTTTGCCATCTTTGCCTGTGGCTTTTCACTTACTGTGCCCCCGTGGGGCATTTCCATAGAATCGAATTTTCGGTTCGAAATCCGCCATTAGCAAAGCCCGCATGTACGTTTAAGACGTGGCAGAACCATCCCAAGCTGTCAATAAGGCTACACTGCCTACCATTTTCTGTATAGGCATCAAGGGGCTAGACGGAGTATGCCACAATCGAAGACAAGCTCAGTCAGGAAGAACTGACCTTAGGCAGCAATGCTCGTAAGGTGCCGAAAATTGCAATTCACTAATCTTACTCTGACGCATTACAATTATTTACACGTTACCACCAATGAATCATTCTGTTTTCCGGAAAGACGGCTGTGAGCTTTACTCGGGGTTTACGCAAGAAGCCGGGCACAGCCTGATCATGTAATTGAATTTGCTCTGGGGGCTTGGTAAGGCCGAACCCGTACTTTTCCAGAATGCTACTCCACGACATCAGGCAAAATCGGGCGTGAATTGTGCGTTAGCGAGAAAGCGTCATGGCTTAGTCAGGTTTGCCTAGCTAGATAAGGTATCTCACATGAACGGGAGTCGCTAATTCGGCAGTGGATGTAGTGTGATATCATGCGATGAATACTCAGTCGATCTCATTAAAATGCGCAAACGCCCATAATTAATGTACACACGAGGCTGCGTTGAGCCTTATGGCAGACTCGAGTCATGGGGGGATGATATAAAGAGACGGATTCTTGAGATTGCGATGGGGCCAAGTTCCGGTTAGCAAACTTACCTCAGCGGTCTTTTTCCAGCTTTCATCAAATGATTTTTGATCTTACGCTAGCAAATTCCACAAATGCTATATCGACAGTTTCATCTTCCCTATCCCATTGATATGGACCCGGCTAGTGCAGCTGGTCTGGGGCTGGCAGGACTATCACTTGCTGCACAGTGCTTTACAGGGACGATGCAAGGTATATAGTTCTTATGCGAAAAATGCGGGATTGACAAGTCCTAGCTATCCAATTGATATCATCTGCACGCAATCTGGAACCAGAATACAAGTATCTTACCGTCCGTCTACAGCTTGAACAACAGCGGCTCTACAATTGGAGCTCAGAGGTTGGTCTAATTAAATATTTGGAGGGTGACGAAACCACTCTTAGCAACGGTTTGACAGGGTTAAACCATAACATGGTCCTCCAAACTCTTCAACAGCTCTACAGTCTAGCCTTGGCCTTTATCAAGTCCAAGGAGAAGTGTGCGCATTTGATTCCTGACGAAGATGACAAAAGCTATGGCCAAACGCAGGATGCCATCGACTGGAGTCTGAACCGATTCCCAGACCTGATGTTGTTCTTGAAGAGAGCCAGGCCTGCAGTACCATTTATCCATGGCCTCCCAAAGAGGCTGAAGTGGGCGGGTTTCTATAAAGATCAATATGAGATGCTCATTAACAGGTTCCAGGATCTAAACGATATTCTGATTGATCTGGTCGACAGCAATGCTCGCGTAGCTATACTTGAATCAACACGGGAGGCTAACAGCACCATTCTTCACCTACATACCAAGATCGACGAACTGGTCAACTTAACCAAGGCTTTGATGCCTGAAACGCCCACCTGGTCCGTGGATTCGTCACCCATTTCATCTCACTTCTCCGATATCGAGCAGAAGCGTGATCTTCTTGGGCTTGCATACTTCAAGGCGGTCAATACTACCGTCGAAAACAACTCATATTTCACTTCGGACTATGCAGAGATAGGGGGTAAAAAGCTCACAGAGATCAAGATTGCCCGCTCTGATGTTCAGGTGTTCTCAGCTTTTGACGACACGAGTGATCGCTGTGAAGGAGAATATCATCCCGTAGGCGGACCTCGACAACGCGTTTGGATAGAATGGCGCGAACATGATCCTATCTTCGAGATTCAGACCGATATTAAGCCCACTCGTATTGATAAACTCGTCGCCCTTCTTAGCAACCCGCGCAAGCCTGATCTTCTACGTGTGCCTCATTGTTTGGGCTACTTTAATGATCCCAAGAGCAGAGAAAGCGATTACCGCAGAGGCCGATTAGGCTTTGTCTTTGAGAAGCCCACAAGTCCGACTGCAAGCCCAATCTCTCTGAGAGATTTGCTTAAGACTAGGAGAAAGCCCCTTCTTACAGAGCGGGTTGCGCTCGCCAAAGTGATCTCGAAATGTCTAATGGCGTTGCATTCTGTAAATTGGCTTCACAAAAGCCTTCGCAGTCACAATATCATCTTCTTTCCAGAGACGTGCGATACCATCAATTACTCGTGTCCCTATCTCTCCGGCTTTGGCTATGCACGTCCGACATTCAGAGAAGATCTGACGGAAATACCTTCGCAAAATCCTGAATATGATATGTATAGGCATCCTCGCACGCATGGCCTCGGACCTTGGGAAGGAAGGCAGGGGTTTAAACGGACTTTTGATATATATAGCCTTGGTGTTGTGCTCGTTGAGATTGCAAATTGGGAGACCATCGATGAGGTGCTCAAGATTGCTGACCCCAGTTCTCTGGATGATGCAACGCTTGCTGGAATCCAGCAGCAGCTACTGGAAAAGAAAATTTACATGAAGAATGTGGGTGCCAATGCTGGTGCTAGGTTCCGGAATGCAACATTCAGCTGCCTGGACTCAGCGGCTGCACTTGATGTCAATTTCCTAGACGATGAGACCGACGCACGCGTCGCGGCGAAGTTATCTCAGAACTTTCATCACAGGGTCATCAAACCACTAGAAGAGATCCAGACTTAGGAAGATATGGCTATGATTTAGGTTCTTTGAGCTCGAGCAGTGAATCAACTTCTACTGAATTGTTATAGAGTTAATTTATTATATATATGTCACGAACGCTAAATTAAACTATCGTTAAGCATAAGGGCGGAGCACGAAGAATCAATCGCTAGGCCCGGAATCGGAACAGTCTACATGCCTTCATCAATAACACAGGTACTTCCACAGCGCAGATTCCCGTCGAATGATTTGCATTCCCGCAACACCCTGCAAACATCACGGGCTTCAGGTCGTTGGCGTGGATCCTCGTCAATCATGCGTCTTAAGATGCCTTGGAATCGTTCTTTGGTCTCGTATCTATCACCACCGTCTAGGCTGGATAACCATTCAAGTGTCTTAGGTAGTGTATCACGATATGCGTGGCTTCCAGATTCGTCGGCTCGAAATTTCTCGAAATCTTGGAGTCTCCGCCCTCTGATCACCGTATAGATCTCCAGAAAGACGCAACCTAGAGAGAATACATCGGCCTTGGGCTGTCCAACACTGATTCGTTCATCGCTTTTCCATTCGGGAGGTTTATATTGGTCCTATAATGGAGTCAGGATTGTCCATTTGTGGGACCACCAGCAAAACTCACCCCTGAAGTGCTTGTACGCGGGTAACCCTTGCTTTGCCCAGCATCTTGTTCGGCTTGCCGTCCAAGTCTCAGAGCCGACAGGATATCAGGCAATCGATAACGTTGCTCGTTGCTGCCACCCCCTGCTACATCGGTCTTTAGCCCAAAGGAAAATTGTGACAAGAATATCCTCGGTTTCTCGTTGTCAACAACCAGAATGTTTCCAGGTTTGATGTCACCATGATCGTACCCCACAGCATGCACAGATGCCAACGCACTCGCCAGACAACCAAAGCTTGAGTTCAGAAATGGAAGGTCGATGACGAGGTCTCGTGCTCTTTTGTTCTCAAGCTCCGCCAGTTCGAGGTAGCTTCGCAGACTATAGTTGGCCGCTGGCTCATATAAAAGTGTGGATATATCTCCTTGCCGGTACGTGCCGTAGAGTCTCACCACATGACGATGTTGGACTTTCCTCAAGATCTCGGCTTCATGATGAGCGAACTCTTGCGCCTTGTCATCTTCTCCAGCAATAATTCTTTTTCGAATCAGGAGATTTGGAGACCCTTCACCCTTAACAATATCAAGAATTGCTTGATCCAAATGCCGTACACCGCGTACCCATTCAAGCCCTAGCTCTTGATTTCTCGCGTATTCAGTTCGGAAGAATGGATCTTTAGGGACCGGTACCACGGCTCCAGCTATATGGGAAGAGGCATACGCAATGTCTGACGGATGAACATCGGCGCTTTCCACGAGTAGTGGGTCATTGTACAGCAACGGCATACAACATGGGCCGCAAAATTGTCTTTTGGTGATAGAGGAACAGGTCGTAAGCACTTTCCAGACTTGCTCTGCATTAGGTCGCTGATCCGGCTGGATACTCAGCATAGAGCGTAAGAGACGTATAATTTGTACATCGCAACGTTCCGTGGCTAGGTCATCTAGCCATTCGATGACTGCAGGTACCGTCCGGTGGTAGTAGCCATCTCTTAATGGGTCTGCCTTCAACCTGTGATTGTAGAATTCATCGACTGTACGTCCTTTGTAGACCGAAAATATTTCGGTAAAGACGCACCCAAGCGAGAAGACATCGCAGGATTTGTTTCGGTGTTTGTTGGCTGCACGCTCAGGTGAAGTATACTGTGGGCTGTTAGTGCATTCGGAATCTGCCCACAGAGTACGCTCTCACCATTTGTGTCTTTGGAGACGGTCCAGAAGTGCCGCTTTGTGTCTCTGTAAAGACCTTGGATAGGTTGAAGTCTGCAAATAAAACCGTGCGACCATCCAACAAGATATTGGCCGGCTTAATGTCCCTGTGTCGTAATTTCGGTTTCTGGTGGAGATAGTGCAGACCATGGGCTAAGCAGCCCATGGTTGTCGGTAGAAACACAGTCCTTGCGCCGCAAAGCTGCTCCATCTTGCGTAGCTTAAGGCTTGAACCCTCGTGCTGCAGATAAGTCCTTAGGTCGCAAGTAGCCACAGGCTCCATGACGATGTTGAACCAATCTCCTCGAATGTAACTCCCCCGAACCTGAACGCAATGGTAATGCCTGACCGGAAGAAGGTGGTCCATCTCCTTAGTGAGTTCATTATTTGTCTCTTTTTTGCCATGAGTCAACACCTTCTTGACCGCTACCTTTCTGCCGAGCTTTGGGCAGTAGCACTCCTCTACACAACCTTCTCCTGCGGAGGCAATGATATCTTTATGCTCCAATGGAACTCTTTCATCTTCCCCGTACTCCACAACATAGCCATCGTCACGGTCCGTCCATGTAGGGGCGTCGTGGAGCCTCTTATCACTCCAATCGGTTGACTTGGTTATGAGGAAGTCGGCGCCAGCCACCATGTTTATTGTCCAAGGAGACGAAGATTAGAGGTGGAAGTAGAAGAGAAAGAAAAGAAAAGCTAGAAAGGGCGCGCAGGACTCCATTTAGGGGGCGCACACAAGTGTACAGCAACAAGCATCCGGTAAAGGTAGGCAGCCATTGAAGATCTATCATAGCCTCCGGACTGGGCTGTACTCAGTTATATATGCCACGTAGCAAACAATGCTGCGGTTGAAGATATCATGATATCTAATAATTAATGTTTGTTAGCTGTCACATGGACGAGCTGCTGTTCTCCGTGACCTGTCGCGCGCCCCCCTTGGGGTGGTCTCGGCTAGAGATACAAGTTTATCTCTTGCCGGTAGCCTTGTTTCGCCTGAATCGCCAGCATGTTAACCATAGCCTCAAGAAAAGCCCCACTAAGTGGCTGACAGGCTTTCTTTAGGCTCTGTAGTGTAACGCCCCCCGTAAAAGTGCATCATACTTGTGGGTCCCGCCAGGATGATATCCAACGACAAGTGCATCATACTTGTGGGTCCCGCCAGGATGATATCCAACGGATGCGCCCTTGACATAAACAGCCACCTATAACGTGGGCCCAAGGCTGAGTCCTCACAGCCTAGAGAGGCACTTACGCCACATACGTGCAGCACATGGTCCTGAGTGGGTGAAATCAGTGCGGATATCCCGTATTGGTGAAAGTGAAAGCGGTATTAGTGTAGAGCGGTGTATACACTGCCAGCGTGACTATGATGCATCATGCACTACGGCATGGATTATCACCTTCAGCACCCGCAAGATCGCGGATCAGTACGAACAAAGATGTCCTGGCTGATAACGGAGGACCCCCAACCTATTAAGTCATTACTTATTCGAACCTAGGATACGCTTATATTAGGCAAAGTCGGATTTGCCACCCACTTTGACTGTTCAATTGTCTCTCCTGGTCTGCGAATTGTCCTCGATTGAAAAACCATTGCGTCTTTGTGAAGGATGTCAACATGATGGAGTTTTGTTAGAAAATAGAAACTCCGCTCCGCAGATATCTTGCAAAAGGGGTTAGGGCTAGGGCTACTAACCGTACATGGCCAGCGTGTCTCCGGTTCCCCCTATGTGAAATTTAGAATAGCGTACCTCAGACAATCAACTACTCTATCCTCCATTATCCACCATTGCTTTGCACCGTGGTACTCTAAAGAGTTTCGAGTAGAGATTTATGGAAATTTATGGAAGAGCATGGACCAGATTACGTTCGGCTTCAACAATCTTCAATATCATAATATAGGTTATTCATTCGCTCATAACCGACTCTATGGCTGGCAAGAATAAGAGCTTCTGATAAGGCCTTTTGCGCGTTCACCGAGTACTTTGATCCTCATTCATAATGTTTTATTATACTCTTACATCTTCTAATGTTCCACTGGTAATTCTGATTACGATGCTCCTTTAATGATGTAACTTAGGTCTCCGGCAAGGAAATTGAAGGCGGAACTCGGGTGATGCGAACACTAGCACAAACATTACCAACATTCTGCTGCAGCAGGTACAATCTCGAAGGTAACTGCAGCCTTCGCAGGTGCAATTCAATGGCTTAGATTCATGAACTACAGGCGATTGAATAAGTTCCTTTGGGGAGAAAAGAAAACTTTCAATACAACATTTACTAGCAACAGCCGAGACGCCTTGTGCCCAGTCCCAGAGCGTATCTGCAAGCAGACAGAATGCGATGGTAAGACTCCATGAGACAATATGACGAGACTCTGAGATAATGACCAGGCGGGTATTAACTTTGGGAGTACAAATCGCAAACATGAATGACAAGAACGCCATAGAAAGAATGTAGGAAGGCAGTGATGCCCAACATACGGAGAGTACAGGCTGGCGGATGGATCTGCTGTACTGTAAGAGGCATGGTAGTGTCTGGAAGCACCTATCAGGCATGATCGACCAAAGCTGGTGGCTAGTCTCAGAATATGAGCTTAAAGACGAAGCATATGCACAGAAGACAAAAAAGGCAAAATTATTGCCCACCACCCATCCCAGAGGTGCATGCCGATAATCATAAGTAAGTCACCACGGAATTAAGAGAAACCTCTATGCGAAAGGAAACATCATCATTGGAAGGCTTTCAGAACACAATAACACTAACGTCGATGCAGCACCATCACGTCCGGCACCTCTACAGGCCATGCTGGCACACGAGAACAGTATCAAAACTATGATGAGACCAAGAGGCGGATACTCCATTGGATATACAAGTATAATATCAGCCAAGCCAAAGGAGCCGCAAGGACGTTGATCCATGAAAATCTTGTTAGATTGTTGAATGTTATCATGCTTTCTTCACAGAATCTGCCGTAGCCGCGGAACATAACTCTCGCATTGTAGAATACCAACACCAAAAGCACCAAATCACGGAAAAGAAGTCGCTTTATAGTTCTTAGATCTCGATCCCGCGCTTCAGAGGACTCTCATTAGCTGAGTAGGCTATCTGGGCCTTTAGTTCCCAACAAACTCAGGGAAGTACACCGAGCCAACTATTTCCAGACCGCAGCAATTGTACGTTGGTCGTTCTGCATAGCTAGTGCAAGTCGAGCCTAAATAACAGCTGATACCAGCAAGGCAGGGATGGCATTACTTGGCGTATATCAAGTAGACCCCTTCAAAACATCAACTCTAGCGCTGCTGACGCATCAAAATCTTCCTAACAGAGAAATAGGCGGAAAAGATAAACATCCTATCCACTGAAGGCCAAGCGAGAAAGGGCATTCAATGGGACTAAGCAAGATTCAAAGATATGAATTACTTACTTCCTTTGCGGATAACCCTCTCCGTTTCAACAGTCCCGTTCTCATCATGCAAGACCACAAGAATTGTTTCAAAGCACGGACTTTTGTCTCAGAAAAAGAAAGAACAAAAGATAAAAAAGGCCGTGCACGGTGCTTCCGCCCAAACCGCAAGCCCCATGTCTCACTTTCCAGGAAGGGCATCAATCAGCAATCAAAAACCACAATCAACAATCAGCAGAGATAGAGATAGAGATAGGAATATAAAAAAACAAATCCCGAGGAGGACGGCGAATATCATTACAAGCGATACAAACCGTGGCTACCCTCCCTGCCCCCTCGCCAACCCACCCAATCAAATCCCCCCTGCACCCCAGCCCATCCACTCCCCATCCGCCACGCCCCAAACGGTCTCCACACACACACCCCAGCTCCACGCGCACCATTCACCCTTTCCCATCCTCCCACGGAAAAGCAAAAACTAACAGTATAGAAACAGAAACAAGCCACTGTAACATCCTCATCGACCGATTCCCTCTACTCCCCCTTGATTCGCTCGCCCAAAATTCCACAGTGGTGAATCCGGGAAACAACAATTCGATCGCGATTGCTGCGCATAAACAACACGCCCCGTATCAGCATTAGCAAGGTTAAGTCTGTCTCGCGTCTGCTGCAGAAGCAAGCAGGGCACACATGCGATAGATGCATGTACCCCACAAATTTTCTGTTTCAATCGGTTTTCCGGTTTTCCGAGTTCTTTTGGGGGGGTTTGTTTGGAGTTGAATTTTGGAATCTTTTGGAGAGCACGTATCTTTTTTCGCCTACCACCCATCTAGCCTGCATACATACCTAGTAAATCTGCAGACATCCCACGTTCTCTCTCTTCGTCGGTGTCTCATATCCTGCATGATTACCTCTAGCTCTCAGCTTTGGAATACACCGTAGACCTGAGATTGCGGTGAAGAACGGTGAAGGGGAGAGGAGGCAACGGACGCTCGAACGCTGTGCTGACTGCATATATCTTCGAAATTTTCATTCCCAATAATAACGGCTCAGCTATGTAGTTGTGTATGTATGTCAGACATGTGGATGACAGCTGCAGCAGCAGCAGCAGCAACGCAAAGTAAAAGCAAAAGCAAAAGCAAAAGCAAAAAGTGTGATCAGATGAAATCCATGCTTTGCTTGCTGCACAGCTGCACAGTTTGCTCCCATGCCTTATCTGTGACCAGGGGGGTTGCTGCAGGGTCATCATGCTCATGCTCGTGCAAGGTAGGGAAGGCAAGCAGGAAGGAAGGATGGATAAGATCATCGGTGATTTCATATTCTTTGTTTACAGGTGGTTTCTCGTTCGTTTGTCTCAGTACGTACCTGGCACCTGTACATTTGTATCTGTTACCCCCGTTCCTGCTTCTGCTTCAGGCCCACCCACCACACACACGCCCCCAGACAAGAAAAAAAAGTCACCAACAACTAACTGCTCCTTCCTTCCTTCCTTCTGCCGCAAACAAATGTTTCAGAGTCACTTCAAACACGACCGCCCGTCTGTCGCAATGGCACATACTAATGGCGTCTTAACAGTCTAAGGTAAGGTAGCCTCAAAACAGTCTAGGTTCTCCCTTCCCTCTCCAAATAATTTACGTACACAGCAACCCCACTCCGCACGCGACGACCCCTCCACGTGAACAAATTTACATACTTTGTAGTATACATAATCTAAACGCCCACATACATCAGGGTCCAAAGAAGAAAAGAAAATTCTTCAGTGATACAAATACCATACCCCACACTATTCCCTTCCCGGGACCCATCCCCACACTTGTGGGGAAAGTGTAAAAGCCACGTAAGATAGGGAGAGCGCCGATCTGGGCTGACCTGGGTTAGGTTGAATTGAGGAAGGAGGGTATCTATCTACTGGCTACGGGCCCGCTGCGGGCGAGATAAGCATGCGTCACCCTCGTCGTCTCCTTTTTGAACGGAATCGAACCGAGATCGCGATGCGTGTAGGCTTGGCTTTTCGGTGACGCCGAGGAGAAGGGGTTTGGGGGTATTATATTAGGGAGGCGGAAATTTGGTAAGAGGTGGATTGATTTGAAGTGATCTATCCACCATTTGCTTGCTATGGTATAAGAGTATAGTTCATAGAGAGGTAGGTAGGTAGGTAGATTATCGCTGGCTGTAATGATATTGAGAGAAGAGCAGGGCAGGGCTAGATTCGAATTGAATCGAATAGAAATAAAAAAAAGCCACGCAAAGTAGTCTATGTGGAGTATCCTTCCAGGTCTAGAAATGTCAAATCCGTCCGCCCACCGCCCCTGTATCATTGTGTGTAGAACATCGCAGAACGCCGGAGTGTCCTCGCTCGTAGTATTGTAGTAGCATGTCTATGGGCGTGTAACGTCTCGCATAAAAAAGGAAAGAATATTGGAGGAGAGGCGTAGAGTGTCGCACGCATTGACGCGTCCCAGATTGCCATCGTTCAGTACCGCTCAGCCAGGTCGTTGCCCGCCTGACTCCCATTGGTACTTGAATTACCGCTGTGGAATCCACTGCTTGGGTTCAGTAAATCTTGTACCGCGACTTTAGGCACTTGTGGAACTGGCAGCTTTCGATGTGTTCCATCAGGTCTACTCATAATCTCGCTGATTCGAGGACCGTTGCTGTAGTTCTGGTTGGACAGGCTACCGTAAGGCGATTGACCTTCAGCGTGCGGTTCCATGGGTGCGAGGGCTGGAGCGTGCGTGAGTGAGAGATGTCGGATGCCCGGAAGATGTAGGCCGTGATCGCCAAAGGGTCGTAGACGAGGGGAGTGTGCAGGCGTTGCGAGAGGTGTATGGTCTGGAGTTGGGGAGAGAGAGTCATGAGAGAATGTTGGAGAGGAGGGAGCGGTAGAGTTCGGAGAGGTAGGCCCCGATCGTTTGTAGGGACGGTGGGCGTTATCGTCTTCTTCATGCGAGTGTGAACGCGACATTGACTGTGAATAGGCATATTGGGAGAGCGAAGGTAGACGGTTGGCGCTACTGCTGCCATGGATGAAGTATGGGTGGTGGTGATGATGATGATGGTGATGATGGCGGGCAACGGCTGAGTGCGATGGTTGTTGGTCTTCTCTTTCAACTTGGGAGGCGGCTGTCGCAAGTAGATTGATGTCGAGAGGGTTATGATGTGTCATTCCGTTTGGGCTGCCTCCTGTGCTTCGCCCGTGAGGGTTAAGTGAAGATGGTGTGTTGCTGGAGTAAGGCGTGTAGGAGTTGGGAGGAGAGACGTTGGGTGAGCCGACTTTGGATGTAGGTGCTGAGTGGCAGATGATAGGAGCTGGAGGCGGCATCATTGGTGCTGACATGGCCTGATCTTGCGCATAACTCGCTAGAGCGGCGGTGTTGTGGGTTTTGTTGCTCCTTCTCGAGTTTGGGTTGTTGTGTATCCTCGAATGCCTTGTCAACTCATCGGATCGACTGAAGCGTTTTGTACACCCTGGAAATTGGCAGCCGTGTGGCTTCTCGCCCGTATGTGTTCTGATGTGTCTTGTCTGATGTTCCAGACGGTGAAATGCCTTATCGCATAGAGGGCACTTGTATGGGCGAGGCAAGTCTTGTCCCTTATCGTCAGGCAGTCCTCCTACCAAGGGAGGTAATGCCCTGACCGAGGCAGCCATGCCACCTTGCTCGTGTGTGTATCCACCTCCTTGACTTTGATACTGGCCTCTGTGATCGTATTGTTGAGATTGAGGGTTGAGCAGGTTGGAGAAATCCAGCGCTGAACTTGCTCGCTGCATTCGCTCAATGTGCGTGGGGGTTTGTATTGGCGGAAAAGTCGGTAAGTTTAAGGTGTAGAGGCGACTGGCGGAAATCGTCGATCTGTTTTTATTTGTAACTCAAACGAGTTGAATGGATGGGGATGAAGCTCAACGACCTCAGGTACACCGACTGACTCCGATGCGCAGAGATTGAGCAGGGTAAGTGTGTTGTGGATTTGGAGAGAAGCGAAGGCAGCACGTAATCAGTTTGTTCCTGGTTTTTGGTGGGCTGGTGGGCGCAACAGTGGAAAGCACGTCACCGGGATGCGGACTGCGGACTGGTGCACTTTGGCTTACACTGGCCTAGAATACACTGACTTCCGGGGGATGGGAGATTGATTCGGGCGTAGGAGATGGGTCCGTCGTTGCAACTTCCCTCGGCCAGAATTGCAAACTTTGCCCGGCACCAACCTTCTAGCTGCGACAGATAGGCAATGACAATGGCAATGGGCAATCTTTGAGGCTGACTTAGCAACAACCTGGCAATGTTGGTGTTCGATAACGTAACGGTACTTGTAGTCGTTGTGGAGGTTAACCGTCTTGACTTGAGCTGTGCTTTGCGACCGTGGAGTAAGAGTGTTTGCTCTTGCTTCAATCGCCCTGTGCGAAGTCTGTTAAAGAAACAGCCGCAAACACTTTGGTTGTAGGAAGGCTGTGGTTGGTGCCAGTGGTCCAAATGAAGAGTGAAGTTTGGTTGTGCTGGAAGTACCGAGGTGATTCGCCGCCGAGGTGTAGAGAGACTAGAATATCTCAAGTCGCCAGACTCTGTAAAAGATTGCTGGCCTGATTAACAATCACCGTAATCTTCGTTTCGCAGACTCCTCAGCCGGATAATGGCGCAAAGTATTTGGAAGACAAGACCGAGATTGGGATGCAAGGAAGGTACGCAGGGGGACCTTGACAGGCTCGGTCGTCAGTGTTTGGGAAAAGTATTATGAAGGTACAGTAGTAGATGGAGAGAGTAAATGCATGCGCTGGCCCGGAAGACGGGGGCGTGTCTTCCACTTATTGGAACCTTGGGGAAATATGTGGGGCTTATCGGACACGACATGCAGACCTCAGCCTTGAAAAAAAAAACGTGGTACCTGAGCTATGGTCTGTTTGGCTGTGCCTCTAAATCTTCTAAATTCCTTGGGGGCGGCGTTGTCCC
The DNA here is from genome assembly GCA_018257855.2 of Cladonia borealis. Classification (NCBI taxonomy): domain Eukaryota; kingdom Fungi; phylum Ascomycota; class Lecanoromycetes; order Lecanorales; family Cladoniaceae; genus Cladonia; species Cladonia borealis. The sequence continues at coordinate 1,573,691 of JAFEKC020000013.1, forward strand.
TTCCCCCAGCTCCCAACGGCAGATAAGCATCCTCCGGGCCACCAGTCTTCACCTCTAAGCCACCTACTGCCTAGCCTACCTTAGAGTAGTTACATCAAAATGTGGCACTCTGGACCATCTGATGCAAGTGAGACTCCAAGATGTCAGACCAGGTAGATCGATGATTAAAGCAGGCATGAGGCACGGGGGGAGCTGAGGGCTGTGGAGAACAAGGAAGAAAGGGGTCTACTATTCCTTTAGTCAAAGGACTAAGGCATTTTCCCTGTGTCCTCCCAGACTTATGACTTATCATGCGTGGGGGGACATTTGCTACGAAACCCTCACAAGAAGTCACTCGACCCTTTTTTTCTCCCTCTGCTAAGTGCCAGTGGTCTACATCCCACAGGTTTTCCATTCGCCATCACGATGCTTATCTCATTAGGCAGACTTCTTGTTCCTATTAATACTACAGCATTTCTCTGCACCGACGTCAAGGCTGAAGAGGAGGGAGTAGAAATTCAACGATACGTTGATTAGCAATTCCGGGGGATCAGAGATGCATGACTTGGTGTGGGGTAAAGTGCATTCCTTGGGCCTGCTACTCATGAGTCGGGCGCTTTCTGTCCTCTGGCGGGCGCAAAAGGCGTGCAGAGCTAGGATAGGCTGCCGTGTCTGTGGGAGAAAGCTAGCCGCGGAACCGGGTGAGCTGGGGGTGTTGTAACTACGGACAGTAGGGGGGTGTTAGGGGCGTGTTAGGGGCGTGTTAGCGGGCGTGAGGCATCCTTGGAGAAGGATTAGTAGGGAATCCTCTGGGGGGCCCCCATCCCTAGCGTGGGGTGTTTCAAAACCCAGAAGCGCTCTGTTGGGAGTGTGGGGCAACTTTGACGGATTTGACGGATTGAGCACGTTGCGCGTGGCATGTTCGCATCACGCATATACTGATAGAGTAGGTACAGAGATGGTTACCTGCGGCTTTGCGCATGATTCGTAATCGGCACTTCCCTTACCTAGGGTACTGATTGATTGGTTAATGAATCCAGTCGTGGTTGTTAAGCCCGCAACAAAGTACCCGCTTATATCCCTAGATACTACTGAATCACTACGATGGACAAAGTCAGCTATGGGATATTGCTTTTTAGAGAATCCAATGTAGCTTCTCGATCATTTCGATCCAGGGTATTTATTTCTGCTGCAGGAAGTCCTCAGCGAAGGCGTCATCTCCGACGATCTGCGGACTGGAGCCTTTCAAACATGTGGGGAAGTGGCAGATGCGATGCTCGTGTACATGTGGATGGTCTTATCTTCAAGGTAGCAAGGGTCTCCCGTGCAGCTTGCAGAGAGCTAGACGTGCCTAGTTACTGGTGTACACGCTACATGGGCACCCCAAGTCCGTAGGTGGTATTTTGTGGAGCCGTAGCTTATCGTGGGGAAATTGCATACGAAAAGAAAAGGAAAAAAGGCGTTGAACTAAGCGCAATAATTCTAGAAGTCTCGAACAACTCACTCTTATTGGCATTTCGCCTTCTTCCTGTCCATGACTTCAGTCCAGCTTGACTGGCCTTTGAACTAGCCTTATCAACTGCCGAACGGGCAATAATTCCCCGACCTCTCCCGATATGCGTGAAAAGACCTACTTCTAGATTAATAGAGGCGCATACTCCATACTCCCTACCAATCTGCGCAACAGGGGCAAATCTTGCAATCTATATTGTGGCTGGAGTCATCTGTCGTCACCACAATACCTGATTCAGTATTATCATGATACCATCGAACATCATCAAGGCCGCATCATGCGACAGCGCTCTCGTGTCTGAATATCTTTTGCGACGAAGAGCACACTAACGACTGTCTTGGTATTTGTCTCGCGAGCTTAAGCTGAGCTTGGCCAATTGGGTTTGGAATAGCATCAGATAAATATCCGTGCATGCATGATGCATCCTTCGTGCTCGTGATGGTGTCACAGAAGGTCCTCATGACGAAATAGACTACACCGTACGTCTGTCACGCATCAACAGAGTCAGGTACCAGAGACACAAGAAATGACACCGGAACAGACCAATCAACATACACTGGCTGGGCCACCTACCCGTGCGGAGACTGGTCCGCCTCCAGCTCCGTCCCTTAGATACATCCTACCTATTTCACACGTGTTCGTCGCATTGATGCTCAGGTATCTTACTTCGTGACTGCTGGTTCTCCTACAACTGAACTTCAGCGGCCAATTTGAGAACGTTGTGCGCACACGCGTTTGTGTCTCTATCGTCTGTCGCCCATCTTGCAGACAAAGTGATCTTCGCAGGGGTAAGAGCACCAGACCAATCACATGCGCAGCTTCCTCTTTAATGTGCATTCGCATTTTCGATGCACTAGCGACTGACATACATGATGTAGATTTATCACCGGGTCCCAACTTATGCTGGACCTGCATCTGGACCTGGAGAGATCAGAGCACAAACGTTCAGATGGTAGCGAACTGGGGAAAACCTTGAAAGCATGCCTGCAGAGAGGTGGCGTACATCATTGCTACTTCTAGGCGACTCACCAGTTGTACCTCGCTAAAGGCCAACCGATGACCATTACCTTAGAGATGATAGGACGTCATGCTCCAAGCCGAAAGCCTCCGCTCTGCCCGTGAGACGCAAATGCGCACAACATCTGGACATTGCCGAGCGGTCTCGGACAACCCCAAGGTATTGAGGCCTCAAGACAGGGCTTGCAGAATCGCTTTGAGCTGCTGCAGCTTGAGGTATGAGGTATGCGCACAGACATGAAGATGACTAAGGTGGCGGTGACCGCCGGTTTGCCATGTCTTCAGCTGAAACCGCTCTGACCTTCAAGCCCAGCCACACCAATGCCAGAGCCGAGTTTCAGTATCCAGCAAAGAACTCCAGCAGTGTATAAACAGACATTAGCTTCGTTTTACCAGGCAAACCTTAACTCATAATACAAGCATGAATGCTACGAATTGTCAGAGATAAGGTCTCTTTAGACATATAAAACCTCCAAAATAAGCTGATTCTGGACATCCACTTCTATGATTCTGCATCATCGAGGACCCGTCGCCGGCTTCGCTGTGTCCGCCAGGCGTTGTCAAGAACGGCAAATCGCGAATAGAAGAGACAAGTTGAGTGGCGAATGACTACCTCACCTTTTCCAGCCGCAAACCTTGTGGGGCTTCACTAACGTACAAGCGACATCGCATCTTTATAATCCCCAATTTATTTTTGGCATACTTCGTAAATGACTTCTCCAGAGAAGGTGCACAAGACCGCAAGCACTTACGATGGCCATGTCAATTCATTGATACTGCCAAGTATCATTGGCTTCCTGGCTTCGTCAATGACTTTTAAAGCTTGTTGGACAGACAATGATATTTCAGCATCATGAGGCTTTTACGGGTTTGCCTCCTTCCAAGCGTTCAATCTCTCGCTATCTCACCAATCGCCAATGCGTCTTTATTTGCCGTGCTCCCTTCTAACTACAGTATCTTATCGAACAATGCGAATATCACATCAAATAATACACAGTCACCCAATGAGATGCAAGTCATATGCAGGAACGCAGATGGGAGGTTCGCCATTGAAGTAGATTTTTGCGGTCCCGCAATCTCAATCGCCTGTAGACAACTACGAGCTATGGCCGAAAGCTACGAGGGCCTAGGATTTTGGAATTGGGTGACGCTGGCGCCGAAAGTGAACTGCGTTGCAGGATTCTATGTACCATTAGAGGCTCGCCCTTGGATGTTTCCATCATTAGAAGAGTGCCATTCGCTCGTCTTCGAACATATTCTCCACGCGTGTGGTCAATATCGAAGGTTCAACATAGGTACCTTGAACATTAACGAGTTACCTAATGACTCTGCGCCGGGAACAGCAATTCTGGAAGGTTACCCAAGGTATTTGATGGCCTCTGAGACCTTGTGACCATTGAAAGAAACGGCAAGAAAGAGAGAGGATCGACAACAGTAGCGATTTCGGAACAATGCTGGCGAAGAATCTATTCATCGAGTTGTGAAAATTTCTACGTACAAAGATCACTGCGAATAGCGCGCTATCCGGCTTCAAGGATTGCTCTGCATGTAAGGTGCGGGGGCAAATTAAAGTGTCACTCGAGGTAGAGCCACCTCTGTCTCCTCGTCCACTACGGCAGAGCAGCTTAGTGCAAACGATGGTATTGCTGCAAGAAGGTACATTGGTGAAGCGACACGTGGAAACATCTTGCAATGAATGTTACTATGCATGAGTATAAAGAACAACGATATAGGAGCCTTCTGCGAACATCAACAATAAAAGAGTGATCAACGGAGGTGTGCCACGGCTATCAATGGTCCAAATGACATGACATTCATCATCTGTTTTGATCAGCCAAACATTCTACTGCCAGTGAGAGCGGCGACGCAACTGGTACGAATGTCACAGGGAGAATGCGGCATTGAACAACGCGAATCGCGGCCGCGGAATATTCCGACCTCATTAATCTGTGCATCAGTCAACATTCTTTATCCCATGGCTGATGAAACTGCAGCTGCGATGTCCTTTATGATCTGTGAGCATGAGTGAACGGTCACTTTCTGTTTTTGCTTTCTCGGCTATGCAGGTGCAACTATGAATACTCTTCACACCATGCTTGTATGAACATATACTTTCCATTTCCACTCTTTGGGCTGTGAAGCCACTGGCGCGATTGGCTTCAGTTGATTTCTTACACAAGAATGGTCATGTGCTCTGTTACTCCCCTGACAGTGAAGGCGCGGGTCTGACTGCCGCCAACTACTTTTCTGCGTGCACATGGTTACTGTTTAAGAGTATAGAGTATGGGTCATGCATCTAGACAGATCTCAGTTCCTGCGTTTTTGATTTTTCAGGGTCTCTGCGCCATACGAACCAGCTTGCAGGTGCTTGTGAAGCACCCAAATCTGCGTACCAAGAAACTACTAAACCTTCAAAGCATGTTACTGCAGCGTGTTAAGGTAGGAAGTCGGCTGGTGTTCACTCAATATAATTGGCTTATGCTGTTTTCTCCTACTCTAACTTTTCCAGATATGCGTGTTAAGGTATGAATTCATTAGGCTACTGCATTGAGTTTGATTACTTTCTCTATCACTCTCCGAGGAGCTGTGCAATTGTGAAGTCTGGGCGGCGTGTTATGGACCCTGGTTGCGCATTGGGCAGGTGAAGTTGGCTCTAGTCAGAGTGTTAGCCTGAGGCCAAAGTTATATATTGAGCCATCCCCGACTCTTTCTTCAACATCCAAGACACGCTTGCATCCCAGACTCAGAGTTGGATGCACTTGTAAGATCATCGTCTCTTGTAATCATTATATATATACACATTATATACACATACCATACATCAGCCAACACAGCCTCTGGTGTCTTCTTGGTAAGCTCTCCCTCATTCTTAAGCATCAGTAATATACTTACCGCCGTCAAAGGGCTGCAAGTACACAATTGCGGCTTCTGGGAGGTGCCATGGTCAATGGTTTCGACCCTCTTGAGAGTTTCGCACATGTCACCATAAGTTACTCGCGCATCGATCTTGAACCCAGAGATCTACCCAGGCACATTGCTAGAGCGACTGAAGTGGACTTGAAAGCTGTCACCATTAATTACCAAGCTATGACCGCGGAACCAGAATGATCTACCATGTATGGAAGACGAAGATGTGATCACTTCAGAAGAAGTATCATTTCTCCTTTGTCAAACGGTGGCTCGACACAAAGAGCTTGTCAAGAAACGTTCCGTGCACTCCAAATGCAATCAGTGCTATTCTCTGGCTGCCCAACTGCATACAGATAGTCTCCCAGAAACCCTCTCCGCGAGCCGGGTTTGGATCATCAAAATCCAGGAGAGATCCATCATCAAGCTGAGTGATCTCGCCAAACTCTGAGGGTTACCTGGACTAGGACCATGAAGACCATATGAACTTGAACGAAGGGAAAGCAACCTACTAAAGCACACACGATAATTATGTTACGACGCACGAATCAAAGCGGCTTCATTAGCTCTCTATGTGCATTCTGGAACCACTTAGCCGCATTCCATCCACCCTCACCACCCACTGAAACTCTACCTGACGTCGCCAACTGCGATATCAGCGGTTGCATCAACCTCTTAAATATCACACGCCCTGAAAAATTGCTCGGAGCATTGTTCAGCAAGCTACATTTTATTCGATGGATTGATTCATGTTATCATAGCTTATGTATGGACATGGATATTGGTATATAAGACGACGTCGAACGAGCATGGGAACAACCGTTGACTTGTCAAACTCTGGTGGCTTGTCAGACTCTGATGACGGCCTGCATTATTCACAACATCTTCCGACCTCTATCCTTCTTTCAACCTCCAACTCACTTCTTCAACACATTCGCGAGTTCAATTGCCCTCTGGTGGTGATCTTTCGGCCACCAGGAACCGACAGCCTTTCACTATGGCAACAATATTTTCTACTTCGATGGCAACGATTATGGAACTAACGAAATCGAAGCTTCAGCCCATTGCGACTACTGTGCAGGAGGCTACCATACATTTGGACCACCCTGAGTCTATGACATCTGAGATTCGATGCCTTGATGCGCCGGAATTCACACGGTCGAAAATCCTACAGCCCATACGATATTCAAGGGAGCGTCATATGGAAGCACCTTTATAGAAGTCGGTATGGCTATGTATGGCATCAAAAGTTCCTAGCACTGGGCCAGCAAATAAAGGACGTCTGCCCGGGGACGTGTAGCTTTCGCCGCCTGGCTGCTGCTGCCATCACCACTCCCACCCCAGCTTCTGTCGCCGCTACCTTCCACCCAGCCGCAGACCAACCTACCCCCATACCCCTCAGGAACCCTCTCCGCCTGGACAGAACTTCTCTTTACCATCTCATCGACTCTTAACAATCTTTCCTCCGGATACTTGAATGATATTCTCAGCGCTCTGGGCTTCTAGCCCAGTACATTTTCACATCTCGACATCGCCTCTATGTGCTTGAATATCACTTTGAGGCGTTTAGCCTACCATATTTCCACATCTCGGCCTCGTCTTCAATTGTCTTGCGTCTATATACTAAGGCATATACCACGTCCAATTCCGAGCATGAACAGAGACCCAAACGAAACCGCGGTAGTTGCACGACTACTACGAATCTGGACGGAACTAGAAAGCCAGCTAGGTTCGCCTGCTGAACATCCCTTTTATGGGGATATCGTTCTCGTATGTGTGGACTGCGAGGGTTGGCAAAGCAGTAGCCATATTCGGACTTCGGAAATCGGTGTGACTCTTCTTGACACCAGAGACCTCCATGATATACCAATCGATGATTGGGAAAACCAGGTTCATTTTTTTCATTTCCGGACTAGAGAGCTGATGAACAACGGACCGGAGCGTTATGCTGGAGGGAATTAACGAGCCCATTTCAAGGAAGCAGCAACGCAACTGTGGGAGGAGTTACTGGAAAATTCAGACCTCAGACAGCAAAGCTCGCAGCTCGGGATAATATGAGAATTCCGTTATGTGTGTTTGTGCCAGGGTAACAAAGGCTCAAGACCTACCATGTCGCGCTCTCTTCATACAACAACCTCCTATTCAATAAGAATCATATTTACTAAAACCAGAATTTTGTTCCGAGATGTCTACTTATCCTAGATACCCATGTGTCAGGGCTGGAAAGGGTTGTAACAGCGGCATAAAATCCGAGATGACCAACCTCACAACATTTGCCCTCTTACAAACTCACCGCACTTGTCCTCTTACAACCAACACGATGGTCAAATACCCGGAAACGATCATTATTCATACATCTCAGATATAAATTTCGCGGACGATGACACGGAATCAAAATCAGATGAGGAGTCAGAGGATGAGGAAACATAAGCGGGCTCGTTTGAATCGAAAGAGTACTCATAGCACTTCGATCCCGCAAAAAGTCACATTCTGGGTCATCCGTTCCAATTCAGAGTCTTGGAAAACCGGACAGCAAAAAATCTTGTTGCTCAACAACCCACACGGCTTCACGACAAATAAAGACGCCTCAGAGCCAGCGAGGCGATAACAACCTGCGTTGCGTCGTCATATGGCATTCGTTCTTAGACACGAAATTTGTTCTTTCGTTTCAGCAGCTTTGCCTCAGACCTTACTTTTGAGCGTCTAGCGCTCCACGACGTTCCTCTCCAGTCAAGCTTAAGGAGGCAGCAGATGTAATGGCACAGTTCGACCATGCTTAGGTTGGACAGCAGAACATGATTCAGGAACAACTGCCTCCTCTTCCAACTTGGACGCACGTCACAGAAGTTTGCGAAAACGTTCCTGAGTGTACGATGGATAAGAGCGACGCACTTCTACTATTAATGAATTTCGCAGGCGCTTGAAATTTGCTAGTGACCTGGGATCATGATGTTTCAAGGCATGATATGAGACTGCTTCAGGGATTATGGTGTTCGGCGCAGGTTGTTTCTGAAGTTAGAAATAGAAGCTCGCTCCGCCAATCAAGCATTATGCACACAATTCCTCCGTCACCACTACCGTCTTGGACTCCGCGGTAGCTGGAATTGAACTGTTGACAAAGTCTAACGAAGACTTGGCCGAAATTCGCAAATCTAACCTGGGCAGGATCTATTTGATTAGACTACCCTCTACTAGATATCCCCCTTCCCCTTTGACAGCAGAAGAAGAAAGAGAATTCGATTTCCTTATTCGTCCGTATGACGAGATACCCAGCGTTAAATCGCAGCCAATCTCGAACATACCAACAAGTTCTATCATTCATTCCACGGTGCCAAAATTTAAAGCGATTGGGCAGGTTGGCCATGCCACCAGCCAGAGATGTGCAGATGATGATTCAACAATCAAACTCCGAGCTTTTTAAACGTTTCGAGACCAAGGCTGTACTGGGCAAGGGTCCAACGACCGGCTCCAATCTCCCAGGACACGGTTTCCCAGCTCTACAACATGTGGATGCAAGACGAGACTCCCACAGCGGCTCGACACTACCACAACGTGCATGACATGGTCGTGGAGCGCTTACAATCGCTACAAAAATTAAGTTGTCTACCATGCGCAACAGTACCCAACGCCAAAGTATTCACCTATCCCAAACTGGCTCAGCTACCAACTCGAGATTGCTATACTTTGGTTCGGCCTCACAAGATTTTTGCCAGCGCATAAACGGGCTTTGGGACAACGAAGAGATAGATGATGTATTTCAAAAGCCATGGCAACGGTTGATGAAGTATTGAGTACTTCTCTTACCATGAAGTGGACGATGAAACCTTTGGACCTCGACAAATTAATGCAAGACACGGATTCCTTGCACATCATACCTCAACACTCCTTCAAGAATAGAAATGGGCACGCACTTGCGCACAACATTAGCTACGGGCTTGAAATTCGAGCTCTTACAGCTATGGATAATCAAAACTTGCCCCCAACGGGACCATAGAACCCCACAAATGATCAGCTGGCACCTTACAACTACCAGGGCTATGGAGCCGCTACACCAGGAGCACCAACATCAAATCGATCTTATTGGGTTGGACGAGGACGAATGGGAGCGAAACGGGCAGTATAGTCGACCCAACACCCGAGCAACGACGATTAACCAATGAGTACGTGATCGTCCTCCAGGGGGTAGGCCCCAAATTAAGATCATTGGGACACAACCCAACATCTCGCTATCAAACCGTACAATGTCTTCTAATGCTGAAGAGTATCGGTCTGGAACTTACGAAGACTACATGAATAATTTCCTGCAAAGCATCTCTCCGTTGAAAAGTGCTGTTCTCCAAACCGAACATCATTCCGTTTGGCTGGCGTTATTGAGCGAAGTCGAGAAGGTATCTGCTCCTTTGTTGTTTATGTATTAAGGCATCTATTAGTCTTAGACAAGGACATCACTTGCTCTGACCGGCTCATTCGAAGGATTCCTCAGATACTGGAGGGACCAAGGTCTCAACCTTAACAGCTACCATGAGTAGGGAACTAAAGATTTTGAATAGCAAGGTCGACTGCCCTATTACAGCCTGGCACTTTTTACACTGAATAAGAAGCACCACCTCCCACAACGTATGTTCAACTCAATTTCAGCTTATCCCAGGATCGGCCATACTACCTTCGGATACTTCGATATATTGCTCTCCAATTGACGCTTGATAAATTGCCCATCAATCCATTTTTCGTCCAAGAGATAGCGCTCCTGGATATGAGTACCGGTCACAGGTCGCTTTGCGTGACTGGAAATCCATCTGGACTGGATTTCCGATAGTTTTGTTGAGAGGGATCATCTTGAAGCACTTCAGCTTCTCAAGATCCAGAACGTGGTGCCAGAGAACCGCATTGTTGCTGACCACTTTCGGACTGGTGGCTTAGACCTTAACGAACAAATCATGAAGAAGATCCTCGTGGGCATGAAATATCCCTAGCACGATGTTCGAGGAAGCGGAACACCCGATCAGAACATACTGTCTGCACGGACCTGATATTGCGGCCATCCAAAACCCACTTTTCGTCGTCTTTCGCGGTTCCCTACTACTGAGCAACCCCTATGGAATTTTGCCGTTCCAAAGGAGTCGCCTTCCTTGCAGGGCAGAACTCTCTATTGGCCTTACACGATGGATGAAGAGTATAGGACAGATGAGGATAAAGCTATGAAGAGGGTTGGATAATCTTCAAGCACTGAGGGTTAACTTGTGCCGACTGGTACGCCGCGTCGATTATAATGAGGCAGCTAGTCATAGCTGGCCCTTTTGACCTGCAAAATCAATTTCGGTGGAGGCTGTCGCAGCAGGGGTCTTATGGGAGCATAGAACCTCTAGATTGTCGAGACGGTGCTCATTGATGGTCTCTTTAGAGGCAAAGACCTATGCGTCATCACAATATTTAAGGAGCAAGCAAATATGATCCGACAAGCACTCTGGATTACTTCCCTCTTGGACAGTATAATCCAAGGCATCATTTCTCGTCTTCATTCCCTTACACCTCTGTCGGACAGTCTCTTTCACCCGTTGCTGTCCCTTTTGCCTACCTCTCTGCCCGATACTGGACCATAGAGCGCTTTGGTGCGAGACAAGGGTGTCCGCGATGTCACAGTTCACACTGTCGACTTTATGTAGGGAAATGAGGCAGCGATGGTCATTCTGTTTTTCAGGTTGTCGTCGGTGATTCCCGAGACCTGACTGATATTGGGCGAGTCAACACCAGCGAAGTGCCAGCCTGGAAAGCCAAGCGGTCAGGTTGAACCCCCCTGTGGTCGGGATGGGAGTTTACTCACCAAACCTGGACACGGAAATGCCCGTCCTGCCCAGTATCTTGGCTTCATCAGCCCGCACATGCTTGTATTACACCTCTTCAACCCGCATGAACTAGGCGAGAACGAAGCGCCAGTACAATGCGGCGAATACTTCGAAGATTCTCGCCTATATTATATAAAAAGCGTAATTTAAGTACTCCTGAAGTATTCGTCAAAGCTTCGAGGAGCTCAAAACAAACAAAGACAAGTGGTTCGATATGCCCAAGAGGCCCAAACTTGCGACAAAACGTCTTTCCAAAATTGCATACTACGAGCCTCCTTGCCACAGTCAGTTCTGACGAAATATACCCTTACCCGATCACACTACCAGCACCCATAGCGGCTATGAGACCTATGTTATATGCATGCACCGAATGATGGAAGCGGACCCCAATTGTTTTGCTGCCGAGGATCGGGACCCGAACAACCACAGTAACCATGACTTTCACTCTCTCTTGCGGGAGGTCAGGCGTCACTACCACGGTGACAACGCGGCCATCCGGATCATCGACTGGTACGCGAGCATTTTCGGTCCCGACAATATAACACGCGTCTTAAACACCCTGCAAAGAACATCACGTGCACCGCCGCCAGTCCAAGAACTATCCTCCAACATGCCAAAAGCCCTTCGGGACATGTCTCAAACCGCTGCCAAGCTGCTGGGGTGGGAACTCGCCGGAAATTTTCTACACGTGTTTCAGTTTTTATAGTACGCATCCTTCTAGAATGAGTGGACTCGACTTGAAATACTTTCCCCTGACAAAACGTCGCTTGAGGCCATATATTTAAACGCCCAGGCGAAGAAGCAACGGGCTGACTCAATTTACGAAGGGCCACGGCTTGGTCTCCGCCGTCCTCACATTTACGATCCGGGCAATCCAGGGTCCGAAACTTACCTTGTGCTTTAGGTCTTCCCTGGCAAGCCTTTGACCTGGAATAGGGGACATATTCTTATGTCTTACTGTAAATTTGGGAGCCATTCCCGTCATCGTCGGCCCCACTAATGGCATACACTACATAAAGCAAATTTTGATGCAGATCTGTGCTTGTCTGAGGAGCTTTGGGTTAATGGGCAGGCAGCCCGCATCGTGAAGCCCGCCTTCGTAATTTACTTCGGGGCATTGATACCCATAGGGGAATGCAATATAGGGAGAAACCCCTCAACAAACTTGACGAAGTCCGCGATGAAATAGCACGCCGGAATGGACAGACCCCCGAAGACTGGCATCGCGTTCAAGAGCTTGTTAGCAGCTACAAGGAAACTTGAACTCGCTCGAGAACCATCTGAGGATACTATCCTTCATGTCTCCCATACAGTTTCTTACTAGTTATATATATATATAAAATCATACTCACTATAAGCTTCGTCCACCCTATGGAAAGCGCGCAGACTGGCCACTTTCTGGCTACAACCACCCGTTCTTACTATCGCAATCACGTCAATAAACTTATCTGGCAGAAGGAAACCTCCACGGGAGAAGTTCAGGTCCTATGTTGGAATTTGTTCACTCGATTTTCCAACGCGAAGCGTGAATCTGACAAAGGAGTTATTCTCGATTTACCGGAACCCACACGAGTCTGCATCTTTCCCATATGCATCACAGGAGACATGCCACAGCAACAAATGAACGCAGGGTTCAAATTCCCTAATATGCAAACCACATGTTCGAAGAGGCTGAGCAGCGGAAAGGGTTGGCCAGGGCGGATGTTGAGATATTGCCTATTCTCGTATGCATCCTGAATCTGGTGTATGGATGATACATGCCGTACCCGAGTCAAGAAATAGCTCTGGAGATTCTGCACCAGTGGTTATGGCTATGCCTAATGAAGACGAGAACTTCATGGACGGTTTCCGAGGTCTTGCCAAACCGGAATCTTGCATTTCAGTATTAGATACTGAAATATTCAATGGTACAGTGGCCAAGGTCAGGGTTAGGGAAACGGACATTGGAGCAAGCGACATGGAATATGCCTGCTAAGCTGTACATTGATATCTTTTCGGATTTTCTATGCGCACTTTGAGACTCTACGCGACTACTTCAGATAAGAGCTTTACTCTCGATCGCATCGGTAGTATCGGTAGTGATCTCAATATCTGAGATTCCGTGCAAGCTGCTTGGATGGCCACTGGGAACAAAGACTTAGCTTTTAAGTCAGCTAAAGAAGGCATTGAGATGTAGGATGTGATATGGAGTTTTTCACATACTGAACCAATTCCACATTACCACTGCGCGGATGAGATCATATCCGGAAGAGCAGGCGCTCTTACGGGATGCTGGTATGGTGTTTCACGGCTTTGGATTCTTAGAATTCCAGCGAAGTCCCTACGCGTATGATGGCGCCTGTGTGGCGGTTTAGACTTGGGGATAGAAATTTCCCGAGGACCATACGGAGAGGGGTGAGTGGATTGGTTCACAGTGAAGGAAGTCTTACTGACTCACCCCATCTCACCAAACTTCCATATCCTTCAGTCTGTATCTCGATCACTATGGCTCTTTTAACCAACATGCCTGCCCAACTATTTCATATGATTTTGCAACTCGAATAAATCCATATTGACGCTGTGCAAAACCAGTTGGAGGGCGAGGATACGCCTGTTGACCTTATGGAAAAGGACGTGAGGGATCTGATGTTGGACGGTTTTGATTTACACCGCTCGATCGCCAAGTAGCTCGTCAATTCTTAAGCTTGGGTGAACGTTACAAGAGTATCGCCTTGGATTCAAAGAGAAGATTGAGAAGGTTGGGAAACGGTGGTTCACGATAGAATTATTAGAGGCTGTCGGAGTAAAGCCAGTGCTACCTATTCACAACAATAGGTTGGACACCGGGCTGCGCCTCACGGAGCGAAAGGAGACGCAAAATTCTAAGCTTATATCTTAGAGCCACGAGAGCGATCCGCGTGACATATTGACATACATTATTGGAAATCGTCCTTTGTCTTTATGAACCTGGACGAGCTAAGACGTTGGATTGACCTCATACCGATGGAAGCTAGAAACCATCCCACTCATCCCTCTTTTGATTGATCTTCTCTCTTGTTCATTCTCTCTGCCATTGCACTATTCCTTGTGGAGGAAATATCTTATCTTCATTACGATGTACAGGGAATATGACAGTTACAGACCAGCTCATGCATCCCAGCCATCTTCTCGAAATCGTTCTTATCTACCCAACGACAGTCATTGCCACTTTCACGAACGAGCCGGTCGTACATGTCGAAAAAGGCCCAGCTAATATATGGTCCATGGTCATAATATATCGCATGTCACACCTAAGAGCGGATACAAGAACAAATTCCGGAAATTTCAGGTGGAAGATGCATATGTAGGCTAAAACCAGACTGTCATGTAGATTTAAGGATATTCGCTGGGATGGGTTCATCACTTGCCCTTCGTCCAACACAATCTGCAGCTCAACACCTGTGACACCACGATACTCTGTTAAAGTTCCTCGAGTGAGTTTTACTCATTCAACATAATTCTGCTCGAGTGAGTTTTACTTATTCAACACAATCTTCCATGGCTTCACATCCACAAGGGAGCTTGCAGACTATGCTCGGGGTACACCGACTTATTGTGTTTATTCACTCATACTCTCAGTTCTGAAGCAATGGCCAAGAGAAAACGGGCCCACACCACAGAGACGGATTTTCAAGTTGGCGTTCTGAGAATGTGGACAAGTGAGATGAATCCGACAAGCAGAGAGGAAGGTTCAGAAATCAACTATGACGAGCCCCCAAAAGTCTTGACCAAAGAAGAAAATGCTTGGCCGCCGAGATTCGTAATATTTTCTTCTTTATGGGCATTCAAGGTAATCACGGAGGACAGCATACCGTCGTCGCGCGTGCTGGTGGTGCTGTCTTTCAGACCAAGCCAACGGAGAATGATACGGAGGACTCTGTCTCTAAACAGCTTGATACATTGAAGGAGAGCGAGGCCGCTCTCACAAAAGAGCTGCGAGCTCTAGAGCGTGTCCTACTTGGGATGTGTCTGTTGAATGACAAGAGTACCGAGGTCGATACTAGTACTCCCTGGATCGGTGGAATGGCGCCATAGCTGAGTATAGGGGTACGTACGTTTCCCCTCTCAAAGGAGGAAGGAAGTCTTGCGCATAGCAAGCTTAACAACACTTTCGACATGGAAAATGCCCATGAGTTGTCTAGGCTTTTGTCGGAGCCAGAACCAGTGACGGTGGTGCCAGCTATCTCAGCCAGACGCCAATTTCTCCGTGGAGAGAGGCTCATGATTGAACGAAAGTTCGATGACGGTACTCCACTTACTGGAGGGAAACTTCGAGACCGCGAAACGCTGCCGTCATGGAATCGCCTCGATAATGAGCAAAAGGACGCCATTGGATGGACTGATGGATATCCTCTCTCCATTATTGAGGGTCCCCCAGGGACCGGGAAAACGAGAACGATCGCGACATTCCTTGCTTGTAGGACCAATATCAACAAAAGTGAGCGCATTATGGTATGCGCACCGCGGAACGTCGCTGTCCAGCAGCTCGTAGCTACAATCGCAGCTTTCATGCGGAGCGATGGTCTACACAACGACAAACACCCAATCTCCCCGCTTCCTCTGGTCCACTTGGAAACAGAAGGCGTAATAGACGCTAGCTACCTCAACGGAAAACCACCCCAAGTTGACTACCATCTTCACGACCTACGAATCAGACGAGCACGACATCGCTTCCCATTGCCTCCGGATAGTGATTCAGCAGCTAAAGTCAATGAATGGCTAAAAATTATTGAACATCAGTATTGTACCAAAATTGACCAGAGCGATCTGGATATCCCTTTCCAGGGCTGTCCGATGGAAGTAGGAAGACAAGAGCTATTTATAGCTCAAGTCATCAAGAAGTCTGAAGGGATAACAGTATTTCTGCGTAGGAATAACAGGAGCTCGAGGATGAAGATGATTACACCAGCCCCAAGAAGAGAGCTCGCAAACTTCATGAGCCAAGGATATATTGGAAAGTCAACAAGGGATGCCCCATGACTTACGCCCACTATTATACTAAGTTTTTATAGTAATATTAATAAATATTATTATATTCTATACTTCTAAGTATTGCGTGGCACCCTCCTACATGTGCGCGCCGACCAGGATTTCCCTGGCGTGTACCGGTGTAATGGATGCTTAGAAGGGCAACTCCGGGGCCCATTTGTGGACTGTCGTGCCTCCGCTGCGGCGTTCGGCGGCGCATGTCCAGAAGTGTTGACCTGGAACACGGGCTTATCCTTGCATGTAAGCTGCAATATGTACGAAGATCAGAACGTATGGTCATCAGCTGCCTCCAGGGTTAATAGTAGGACTATATACTTTTTATAATACTTAATTTTTTAACTATAATTCTATTTATATTTTAAAGTATTCAGCGACTATTCAGACTTGATGGAAGGCGTGAGCGTAAGATGCACATCTGGAGATTGTGTTATGGAAATGCCGCCGTATGTTCCGTCGTAGCCAACATCGCCGAACTCGTTTGCATATTCGAGCTCGACTCCTGAGGCGGTTAACATAAAGGCTTTATTGAGACCTTGGGCTGCTTCTCGGGCATGAAGAACACGGGCTTCGTTGCTCGTCAGCTTGTTGAGTCGGATGATGAGTTGTGGCTCCTCTCAAAGGATAGGCACAAGATATCAATTCTCGACTAAAGGCCCATATAACCAATAATAATACCACGTCGCTATTCGGACTTGTTAATGCAATCAGTCGTCAATCCATTGCGGACGGAGGTGCTGCTTTTCCTTCACCCATGCAATTAATCTTGTTTCCGATATGAAAAGATGATATGGATTTGGAAAAAATCGCTGAAATTCTAGGTTCGGTCCTTTGCTCTTTTTATTGGATCTATGGGAGTTTGAATTACGCCGCTTTACACCGAGCAACCCTCAACATCTGGGCTATTACGGCCTTTGACCGTTCCAGCAAACCACACTGCTTGCTTCACCCACACAAGAAGGATGATGCCAACGTTGGCCATCCGTATTTCTCAGCAAAGAGCCGTTTCACCAGTCCTGGTCGAGCACAGGTCAGGTTCGCAAAGTCTGGTCAGACTTACCGCACAAATCAAGCGAGTGTATCCGGTGATAATTGGGAAAAGTAATTACACGGGAAAGGAAGCGATTGTACAATCTTTTGGGACCTCTATGAATTCAGCACCAGCCGCGGACCAGCCTTACCCCATCCCCGCCAGGAGCCCCCTCCACCTCGCCTACCCCGCCTGGAGCCCCCTCCGCATCGCCCACCCCGCCGCAGCACCAGCACCCGCCATTCCCCCCCCGCAACCCTCTCTGCCTCGTGTGCCCCGCCGCCACCACCCGGGCCAAGAATGGAGAATTTTGAAAGCGCAGCGCACTGTATAGTAACACCGCAAGCATGCCTGGAGGAACTGTTGTGATCACTGGGACCACCAATACATCCGCCGAGTCCGAGCAACAGAAGCTCGACTGGGAAATGCACCCGGTACAGACATGGAATCCTTTCGCAGACCTCGGCAGCCCGGCAGCCTACGAGCCCCGGCCTCTCGGCCCTCGTACGTTGGCTAAGCTTCCCCCACCCTACCGCTACTGTTCGAGACTGACTTGGAGGCGTAATGCACGCACTTGCGCCCGAGTACTACGTCCCCCATCCTGCCTTGGCCCCTGAGCCTCTACTTTGGTGGTGAAGAATTACCCACTAATTATATATATCATACAAAGCCAAGGCAAGGTCTTCTATAAAAAATTTTCAAAAGGATACTTCACCAATGGAGAGACTAAAGCTCTTTCAGAGCTTACTCCAAGTCTTACCGAACAACACACTGGCTGGGGACCAGCTTCTAGAATCAGAGATTCGGCAATACTTTATTTTCTTTGTCTAGTCGCGTTTCTTGATGCTCCGCAAGGTTTCCACTTAGCACATTAAAGAGGGTTTACATCTGGCTTGAGTGTAGTGAACGTCCACGACTCAATATCTTTCCTGGATTCAAGCGAGCTCTATTCCAGCAGACCGAACCATAGTATAAGCTGTCCAAACACCTCGTCTGAAGTTGACGGTCGTGGAGAAGTCGCTAAGCGTGATGCCAAAGAAGAACGCAACGCGAAGCACAGACTGTCACAGACGAAGCTATTGACCACCTTCGGTCTACTAGAGCCAGCGTCGACACTTATGAGCTGCGTTGGGGCATGGAGGCCAAGCCTGTGGAGAAAAATGTCTCTGAGAGAAATCCTTTCCGTACATACAGAACTCTCTAGCCAAACCGCTGATTTCATGAAAACTCTTGCAGGGCTTCATTCTGGCGGCAGAAGACGCACTGCCGTGGTGCAGAACGGGTTGTAAGGGGCATTTAGTGAGTTGCAATTTTCCGAAGCTTTTGCTTTAGGCTTCAAATTCTACGAAGAACTAGGCAATTTCCATCAGACGATGAAAACCGCGGCACGATGAGCATCCTGATAGATTTAAAGAAGACCCCCTTTTAAGAAATTTGCTTCATGGTCTCTTGCTGACATTAAAAACGGGTTTCATCGTATCTTCAATAAGCTCCTAATTAACATCTGACCTCCAACCGGTAGCCGGCTAACCTTGAGGAGAGATATCAATGAACAACTCCAATCTTCGCTCAATAAAAGGGCCCTTAGATAAGAGCGCGCTGGATACAGTCAAATATATAGCCTTTCCTCGCGATACTGATAATGCCGCGCTATTCGAGCACCAATTGCTCGTCCTGACATCGAATACCACCTGAAGCGTGGTGGATGACAATCTTACGGACTTCCAGCCAAATTGGACCAAGCGACTTCACGGCCTCCGGTCTCCGTCTCCCCGCAGCAATGTGAGCCGACCTGCGAGCGGAGTCCCAAGAAGCCCGGTGAGGGGACTAGAGGATAATCATAAAGGAAGCCAGTTCGTTATATCGACTTTTCGACCTCAAAAGATCTCCTTACTTTGAGAGACTTCAAAGATATTTACAATCACCAGCGTCAGCTAAGACGCACTGATGGATCTCAAGAATTGTGAGTTGAAGCTCTTACTAACACAGATAACATAACATAAACAACATAAACATAGTTGCTCTCTCCATTATGAAAAAGACGTTCTCCTCCGATTTTGCTGAGGGCCACATAAAAAAGGGGCATTTCTTCCTATTGAAAACGGCAGCAATATGCCTTTGGAAGACGGAACATCTTCCAGTTCATATAATCCAGCAGATTCTTCTGGCTATAAAGCCAGCTCCCTGCTACCGTCAGCTCTTCCTAGAGCAGTCACAGTGGAGATATGTATTCGATCAGGGTTCGTCAGTTGCCTCTAAGTAATAAAACTTACATGCTACTTGCCTACAGAGACAATGATCATCTATGATGATGATCATAATGATGACGATGATATGGAGTACTCAGACGAAGAATTGAAGAGGTACTACGATGGCGAGTGGTCCGAGGACGAGGATGTGCCATATGCAAGCGGAGGGTTGCCTGCCTCGCAGAAGCAGCCGTGGGGAAGGGCATGACGTCGATGACCCATTAAATCCTGCACCCGTGGATGGAGATCTTATTGAGAAGGCGTTGGAAGTGCTAGCCCGTGGGCACAATTTTGACACATCTGGCGTCTCTTTTCGGCAACGCTATCTTACTTGTTTCGATCTAGACTGATTCTTTGACTCGGAGAAGGAGCCGCTGTTCATCGGTGGTAGAAGTATATTCGCGCCGTGCGAAGAGTCTTAACTTTGTTTAGTGCTATACCTATCCTGTTCATACCGTGATACAACTTTTCAGAATGGAGTGCGAATCGACCATCACGTCAAATTCCTTTGTGAGACTCACGCATCGGTTGAAAGGGTACAGAATTCTCTGGGATTCTCTTGACATTCCATTCCGCTCGACCCATGGTGGCTATAGCCAGGAGAGGAGGGAAGAAGCAATCATTCGATACAAAAGAGCTCGTTTTTCCCGGGGCGCGTTTGAATACAACAATTAAAGGTAGACGAGGGCAGGGGCCCATCTATCTTGTTACCAGAGTGATTCGAGTTGGAAAGAAGAAGGATATCCACCCCCTCAATAACCTCGAGGGTGTGGATAGTTATTTGGTTACAAACGCCCGTTCTCAACGCCAGCCCGACCTCCTAGTCTACTAGTAAATCGACAAACTCAATTTACACCCCCTCACGCCCGCCGAGGCTTTTGCCCCCAGATACAATTTTCGAACCTAATCAGATCCAATCAGATGTAAACTCCATCTCCTACAGATCAAATAACACACATTGGGTTACAGACCTGCGAGACGTTACCTCCGAGGCCTTGGCCTCTAACCCTTGCAGGCTTACGTTTGTACCTTACCACCGACAAAAAGGAGCTGCTTGACATGAGATTGAGGATGAGAGGCCCGAAAGTAAGGCTGGATGTGGAAATAATGCTTTGGAAGACTCCGGAGAACGCAAAATTCGTTAAGATCTGACCGCAGCTTCAATTGGGCAGATGAGGTCAATGACGAGATTCGGTCAGATGTGAATGAAGGAGAAGCAGCAAGAATAGCAGAGGTCTAGATCTCTTTGCGGGAGACGTGTGTGTGTCTATGGAGCCCTACCGTCAGCCAGCACAAGCAAAGCAGGCTCTAAAACGTCTACACTGACGGGGTGCGTATGACCCCTACAACCCTCAGTGGCTGAAATACAATCGAAGACATCTAATCGATATGTTCGAAGCGCTCCACGCCAAAGAGGGATCTAGCTTCTCAGATAAAACAAGTCTAACTATTCCGGTTGACATGCGCTGGGGAGCACGACAGGGTGCTGGTAGACATGTTTGCAGAAGGCATCTTTGGATCGAATCCGCTCGGGAACGACCCTCTTAGACCAGAGTCTGAAGACGAGGTTGGGTTGGAAGAGGGAGTACACATATTTCAAACCTGATCTACCATACCACTTAAGCATATCAGAACAACTCTACTATGGCACTGATGGCAGATCGCTCTATCTGAGCAAGGAGACGAGAGACATGAGAGGTTTGACGTGTAGCGAGGCGATTAGGGTGCTCGGCGTCAGATGTTTGAAATAGTGAAAGTCACCATAGAACATCTGGATAGGGAACATATCTGTAACCCGGAAGACGGCGATGAGTAATAATTGATTGGATTCGGTCGGTAACCTCAGGGATGCAAACAGCGGTCAAATGATCCCCGTTGTCTAGGTGGACGAGAATCACGACAAGAAAGCTGGATGAAAGGTACGTGTAGGCGGCAAAGGTAGGAACAATAAAAGATGCCAGCGGTATGGTTGAACGATGTAAAGATTGCGATAGCAAGGTTGAAGAAGGTCAAGGTCGCAATTGTAAGATTTCATGGTCCCTCGGCATTGCCTACAGCATATACAACTTGCCTAGCGAAGCGAGTAAGAGAATTAAGCGGTACTTGTCATATATATATACATGGCTCATCCGGACCGGAACTGAGAGGGAGGCAACAAAGACTCAGTCAAATGGGCAGCCAGTATCTGTGTCATACTCGACACAATCGCATACGGCCTTAGATTAGAACCGCAACCCTTCAACGATAACCGCGGCGTGAGAAGTAACCTGATGAACACCGCCAATGTGAAGGAGGATCGCGAGAACCCAGAGCGGGGCCTTTTATGGCTTCTCAGTCGGGGGGAGGGTGATGAGACTCTCGCGAGCCAGTCAACAGAGGATTCTGATGCCAGCGATCACGAGATTGGTTTGGCAATTGATGACGAGGATGACAGTGAAGATGGTCATACTGATGGGCAAATTGATGAAGAAGAGGACGATTTACCTCAGCAGATGCAAGATGTAGAGCTGGGTGAATCTCACCAGACGGGAGCTGAGGATCAGGGGAGCGATGTGTCGATGGAAGATAATAGTGACACATTCTCCCACGACGGTTTGATTGCCCACATTCTATTACCAAGACGGTCTGTTACTGGATGGATCGCCCGCTTGTAGACCTGATCACCCAAATCGCTCTCAGTAAAAACATTCTGAGCATGGCATAGTTTGATATCAACCAATACTTGTCAACATGTTGACTTTATGCCGAAGAAAGGCTCAGCAGGTCAACTCCAAACTCGGTGAAGATACATACGACCCGACAACTCTGACTGGGAGAATGTTGATCACCATGCCAAACTTCTCTACGATATTCGGCCTACAAACACGGAGTTCAAATATGGCGTGTTCCTCGAGAAGAGTTTCACTGAATCTGAAATTCTTCATTCCAATGGCCAGGTGACGAATCTTGCCTTGGTTGTTAATTCCATTCGTCAAAGAAAAAATAAAGAAAGAAAAAACTCCTCATTCCCTACCATCCCTGAAGACCGAGTGAAACGACAATGCGAACATTATGGAGTAGTGTTCTGCAATCGAACCAAAATACTCCATGCGTATGCTTCACCGTCTGGTGTTCTTGAACGGGCCCAGAGTACCTTGTCAGCAAGGTAAAGCAGAAGACAGCGTTTGTTATAGCAACGAAGGATATTGCCATCTCGCAAGCCTGTCATAACTTGAACGAAGTTAGGAAGAACTAAGAGTACCTTGACAGCGATTATGGGTAGAAGAATCAGAACCCAACAGCCCACGCTCAAGCCGAGACATGCGATCGGATCGATGGACGTTATATCGGAGGCTATGACATATGCGATAAGACTAAGCTGCACTACAAGACAATTGAATGAATGGAGGAGTTCTTGAAAGGGTGCTTCAGGTGCTTTGCGTCCTCACTCAGCTTTTTACGATAAGCTTTGCAACGATATGCTCGATCAACCTAATAAAATAACGCCCAAAAATCTCTAGTTCACTGGGATCCCTATTACCGAATTTCGGTTAACACTTTTGGAACCTTCCGCCGAGACCCTCTTCTACTTTGATTGGGGCTGGCACGTGCAGTAATACCATAGAGAAGACGTGGTGGACTCGACAAGAGCCATTGGGGTTTTAAAAACTGTAGGAAGAAGAGGTGTGTAAGTAGAGCACTCGCTCGGGATTTTTGAGAAATGGGATATTCAAGCATATACGCCATGACTTCCGCAAGTCAACCATATTACTCTCGAAGACACACATGGGATCTTTCATATCATGAACAGAGAATATATATAAAAATGCGAGGTGAAATGAAAGTCAATGCAAGCTGCTACAAAACCCCCTACGGAAGCTAGACTTGGAGCCAGGCTGGGCATTCGCCGCCGTCCATTCCAATTCACTTTCTGCTCTCATCTCAATTCCCGACATCTTCCATCTTATTAGCCGGCTTTCTACTTGATGTTTGCTCTCATCTCACCTCTTTCAGTATATCACAAATCGCTTCTACAGGACTGCCTGCATTTGTGTCTGATTCAGAGCAGTACGACTACAGCAACCTTGAAGCCTTGGTCTTTTCCACGGGAAATGACTATTGAAAGCCGTCAACAGTGTACAAGCAACCTAACGTAACGTTTCCTGACATTTCACATCACCGCCTCAGATTAGTTTGGAAAAAATTGTGGGATGAAAAATCAAACAAACTCTCCCTCACTCGACATAATATAGCTTCCGACGCAGGAGAACGAAACTACCTCCGAGCAAATCGACTATGCTGGTGAAGTTGTTGAGCGGAGTCGAAGTTCGGTCATCAATGACCACCTCCCGATAATCAGTACCCAATATTACTTCAAAATCGTGATTCTTTCGCTAGCGATGTGCAAGACCGCGTCAGAGCCGAACCGGGGTCCATGTCAATACCTCCACAACAAGAAGGAGACACAATCGAGAATGAAGAGCATCCCAAGATGCTACGAAGATACCCGGAGCATCTGCCAGGGTGTCCTTTCCGGCCTTTTAATGCTTTGCATTCCGATACACGGCTATGACATTTGGCATAACAAGCGGGCTTACACCGACTCAACGCATGTTTGAATTACAAACCTCCAGAAGGGCTCACCATATATTGATAACCCGATATATCCGGTTGAGATCACGATGTGGTCCCTCGCTCTATACACCGCGGCTGGCACCGAACATTGGAAACATAAGCTCTCTGCACAATGTTACTGCCGAATTTTCACTGTCACCAATTCTTTCACGCTACATGCATTCCCCATCCGGTCTTAGCTGCAGGAGGTGTCGTTATATCTTCCTCACCACCGCGGCCTAATTTTCACTTCTTACCAATGGTGTGACAACGAAGACCTATGTGGATAGAATCTACATAGAACACAACTTGTATTAGAGGGAACAAAGCCGGTGGACTTGTACCTGGATACGCTCTTTTTTCAGCTCTCCTCACTTCTACCTAGAAGCTCACATTTCAGATTCCAAATTCACACAATGTTCCTTAGCAACAATCTCTATGAGTGGGATACTCCATGGGCTCCGACTCTCATAGCATACCGCGATTCAGGAATACCGACCAGAATGAATGCCCGTCAGCATGATCTTCGCCTATTTCGGCCCCTCAACCGATCATTACTTCTGGATTCCGAGCCATGATTCGTTCTTACTTCTAAATTCCAATGGCATCTGTGAATGATGCAAATATCAATCACAGAAGTTTTGATGAGTTCTTAGGTCCCTTTCAGGCAACTGTGCGGCGCCTGAAAGCGGCAGGTAGACAGCATGATCGTGATAACGAGTGGATGAACTTGGTCTACAAAATTGACAAGGTAACTGCTCTTCTACTATCCCTTCATTGCCGTATCCATTCATTGCTGTGTCTCATAGTCTTAGGTCACAGAAGACTTGTCACCCGACCTGAATACCGGGTACGAAGACAACGAACAGGTCCTTATCCAGGGCCATGACGACGTGCATCTGCTTCCGCGTAACCCGAGACTGAAAACACAAGCTTCCATGCAGCTACAGCTGGCCCAGCCTCTTCCATGGATCTTCCCAGAAGCTTTTCAGCTCCATACAACCCATCTTGGTGGCTATATCTACGAGTGGGACAATGATTGGGAACTCTCACTCAGAGTGTACCGAGATGCAGGGATACCAATTTGGATGAACATCCGCCAGCACGACGTTCGCTTGTTCCGGCCCTTGAATGGGACCAACTTATTTCTACACGCAACGGTCATGCAGACCGTCCCGGTCTCTCCCGGGCGTCGTCTTCCCCAGCTGCCCTCAGTGATGTAGTCAGCTATCTTGCGTAAAATATGCCCTAGGCCAATTCCTCAGAAGTCTTCGAGGCCAAATAAAATCATAGGTGAGTTCTGTTGTAAATCATGATTGATTGCAGAGTGGAGGGTTTGGCCGCACGAGCATGCTACCTCCACTTACCGGCAAATTGCGGAACGTTGTTTTCCTTGGTTGGGGAGCAGACTACGAGAGGATGTTGCTTCGTGACTGTGGAATCTCGTCATTGGCGCTGCCAAACCTTATCAACAATGGGATGTAAGGACCTCCAGACCGTCGGAGAACTCAAGCCATGTCTCGCAATGAACGCTCTACTAATAGCATGACAAACAGACATGCCTTGCCAGGATTATCATACTATCCCGGAGCTGGAGCCATACCTTGGATTAAGCAAGACAGTTGCTGATCCACCACCGGTGGGAAGATATCGGAACATTATATTCGTTGGTTGGGGCGCAAAATGGGAACGTAAGTATCTCCGAGATTGTGAATTCTCTCCATCGGCATTACCTAACCTAATCGTACGCGTTGATGGACAAACTCTTTTTAAATACGCGTTCACCTCTGAACGAAAGAGCAGTAAGTTTGCTGTATCCTATATATAATCTTGATATCATGAACTTTTTATATAGAACTCGAAGACGTCCTGTCTCAATTCTTGAAGCATATTCCAGCATATCTTCATAATGCCGGAAACAATATATATTGGGAGATGTTCGCCACAGTCATGATCTGGGAACATACAAAATCTGTGGACCCTGATTTCGCAGATATATTGGTTTATTCTTTGAATATAGGTATCTTCCCACCGATAATAAGACCTGCTCTCGACTTCCACGGAGACCCGATTGTTCTTTATACAGACTTCGAGGGATAGTAAGGAAGAAATCAGGACAATCGTTCAGAGATCGGGATTACAGTCATGGATACTAGACGGCTAAGCGGACTTTCTATTCATCAATGGAGGAAGACGGAGCTACATGCCTTCCATTCCATCGATTTCGAAGGACGGCAGGGTAGATATCAAAAAAATTCTTCAGAGACCGGATCCACTGTGCTAGATACCAGTATTGATTCAAGTCATATGTTATGGCTCATCAAAGAACGGGCAGAGAGCAACGGTGTTTTTCACAATCAGATTCGTCAACATATCTCTGATTGTCACTTTAGACGACTACACGGAGGATGTTCAGATACGCCAATTCCAATCATTGCATATTAGAGTACTTTTTCGAAGTATTATGTTTGGGTACGCAATGGACAGAATGGTGGTTTCCTGGCGGACGGGATAGGTTTGGGTAAGGTAAAGCCCAACTTATATCTATGTTAGATTATTATTGCCAACTTATACCAATTCTAAAGACCGTGCAGGCACTTGGTGTTGTGGTATTTGAGAACCTTCTTCATTACAACTACACCATTGTGAAAGAATGCCAGGACTCCGATGACCCCGAAGTACAGGCCAAGCACAGGAATACAGAAGGCCTAGGTACATGCAGCGGCCCTCCCTTGTTTTTTAAGCAGTGTCCATGTGATCCGAATACAGATCTCCAGGTACGCTTTCAGCCTAAGTCTGGCTGTACCCTCGTCTTTCTTCCTCAAGCAATCATACCAGTCTGGCGTAAGGAATTTGGAAAGTTTTGCGACCCTACCGATACTCGTATCAAGCTTGAACTACGCATTGCCCATTAAAATGACCAGAAAGGTCACATATCCGAAGACGAGGATGCGAAAGCCTTGCAAAGCACATACCCTAAAGAGGTACACGATCGTTTGACGGCAATACGTTCTCAGGCTATGCAAGAAGAATTTTCCGCATAGGGCATTAGATCGTGGCCTTATTCTACTGGTAGGCGTCAACTTGGTGGACAATCTGCCCCGTGCCACCGTCATACCTCGCGACCGTTGCTGGTAGACTGTGCATTCCATGAGAAAAGGCGTGAAGGAGAATCATTCGATATCACCAGGAAGATACAAAATCCGGAGAGTTTACCATGTGGTAGCTGATAAGCTGTGCGTACGAGGATAAGTATAAGAAATTTCGTAGCTTAATACAATACTTGCGGGTTTCGTGCGCATAATCCTCAGCTTGAAGCTCAGAAAGCTCTTAGCAAACGAGAAGTGTCGGACGTTGTTGCTGGCAATTTCCCGCCGCTTCAAAGATACCGGAAGAGGCCGCATGTCAATGACAAGAATTGAGACAGCAAAGGTAGTACACGGACTAGCGTGGCAGGCCTTTTCTGAACCTGCCTGCCGTCCACGGGAGAGATTAGATGTCGCCATGGACCAGTTGGCCCACAGAATAACCAGTGATATTAGGGAGAACAAAAAGATCAGTGAGGATTGAAGAAGAGCTTCCTTTACAAAACCGTAGCCCGCCGGCAACTGCTGGCCTCTACGATCCCATGGCTAGTCCAATTTTGGAGATGTCTCGGATCCTAGTGTAGAGCTCAGCAATGACAATGGTTTATGGGATACCGGCGCCCAGTACTGCTCAATTACTGCCGACATGGGAGCAAATGCGAAGATAATCAGAATGGACGCTTTCTCGCAGCCGATAACACCTGTCAGCCTCAGCTAGGCCCTCCCCCCTTCATCCGCCACCAAAGCCAGGGCAGACTCTCAGGCCTGTACCACGTTTGATTTAGCCGTCCGTGGTTTACTTCAGTACAGTTACGTGCTCGTCCAGAGCCAATTGTCCAGCACGTGAGAGAATCAGGGCAAATGACATACAGTCGCACTCGTCCGCGTGTAGAAGGAGTACTTCCTTTTCAACAGCACAATCGATCCCAGCCATCTCGGCACAGCGCCACCTCCTCGCCTCGAAAGCTCGTCGGGCTATAGCAACGCCTATCCCCTTGGCAGGCTCGGCAGAACCCGCGAAGATGAGACGTATGCGGCTGTCAAAGGCGCGAGCGACCACGCGATGAATGGTCGTGGCTTTTCTAGGAGGGAAAAGATGTGGATGACAGGCAGTGCTTATAGAGTAAAGGTAGAGGCCGAAGAGACACGATGCGTACCAATAGCGAGGGCCTTTATCGAGCGGGTTGCCGCTGGCATGATGAAATTGGTACTGCCAGGATGTGTCGCTCACTGAAGTGTTGAAGAGAGTTGGTAAGATTACGGGTGCCATTAGCCTCGGGAAAAGGGAACTTCTACTGGCCAAAAAGAGGGAGGCACAAGCGCATGCAGAGGAATGTGCATTCAAAGAAGAATCTGCTGTTAAAGAGGATGCTGATGTCAAGGAGAAAGCTGCTGTCGAAGAGGAACGTGCAATCAACTCTGGAAGGAGAAGAATCCAGAATTCTTTCCATTGACTTGAAAATATGTATCCAACAGACATACTACTAAGGTTCCGCGAACTCGACAAAATACCCAAAATAGCCTACGCTTCCAGAGTCAGGATGTTGGTCATTTCGCATTAAATTGGAGGGATGATAGGAAATCAATATTCTCAATATGGAATGATGTTAATTTCGACGCTAATTACCGGGCGTGGTGCTAGCAAAATGATAGCAGGTGCAGAACATCTCTCGAATCTTGGTATTCGTTTCTGGGATTCAATATTTAACAACATCTCCTTCGAGGAATTGTATGACACGCCATCACTGCGTTAAATTTACCACGCTCCATCTCTGCAATTTTCTTGCAACTACCTAAGATCTCCTGAATGTACTAGAGATTCACGTTAAGTCAAAATCACTGGCATTGGCACGAGCAGCTATCACTGGTGGCCTTCGAGAATGCCTCCATCGGAGCTTTACTACCAAGCCATCGAAAAGGGAAAAGCTGCTGTCGAGCAAACGCAGATCTGGAATTGCCTGACGGAAGGAATTTTCTTCAACGTCGTCTTCCTTATGAAGAGCAACTCTATGCTACAAGCACCTCTGGCATCTATGCTATACTTCACCAACTACTGGGGGATAAAATTTATCTTTACGTTGATGGCTTGAACGATATCCTGCAAATGAAGGACTTCTTCAGAATATTCGCTGCATCGAAACGGGCGAAGATCAGACACAGAATCGACGTAGTGATCTTGCAAATTGACAACAACATCGGCATATCATCCAGTAAGTGCACCGATCCATCGAGATTGAGATCGACTTGCATTCAGTGTTTCTCGGGATACGTTGTCCAACCAAACGGTGATGTCCCAGCGCTACTGGCTGATCTTCCGGGTTGGGCAGACATGGCAGAGGGAGTGGCAGGTATCTTGACATTACAGAAGGCCCTGTTGTGTCTGCAAGAATTCTCAGAATTCGATGAGTGGGTACGGGAAGATAGCATGGGCCCTGATGCATGTGATCGTGTGCCAATGTGTCGATGTGAGGATATTGAGTAAGCTATGTGGGCGGCACTGGAGCTGAAAAAACACCAGTTGGTTTCTCGGTCGTTTTGGTTGCATCCCGTCGAAGGACTAACTAGGGTGAGCGTTAAGAGCTGTTGATTGTTTGCCATCCTGCCACCGCACCAAGGTCGGAAACAGTTGGGCCAGAAACATGACAACGAGAACACCATGTGGCGCGCCGAGCTATCAGTCGGCAGGCAGACACAGGTTGCCGTCTCCAATTCTCTCGAGCAAAGCTGGCGGAAGAGAATTTCAAGACGCTAAGCCACGCCGCCGAACAGGTCGTCCGCGGACAAGAGCTGCTTGAGTAAATGGAAGGTGGTGATCTGGCACTCAAATCACTCCATCTCCATCCACGGCTCGCCTAAGTATTCTTGTTGCGACGAAAGCGCGCCCCAACGTCATGCGCCCAATGGTATAGCGAATGGTGCTTTGTCTACTGAACATTCATTCGCCGCAGGCTCAAATAAAAGAACGACTTCAATCAATTCCAGATGAGAATCTATTCATATTCAAGATATCTAATGGAGGAGCCGGCTACATTGCCGTTAACGATGCAAGCAAAGCACTGCGGCGTAATGCTAAGATCAAAGCTCGAGAGAACAACCCTGGGGACTTCACCCCTCACCTTTCTCATACACTTGCCGGCTTTGATATGCTTCCGGCAGCAATTAGGAATAGATTCATTAGGCTAAGCGGCTCAAACATCAAGAGCCGGGACATTGCATTAGGCATTAGTCATTCTATTGAAGGATAAAATATACAGACATTGAGGCTACAGATAACGATCCCGATTGGCACTTTTACATGAAGAGTAAGCTCACATCGCTGTTCAATGTCTATCACTCATTGTTTCATCTATTATTTCGTATTAGCTATAGCTAATTTATCACTTGTCGCTGCAGCAATCTCCACAATGTTGGCTGTGCGTGTACGTTTGTACCTAGACTAGGTTACTGATCCCGACTCGAAGTCGAAATCCATGTACAGCAGATCGAGGCTCAACCTATGGTTCAACGTCATGGCCAGATCAAATCGTTTTGCAAATCGAGAACTTGAAAACATCGTGCGTATCGCCCCTATAGGGCGGGGCTGCAACAAGAACCCCCTTGAGGCTGTTACAATCCTGATCAAGACGATCATTACTTCTTCTGCGGTACTCCTCCTCCTCTTCCTAAACGCCAACGTCCCCTCGAGGGAGGGGGAGGGAGCTCTCAAGCTTTTTTGGACAAATATACATCAACCAATGCATAGGCATGCCATCTGAGAGATATAAGATAAGAATATTTTCGAAAGCATTAGCTGAAGGGGTACAAGCAACTTTGAAAATTTGGGTTGTGAATAATTATTGGTGCTTGCTTCCTTCCCGACAGAATATCGACCAGACGAGATAGAAATACGTACTAAACGCTTCCAAGTCTTAGCCGGCTTGATTCAGCTGCATTTTTGGCAACCATAAGCATGTTGAGAGGAAGACTGGCGCGACCATAAAGTCCAAGCTAAGCATACCCTAACCTTAAGATGCTATCAAACCGTACGTTGGCTTCGGGACGCCGCCGTGATACGCTGGGATGCCGATTACACTTACACCTCACGGTCAGATAGTCAATATAAGACATGAACTTATCACCGTCAATGGAATAAAGCCATATCTTGGCTTAAGAAAGGTGTCAGGAACTTTTTTGCCTTCCGCAACGTTATTGTCATCGACTGCGGTTCAAATTATGATGAGAAACTCTTAGGCAACTGCGAGTTCTCACCATGGATGCTTCCAAACGTAATTGCACGCATGGATTGGCAGAGGCTTTGCAAATACATCAATATTAATAAGGTCAAGTGCTGTAAGTTGGCAATTTTCGGATCACCTTCTTGATATGATAGATATCTTATACAACCTTAGCACACTTATGTGCATGGTACATGGAGGCTGGGTACCTCGATACTTGCACAATGGCGGAAATGACGCCCACTGGGAGACAATCGGCACGTTTAGGATGATCGAGCAGTATTCAGCCAATCGTAATATCGCAGGTAATGTGGTAATTATACTGTCACTGCTATCCAGTGCTCTTGCTACGCTCCAGCGAGCTAAAGATTAGAATAAATACTTGTCCTGCAACGGCGCAGAAGGCTGGCCAAGTTTACGAGAAAACCCCTGAGTCCGTTGCAATCACATAACAGAAATTTTGAGAGAAGACGATGGCTGCTTGGTGGGCATGGCCATTGGCTATGCGGGCTTATAGTCTGGCTCAGTCTATATGTAACAATGTCACGGAGAGAAGCGGAGAGCAGCCATAGTGAAGAAGCATGGTCCAAGGCAAAGGGTATCAACAGCGAGACAAAGAACAAATCAAGAAGGCAAAGCAGCTAGCATATATCTGAAGAGCTTTTTCCGCTGCCGACTCCGACTACGCCAATTTCCAAAGGGAGAGCGATCCTCTCGCAGAGGAAATTATAGCATGTAACGTGATCGAAGCTTATGAAGACTATCGACGAGACTCCGAGAATATCAGAGCCAGACAACATGAGCAAGAGCACATGGTTTGCGGCATGGGCTAAGTACGCCTCACCGATGTCTTCCTTATATTTGTTACTTGAACCATTTCTTTTCACCTTGTCTTTCATCTCTTGAATGCGTCATCCTCAAGAGAAACTCTTTCGACATCTGATTCTCTATGGTGGTATGAATGATTTCCTACAGATGAAGGACTTCTTTAAGTTGATCGGTCCATCGAATGTGGCGAAAATCAAACAAATTAAGGTTGAGATCGATGCGCAGTCAGTTGGGCGTGCTCCTAATCTATTGATAGCAACTGGGAGACAATAGAACCAAGTCTCGCGGAACTAGAAACGGAGTTTGAGAGAAGCATGGAAAGAGGGAATAAAACACAAACAGCTGAAGGACTGGGCAGATACCACCAAAGTCTATCCCGCGATTGAGAGCCTCGCCCATCTGAAGTAAAGAAATGAGAAAAAGGTTCTGGAAGATATCAACTGAGAGCTCTTATATTGAGATGTTGGAGGCTAGTTCACTTGGGTCGATGTTAAGAACCTAGGGAGTAAGGGTGGGAACAGCGACGCCATTCATTTGAACAAGGGAGACGCGTGGCATGGCGCAATTGTCCGTACCGAGAAATTCCCAGCAGCAAAAAACTTGCTGGCGGATATCCACACCTCAGCCGTAGGGGTATATAAGAGTTGATCGCGGCGCCACATTTCTCACACTAGGATATGGGGGGCTTGCTGTAGCAGATAGCTACAAAGCCCACTTTGTCATCCCGGTAACAGAAGATAGGGATTTCTAGAAAGAAAAGAATCAGAGAATTATTCAAGCAGTTACCAAACACTCGCATATGGGTTGTATACGACAAGCGAAGAGAATACGGTGACCTTGCTTGGTTCTGGAAAGATTTGGCAAGTTACCAAACACTCGCATATGGGTTTCATACGACAAACGGAGAAACAACGGTCACCTCGCTTGATACTGGAAAGACGACAGTTGTTAACTCGTGAATGCTTACCTCCTCAATGAAATTCTCTACAGCAAGGATTTAGAGCTAAACCGTTTCACTTCTGAAAAAGTTTCGAAGCATGAACTCTAACTATGGAAGAAGCAAAAGTCTCTCATCAAGTCAAATTGTCAGTCAATTTATGACCAAGGAGGCAAGCTATATGAAGGAGATCTAGAGATTGTCGAGGCCAAAAGAGGGCAAAAGAAGACACTGGCAATCCTCACTTTATTGATCCCTACTGGAAATCTCCGGCGGTCACTCTGACCCAGTGCAAGCCATTCGATCGAAGCTTTTCTGCATCAGACACTTTTTCTTTGAACCAAAGGTGGATGAATAAAACAGCGGCATCCAGCATCGATACCAACTACAATAAAGGAAATGATCATGTGCCTGCCTATCGCTTCCACGTCACCAGACTGCGCTTAACCTGCTCTAACTTCTAGTCTTTGGCAACGATACGTCTGTTTGTTTGATTCGTTGATTTGAATTCTAGCTCCCCAGCTAGAGGCCCACAATCACCAAATAAAAGCTCCCATGCGTCAGATCGTACAGGCTGGATGGCACACCTGAAGCCCACTGTTCGCTTTCGGAACCCATCGCAGTGTCTCCATGGCCGCGAAGCGGTATGTGAAGCTGACAATGGATCGCCAGACTCATCTGAGCTACAAAAGAAGACACAGTTCCATTAGGTCAAGCCGTCATTTGCACGTGAAATTCTCATCTCCAGGTCCAACCCTCTTGATAGTCTTTACTACATTACATCTAAATAGCTTGTTCTAGCATTCAGATCTTTGATCTACAGCTCGCTATCAAGAGGCAAGCTTAGTAAAGGGGTAGATAAGAAAATCAAAAACCTCGAGGCTAACAAGCCAATTCATGAGCCGACGCCTACGGAAGGTACTACTGCTGTTGCTAGAAAGGTGCTATTGCTGCTGCTGGGAAACGTGCTGCTGCCCATCAATCCAGAAGCTGATTACCTCTTCGGCAGCAGCAAAGACATCTGCGATATTCTACTGGACACTGTGAGTGACAGAGGTGCTGGTTGGGATAGTGGTGAAGCTTGGTGAAGCTTTTGGTTGGGAGGGAGATGATGAGAATTCTGCTATTGCTGATTGGAAAGGCGATGCTGCTGGTGCTAGAGGTCTCTCAAGCTAAACAAGCTCAGGCAGACGCACAAGAGCAGCTTTACCAGACTTAAAGTCTTAACTTTACACTACAACGGCCCTCATTTCGTCCAAAGTATACAGCTACTTCTTCCATACCTACGGCACCGATACCCAAGCCTCTAACTCCCATCGAGCATTTATCCCCTGATGCGCAAACCCACCCTCGTCCATACCTTCACCTCCGCCTTCGAATAGTTGCGGGTAACGGGTCGAACCGTCAGTTAGGTAAGACTATCTTCACTTTAAACCAATCTAAACCTCCACATCCTCTACAATTAAGGAGTCTACATCGCGATTACATTTCTTTATTTAATCCAATCCAAACTTCTACATCCTTCAAAATTAAGGAGTCTACATCGCGATCATCATGGCTCTTTTAACCAACATGCCCGCCGAACTATTACGTGCAATCTTTTTAGAGACTATCGGAGCGCAGTAATACAGTACTTAGTTAGTATAGGACTAACTAAGCATCTAATTTGGTACCCTACTAAATATTCTTATGCTATTTTCGACAAAGAAGCAATCACAATACACAGAGGCTGGAACATCGCAGCCTTTATCTACTTCATCTACTATGGTTTCGCCTACGACTTCGCCGCTGCAAAATCGAAACGCTTCCTCTTCGAATGCTATCAATGATTCCGAACTATACAGTGCTTCCCACTAATAAAAAATTTCCGAATTTCCGGCTTCGCCTCGCCCACCGAAAGGAGTTGCGAAGACGCTACAATTTACGACCATATCTTGGAGCTACAAGGAAAATTCGCCAAACTGCGCTTTAACATAGTCATCTCTCATATCATTTAACTTAGTCGTCTTTGAGAATACCACACAATGCCTACCACATGGACTCCTCGAGCGATGGATCTATATTATCAGAAAGCCTCCTTCACACTATCACAAGCCCGTCCAAAGAAGACAGCGGACACCGAAGCCAGAATACCTAGTGCTAGTCAGAAACCATCAGATGGATAATCAGAAAGGAAGGAGGCTGGAGACGCGTTGGCTGGGGCCCAGGCTATTAGTAAAGTGTACAAACCATCACCATAGCGGGTGGATAAGGAGATTACACGCAAATGCTACGCCCAAGTTCGATCTCGACGAGCTGAGAGGGTGAATTTATCCGAGATCACCGCATTGCGTGTGGGATCTATGTTGCGATACCGGCGGAAGCGAAGAATCACCCAATGTTTAGGCTCGTAGCGTACGTTGTGAAATTCCCCGAAACTTAAGATACTGGCATACATAGCACACTTGATCTGCAATGATAACCAAAGGCGACTCTGGGTCTTTGAATACTGGCTGCTAACACAGTGGAACACGGAAATAATGCTGTACTTGTTGGGTTTCAATGTCATAGGCCAATTCTATTTCCGGACATGGACGTGGGCCTAGCAAAAGAGGCAATCTCTAGACGCCTCATGTGGATATGGACGGAAAAAGGAGGTAGCCTCAGCCAGGCGGGGCAGGTGCACTTAAGTGGGGTGGAAAAGGGGCTGATGGACTCTCTGCTGCAAATCATGACGCATCCGAGCGGTATATAAACCCGCAGATAGAGACGCTGCTGTAAGCCAGTTCAAAGACCCAGGTGGCAATGTCAGGGCTCAGTCTTCGGATCTCCGTAACAGCTTTCAGTCTGTACCATTACTATTCACCTGTCATCTTTATCGATACCCCTAGCAATGCCCAGACCGCATTGCAAGCATCAGGTCGAATTGTAAGGTCGTCAAGAGTGCCGAAGATTTGGTTTAATTCACTAACGTTTTAGAGGTCGTCCAAAGCAAAGACTGGGATGGTCTTGGAATAGACGAGGTTGACTTTCTGCACCGGACAGTAAGAGACTTCTTCAGGCTAAGGGCACGGGAAGACTGGATAGCCCATATGAAATCGGAAAGAAACTTGGTTCTGGCGGGCAAGCCGATGTGAGTACATCGTTCTCAGAGCAACATGGCATGGCCTCTCTAGAACCCACCTCCCTCGGTAGCATTGGCAGCACTTCCATTGAAAAGGCAGCAATATCGCTCGTGGCTATTCCTGGTCAGACTTCAAGACATCTTTGTTCACTGATCTCGTTCGCTCTTCTTGCATCCTTCAACTTCTTGGTTTTCAACCTGGCGAGAACAGTGCATTTTGGGGGAGAAATCAAGGACGGCTTAATCTAGAACATATGTACGACCTCTCTGATAATGACGCGGCCACCACGGAAGGTCCGCCACCGAGCGCCTTGGAACGATTCGGACAAGTGAGAATTGAGCTAGTACAGACACCTTTATCGTGTACAGACAACATGGCCCGTTATTTGCCGTTCCTCAACCTCGCTGTGCTCGCCTATCTCATGGCTACCCCTGGCGGCGCCTGGGTTGATCTTCTGGTTGCTGACAAGATTCTCCCCATCATCCTGACCCTCTTGCAACTCCGATGCACTCTGGCATCCATGATAAACCTCGGCGGCAGTCGTGGCACTATGGCCATTTTCTTAGAAAAGTCAGCAGGTGGTTCAGTGAAAAGTTGGTTCGATACGCACCGGAGAAACAAGTTCTCCATCTATTATTTATTAATATTAAAATTTGTTTTGAAAAAAATTATAACTTTTAAATTGAAAAATATATAATCATAATACTCAACTATCTCAACATGGAGAATGCACAAATCATAACCGCTTTCTAAAAAGATCCGAGTCTCAAATGGGTATTATCTACAAAACCGGCTATCTTAGGTGCGAATCCTGCACGAAAGGCCACCTGGTAAGTCTCATTTTTAATGAAACTTTGTATAGCTTTTTCGATTCTAATGAACAATAGGCCATGCCCAAAAAAGTTGCCGAAACCCCGAAAGGCCTCGATGAGAAGGATTTGCTCCCCTGCGGTCACGAATACAAGGTGATTTTTTCGAAAAGCTATTGATAGACCCCATTTTTTATGAATAATATTAGCAAGCTATGTTTGAACTATGGTGCCGCAATCACCGCAATTGCTTCGGAGAGTTCAAGATTCTCTCCATGACTGGAAAGAAGAAGGTAGGTTTTCTTCATATTTTTCGAATAATATTATTTACTTATTCGAAATTATCGAAGGACGATGATAATACTATTCCTCCGACTTTCGGTCGCCATGGTCCGGCTTCTATCGGAATATTCGAGACATTCTTCGGTAGTAAGCCTTTTTTTACTCATTTCTTTCGAAATCAATTGCTAACTTTTCAATTTTTATGAATAGAATGGACATTTACAAAAATGCACTCCCTTTACCCTTAGATGAAAACGAGATAGCGGGAGCGAGGTAACGACAGTGAGGCAGAGGCAGCAAACTTGATAGCCCAACAGGTTGAGACGGAGCTTCATGGGAAGCTCGCAGCAGGCCCAGTACAGGTCTCGACAGGTAGCTCGCGCCGTCGCGTTACAGAATAGAGTTCTAGATAGGGGCACAATTGCGTGCAGAGAATAGGAAACGCATAGAAGAGCAAGGACTCGGCCATTTCTATTACTCGACCTACACTTTGGACTTTTCGAACCTCCGCTGCCTTGATCAGTTCCTGGCCTCACAATCGCTTTCATCTCGACAGCTTATCAAACATGTCAGATTCACATATGTTAGGATGAGATATGAATTTGACGCCCTCAACTTGTTGGCTACCTGCATCGGTCTCGAGACGCTGATTATTGAAGCGGGCGTACAATGCTTGAACTCTGATTCCCCTGGGGTATTTGCTCTACGCAAGATACGGGGTTTAGCACTGCACACAAACAATGCGAAGGCTGCATAAAGGAAATCGGACCCTTCCTATGCTGCCACAGCCGTGCCGAAATCGAAGGACCTTGCGCAAACTGTATAGTCGGAGGGAATGGTACGATCGTTTGCTCAACGAATCGAAGAAATCGTTCAGGCTCACAAAGCCTCCGGCAGACTTGATCCCAAATTTCTCCCCCAAATAGGGAGATAGCTTCCATAAGGGCGTCGAGGAGCTGAGATAGCAGAATTAATGAGGTTCTGAGGAGGGTTTGATGAGGGTTTGATAACTTTTTAGGGTGTTGGAATAGCTCTTAATCAATTGTGGCTCGGCGGGCCTCGTTCTTTCAGGAAGGAAGTTGAAACCCCAAGTGCCTTTGGATCTGGCGATGAGAATGGTCTCCGGAGCATCCCGTAGGTCGGGACCTATAGGCCATACAGCGATGCGGTTTATGCAGGAAGGATGTCCATGCAGCAGGGGGTTTTAAAACAGTTTTGCTTGTCGATGACGAAGTTGGCGCCACGATTTTGACCCGCAGTTCGTCTTTACCCCGGAGAGATGGCTTCTAATGGCGCATATCTTACCCCAGAGAAATTGCTTGATGGCGCATGTCTACCCCTTGCTTATTTCTTGCTTATTGGCAGGGGGGCAAATGTCACACCATTACCTTCTGACAGAAGAAACTTAGACAATACAACGACAAACACTGAATACCGATCACTTGTTCAATTGCCTCTTTTGCTTGCGCTAAGTCTTCATAGAAGACGAAATCCTACCATTTGGTAGATTGCCGGGTCAAGCTTGGGGCTTGGCATACCTATTCCTTCCCCCGCTACTATGTGCAGATAGATTCTAGATTTCCGCATCATCAGTACCAATCAATCAGCTTTATGATTCCATCCCTGATTGTGTTGTGCCAAAGTTAAGGCTTTCAGTTGGGAGCTCAGTCGAAATCCACATCCTTGATTTTCTCAATCCGTAAGCTGCCATACAGATGATTTGGAAATTAAATCTTTTTAGGGCCTATATGCATGACTTATGCCGTCGTTTCTTACTATCCATTGTTCTAGGTCCTCCGAGCAGGCGTACTCAGTATCACAGCGTGCCAGACCAACAGGTGAGCACTGCAATTACCAACTACCAAGCCTCCTGACAGCGGTAATTGTTGAAACATCTGCCAGATCAGCTAAGCTTAGAATAGTGCAGCATAGTCAATTGGCATTATAGTTCTGCCGATGAATATATAATATGCGCATCAGATTGCGTTTTGCTCTGGTAAGAGAGTGCGACTTTGTGATGGGCCTTGGCGTTTATGTCATGGTTGGACTGGTATCCCTTTTTTTTTTTTTTTTTTTTTTTTTGAATCATACTCTATTAGGGGCCTACTAGGCCTATCTAGGTAGTCTATCTAATCTAGCTAATAGGATTCTAGCTCTATATGAAGCTTAATACGCAAGAAATATAGTGCTATCTATTAATACCTATAAGAAATGCCTAAAGGAGTGTGTTAGGCCTAAACTCCTACCTAATTAAAAAGCTTATTACTACTACCCCCCCTTAACTTATAGAGCTAGGTCCCTTATACTACCTCCTTATTATTTATATTTTGTAGAGCTCTACATACTCTTTTTAGTTCTATTAGAATATAGTAATATAGGACGCCTGTTGTTTAAAACCCCCCTCCTAGTCTTAGCGGGCTACTACCTCTAAAACTGGCGAAGTACCTTTACCGCGCTCTTATTAGCCCTCCCTTACTATTTAAGGATCTTGCTTTATAGTAGGAAAACTACTATCTTAATAGCTTTTTACGTGTTTGTTAACTCCTCTTATAGATTAATAGGGCTATTGGGTCTCTATATCCTCCGCCGGAGTTTTTAGTACCTTATGTAGGATAGGATAAGATATTTTACTATCTCTATTCCTATCCTATAGTTATATTCCCTTATAGGGGCGTAACGGATAGCCCCTAGGTACCCCTTTAGGCCTATTACCTAAATTCGGGCCCGAATAATTATTGTCGAGAATGCCTAGGGGGTGTTTTGATAGAGATTAAGTGTATTTAGGTGTAGAGTCTCTATTAACTTAAAGAGCTTCCTTCTAACGAAGTAGCTCTTCTATACCTTATTCTAAAGTACTTTAAATTTAGTTTTTATCTTTCTCTTAATACTCGTCTAAAGCTATACTAGGTCTAAGGGCCTTAGAGTACTTAGATAGGTGGCTGCCTTAGCTAATTTATCTATAATTTTATTCCCTTTAATCTCTTTATAGCCTAGAACCTACTAAATCTATATCTAGTTTCTTATTTCTCTAAGTGTTTAAAGGTACTAAAGGATATTTAGTATGTACTACTAGCTAGATTAATTATTTAGATTCCTTAAGGTCTTAACTACGCTTTTATTATTAGTAAATACGACTATTTTCTAGCTAGAAGGACTATATTATATTATAAGCTATAAGGCTAATCCTATACTATAGAGCTCTATCCTATAGATAGTGCTAATACTACTATCTCCTATATAGAAGCTGATTTGCTCTCGTCCTAAGTATATTATCTTTATAGCTATATCTATATAGCTATTTTTCTCGCTCCTATTATAGTAGATAACTATTTAATTATCTAAGTTATTCTTAATCTCTTTCTATTACTAATAATAGAGCTTAATTATCTTCTCCTTAATAGCTATTATTACCATCTACGGTGGTTGCTACTAAGGGTAAACTATAAAGAGGGTATACTATTCTATTACTAGCCTTAGGTTTAGATTATTTAGATCCTTTAGGTAGTCTTAGATTAATATTTTATATTATTCTAGCGGGCTCTACTAAAGGGGTTCTCCTTTTACTAATTATATAGTAGATTTAACTACTTAAAGCTATTAGATTTTCTTATAAACTAGTGAGCTTTATATTCTACTTATTATAGAGTAGATTGTTTTAGCTAGCTAGTACTAAATTAGCTTAATATAGAGTTCTACTTCTAGCGCGGCCTTTATTATAGTATGGAAGGCTTTTAAGAGAGCTACTAAACTAAGCTTCTAGACTTATTATAGTGTCTTAGTTATCTTTAATAGGGTTATTGTTGAGCTTATACCTTAATATATTCTTATCTATATAAAATACCTATAGAGTAGCTATAGTAGGATTATAGCTTTATATAGCTTTACTATTTCTAGGATTAGGACCTCCTAACTAGGTCTTATAATAGAGCGGAGTGTCTCTTTCTATTAGTTAGCTTTTATAATAGCCTATTTAAGATAGGCTTCCCTTATAAGTCCTAAGTTAAGCTATACCTTAAGGTATCTAGCTAATGGTGATAGACTAACTTCTTAGGTAAGATCTTTTACCTAGATCTATACTATAGTATTCTTCTTCTTTTTTAAAGCTCTCTTAAATCTTTAGAAGAAATATAGGAGCTTATACTTCTAGGGGGTAAAGACTACCTTATATTTTTTAGCCTAGTCTATTATTCTCTTATAGATTTAGCTAAGCTTTATATAATTTTTAAGGGTTAAGTCGCCTATAACTAGGATATAAGTATTATTAATATATCTTATTACTAATACTTTAGCTCCTATAACTTAGAGGGCTTTATAGTTATAGAGTAGCTAAAGGATAGGTAAGAAAGGTAATCTTTATAGAATCCTAGCCTTAATATTAAATAGCTATATTAGTCTTTTATTAAAGTATATTCTACTAGTCCTTTTTATAAGAAAGCTACTTATTTATTTTACTAGGTTCTTACTATACCCTAGCTTATAGATATTCTAGAGGAGTCTTTGGTAATTAATATTATTAAAGGTACCTAAGATATTTAGAAGTAATAGGCTTAAGACTTAATTTTTTTTTTATCTAGTATAGATCTATTTTAGTAGAAGGTAGATTATATATTTTATTAAGGAGGACTTATATCCCTTATAATAAGTAATTAGGAGTAGGTAGTAGAGCTCTATTATAGCTAATATCCTCTTTATAAGGATAAATTCTATATTCTTACTTAGCGTGTTTAATAGTAAGATAGGCTTATATAATTTTAGGTTATAGTAGTTTTTCTTACCTAGTTTTCTTATTACTATTATTTTAGCTTCCTTCTAGTATATAGGCTAGTAATATAGCCTTAAGCTTATATTATAGACTTAAGTTAGAAGAGGTCTAATAATTAGAGCTACTATCTTAAGGACTTTAAATTAGATATTATTACTCCCTAGAGCTTTATTACCCTTAGAGCTTTAGAAGGCCTCTTATACTTCGTGTTTAGTAATATTTAGGAAGAGTAGCGACGATAGGAATATAGATGGCTACTCTAGTATATCTAATAGATTTATAGGGGTTGGTTTAGGGAATAGCCTCTACTATAGGGCCCTTGCTTTCTCCTTATTTTTCTTCTAAAGAATACTATCCCTATCTTAAATTTTAGATATAAAGGCTGTTTAGATAGTACCTTTATTCTATACCTATTTATTTAGCTTCTATAGGTCTTTAATTATCTCTATCTTTAATACCTTCTCTCTATAGTTATTATTAAGAGCTTGCTATAGGGTTTATTTCTTTAGATTCTTTAAGGCCTTGAACTCCTTAAGATTATAGGGGTTCTTGTTATCTTAGTATCTTCTTTCTACCTTCCTTATATTTTAAATTATCTCTAAGTACTCCTTATTTTAACTAAGATATATCTTTAGGGACCTTTATAGCTTTAGTACTACTTAATTTAGTGCTTATTAAATAGCTATAGTAATATCTTTTATAAGGAAGTCGACCTAGGCTTATATCTAGATATAGTTAACTTATAGTATCTATCTTTCTAATTTAGCTTAGAATAGCTCTTAATTAACTTTCTTATACTTTTATTCCTTCTTAAAGTTAGTAGGCTCTAGCTAAAATATAAGGGAGGTATAGATTGGATAATAGTCGGAGCTATATTAAAGCTCTAGGGTTGTATTATAATAGATAACCTATTCTATAACTTATAGGGTCCTCTATACTAGGTCTATTATTAAGCCTTCTCTATTATTAGGGGTATTAATATTTAGGGGTCTTATAATTGTTCCTAGCTCTAGGATTAGGCTGAGACCTCTCTATTTTATAATCTTTTTTAGCTATCTTATTAATTCTATAAGAGTAATATCTCTCTTAAATTAATTAGTATATTAGGCGTTAAAGTCCCTTAAAAGGATTTACTTATATCCCGTGTTTTCTTAAAGAGCTTTATTAATTAAGTTAAGAGTTCTTTTCTTTAAGTAGACCTCTTCTATTACTATTAGTAGTATAATATATATATTATAGATCGCGATACTTTATTACCCTCCTATATACTTAAGGCGTATTCGGATTATTTAGAGGGTTAGGCTATAGTTAATAACCTATATTAACCTAGGATAGATTCTTTTATAGATATATATATATATTTATACTAGTTTCTAGCCTATAATATTAGGGACCTTATTTAATGGCTAGATAAGATTATAGCCCTATTTCTACGGGTTATAAGTTATTACCTAGTAGGGATTACTCTAGGGCTCTTATATTATAATAATATTATACGTTAGAGCGATCTTATTACATAAGATTATTATTACTATATTATATAATTTTCATATATTATATTATAGTATATAGAAGTATTAGGCGTCTAGTATTAGATCTCGTTAACGTATACTTTAAAGGCCTTTATTTTTTAGATAAGCTTTAGCTTAGGGCGGAGGTTTATCTTATCTTTAGAGGCTATAGAGAGGCTAGTTAACTTAGATAGGCTTAAGCTACTATCCTTATCTATATTCTTCTTATCTATTACTACCTCTACTAGTACTATCGCTTATATAGCGGCTTAGGTAGTAACTTTCTTTTCTAAAACCTTTTTTTTTAGAGCTAAATTAGTCTTATTATCTATTCTTTTAACTAGAGCTCTTTTCTATC
Organism: Cladonia borealis; assembly: GCA_018257855.2. Taxonomy (NCBI): domain Eukaryota; kingdom Fungi; phylum Ascomycota; class Lecanoromycetes; order Lecanorales; family Cladoniaceae; genus Cladonia; species Cladonia borealis. The sequence goes on from JAFEKC020000013.1 coordinate 1,617,717, forward strand.
CTATTATAGCCGTCTTCTAGGATTTTATTATACTAGTATTATTATTAGTTAAGGCTGATAAGGGTCCTAATAATATATTCACTAGGGGTATAAACTCTCTCTAGTACTTTTCCGCGTATGTAATATACTTATAGACCTTTATCTTTTTTTACTTTTATATATTATAATCTAAGCTCTAAGCTAGATACTTTTTCCTATAGTTAGTATAGGTAGCCTTTATAGGGATATTATAACTAGGGTAGTTAGTTATAGCGTATTATTTAGTATAAAAGCTATATATTTTAGGGTTCTTATACTATATAGATTAATAGCTATATTTATTATACTTAAAATATTAATTAATAGTGGCGCTATAAATAGCTCTATAAACTCTTTAGGTCTTATTATATTAGAAGAGTTTATTAGTATTAATAACTATATTAGTATCTATAAGAGAGGTAAATTCTATTACTAAGAATATATATTACTTACCCTTATATAGCTTCTATAGCTAATAAAGTCACTTAATCTTATATCCTCTAAGGATGCGATAGTTCTACTTTTAGAGCTTATTAATTATCCCCTTTAAATAATTAAGATCTACTATATTAATCCTTATACCATCTATTACTACCCTATATATAGAGAGGGCTAAGGATATATATACCCTAAGAATAGTTATCTATTCTAAGTTATATCGCTTTATTATTTCTACCTCTTAGGTAGTTACTATTATAATTTTTTAGTCTCTAAAGAGTAGCTTCTTTACTATTTCTACCTAGTATTCCTTTAGAATATAGTTCTTTAAGCTCTATAGGGCCTTATTTAGGTACTCTAGGATCTTCTTTTCTTCCTTATATACCTTAGTATATATTAGAGGGAGGGCGGCTATTCCTAATTAAGTTAACGTATCTTTATTATTATTTATAATTAGATCCCTATCTTTATATTATATATTAGAGGGAGCTATAGGTACTATACTTATAAGTAATAGTAAGGTCTTTAGGATTCTAGTAAGGGATAGAGGGAGGGCTTCTTTAGTAGTAACTTAGGCCTAGAACTTAGTATTCTTAAACTTATTAAGGCGTTTTATAAGATTATTAAACTATTATTTTTATAACTATATAATATTTAAGAGTGATAACTCTAGGCGATTAATAGTACTAATAAGGTTATTAGCGAGCTACTATTAGTATTTATATACTATTAGAATAATACCCTAAAAAGCCTACTTAATTATAATATTAGTATTACTATCTATTTAGAGCTCCTCTTAGATCTCCTTAATAAGCTATATAATATATTTAGTAAGTAATATAGGTACTACCTTCTCCCTAGGATTAGATAAGGATATAGCGCTTATAATATATAATTTAGGTACTAAATTAATACGCTGAATAAGCTCTATTAATTATAACTATGTTTAAGTTTATAGCTTAACTATATATTAATGTGGCGATGAGGGGGAAGTTTTTCTAGGACATCGGACTGGTATCCCGTTGCTTGCTAAGTGTCGGATAACAAAGCTTGGCATGAATCTATGCCTGAATAGGTTTAGTGGTAGGGGGTTCGACTTCCTAGCAAGCAACGGGACAGATGCCTCTTGATCCTGCTCCTGCACAATGGACCCGAGTGCTCATAGTTGTTGTTGATCAATAAGATTGCTTGACGCATCCTTTTCATGCGGTGTCTCAGACACATTTCAAGTAATCATCTGAGCTAATCTTGGTGCGCTTTGAGTGGGAGCATACGTGTTGTGAGCCGACTTGGTGTCAATAGGCGTAGAATTGTTCTTGGTGCCCGCTTCGCCTCGCCCGTCGCTAACTGTAATGTTGTGATTTATAGTATACCTGAGGTGCTATGGACCTTACATGCCCCAGGCCTTGGAATCCTGGGAAAGTGCCGCCAGGCTCATGACAGAGAAACCTTCTCTCTAGCATCGGCACCACCTCTCCTTTTCTTAAGACGGAACATATCTTTTAACGCGAACACAAGTTCTCTGAGGACTCGGAAAGATAACATACACAGTAGGAGAAGTATTATCGATAGTACAACCAGGATTGTGGTGATCGAAAACCAGCGACAAATGTTTGTAACACTATCCCAACCTCCACCTTGATCAACCGCCCCATTGGTACTACCAATTGTAACCTGCATTGCATCTAATACGACAGTGAATAATCCAAATATAAACAGCAGCGGTCCATAGAAGCGGCTGAAGTAGGTATGGTACTGGCGATGGACCTTAAGATAGTGCAAGCGTCCAAGGTGTGATTTGGCCAACCAATTAAGTCGGGAAAGCCTGAGGTCTCCGAAAGTATAGCGTAGAGACACATCGGTATCCTGTATATCTCTAAAGATTTCGATAAATTTGTGGAAGGCTTCGAAAGTGATATCTATTGGTATGAGCTTGTGATGCTGGGCAAGATCGAAATCCGACTCGTGGATGACGAGATAGTAGTAGGAGCGTGTGAAGCCTAGCGCGGCCCTATAAATTGCGCCCCAGTCGCAATTTCCCGGCGGCGCCAACCCCTCAGAGGACTTCTTCACGAATCTCCACCACGCGTGGCTCATCAACCAGCGAGGCATGGGCTTGATAAAGACTCTGTCCTCATTCCAAACGCAATGGAGACCTGGCTTCTCCGTAATGATGATGTTACGACCCCGCACTATCTGGTCGTGGAGAGCGGCAATATGGCTGCTTTTCTGGGTTGCCACAAGCCATAGCCATGGCTGCAACACATTAAGGTCTGTCGTGAGAAGTTCCTTAGCCATGTCTCTGGCGAATGAAGTCTGGTCGAGTTTCACTCTCGGCATCCCAGGCAAGCTATCGACTCCCTTGCCGGCTGCCCTGACCAGGTTGCAATGCGACCCATCAGGAGTGACCCGCAGCTCCAGGGTATCATCGAGCTGATGAGCCTCCAAAAAGGGCGCGAAATCCATCAAGATGAGCGACTGGCACTAAGTACGGGCTCAGTGACTTGCGCAGACCTTGCTCTGCTTATATTCCTTTGGGTGCGGTAGGGCGTACTGACACTTTACATGATGCATACCATTCGAGTCTGCAAGCCTGCACAAACAGCATGGTAGCATAGCCGAAAAACACCTCGCGAGTGGGAAACGGTCCTTTCCCGCCCACACCTTTGCCCACGACTTGCTTATGTGAGGCTGCAAGGCGTACTGTACTGCGCACAGCCCCCACACTATGCGATCCACACGTTCTTGGCGCCATCGCTCCCCTTGTTTCTGCAGACTGTGGGACCCATTTTCATCCTTTCATCTGATGTTCCTTTCCTTTTCCATTCATCTCTTCCTGAAGAGGGTCGCGGCGGCATGACATTCTCCCTCCTTTCGCCGTGGTTGGCTTTCGCTTGCATGTTCTTGTTGGCTTATATGCGATCTGCCCCGCACTCCGGAGGAAACAGTCCTTATCCCCATATCTTTGGTAGCCTGTTGCTTTTTTGTATCGTTGTCCCTACACTTCTCGGCTATAGCCCTGCACCTTCCTCTGATATATGGACATGGACCGCGTATCTCAGCCTCTGGCTTGTACCCATAATCTTAATAATCTATTGCTTGCTTTTATCTCCATTGCATGTTGTTTGGTCGCCAGCGGACCTTCTCATACGACGGAAAGAGATCGATAGCTCAAATCCACCCGCGCGAATCCTCTATGACCCCGAAATCTCTCACTCTGGATACACGGCTCACGATGTGGTGGCAGAGTATGTCCGATCCTTCGCGTAGGGAACATTATTGACACAGTGGCAGTATCATCGCCGTCCACGGATTGGGTTCAAACTCAGAACATGCTTTCACACACCCTCATACACAGAAGATGTGGCTCAAAGACTTTCTGCCTACCGACCTAGATAAATTCCGTGTTATCGTTATTGATTATCAATCAAGATGGGACGAGTTCTCGCCGGTCCAGGACTTCGATGATTACGGGAGGGAGATACTGGACGCCATTGACAGTATGCGGCAACCAGAACATACAAAGACAAGACCGATCATACTGCTAGGTCATTCTTTTGGAGGGCTGTTGATAAAGAAGGTACGGCGGCCAAATGTAAAGCTACTTTCTGAGTGCTTCATTGACTAGATTAGGCACTCGTTCTTGCTCATCGAGCTGAGGCGCAAGACTCCCTGTCCAGTCGTAGCATCGCCGAGTCTACCAAAGGAGTTCTCTTCTTCGGGACTCCGTCGAATGGCAGTTCCTTCGCATACTTCGCGTCGTACCTCTCAATGTTTACCTACTTCCGAGGTTCTGGCGTACAGCTACTTGAGCTCCTAAAACCGGACAATCGGGAGATGGGGGATCTCGAGAAGGACTTTGTAAAATGTTACATGGGCAAGATACACGCTTGCAACTTTTATGAGACAGAGGGAGAAAGGCTTGGGAACTTTGTCATGAGCCCAGTAGGTTATCCTTTCGATATTTGCGAACTGCCTTTGTCCGCTTTTGTGGACATGGATCGTCCTTCCGTAATTGCGCTCTCTTTTCAAGGTCGGTTTATTGACTAAAAGCTCCAGGCTGTGGCTCGACCCTCAACAAATATGCCAGGCGCTGCAACCGTATCACTGCATGCTAATCATAAACATCTCGTGAAATATCCTTCACGACATCATCCCAACTATACCAGGGTTGTCAGAGAAATCGGTAAGGTTGTGAGCTTTCATGACGCACAGAAACTGAAAAGTTCACTACGGGAGGGCCAAGTCCATGGTTCCGAGATTGTCAAAGCGCATAAGCCAGAGTACAAAGTGAACTTTGAGACGATTGGCCTACCGCTCTGCTCACGCTTTATTGGGCGGGATTCTGAGTTGAAAGATATGAGAGACCATCTTTTGCCTGTCGAGAGCGCGAAACGGGCAAAGCGCCTGGTTATTCACGGGCTTGGTGGTATGGGCAAGACGCAGTTGGCTTTACAATACGCTGTTGTAGAATCAGACCAGTACTCGGCCTTTTTATGGATCAATTGCAAGTCAGAGCGTTATTTGCAGGATGGCATTGCCAAGTTTGCGGAAAGGATTCCGCTGCACGACGTTCTTGACAAATCAGGATCATTGCTCGCTGACGCAGCGTCAAAGAAAGAGGCCTGGCATCTTGTTCTCGAGTGGTTGTCGTTACCAGGGAACTTCAGATGGTTGATGGTCCTTGACAATGCCGACGATCAGCTACTTACAAAGACACGAGAGTACTTTCCTCATCAGGGCACGCTGATTATTACTACTCGCCTTTCTGATCTGAAGGCTCTTGGCCATCCGATTGTGTTGGAGCGAGTACCTATAGAAGACGGACGGGAATTGCTGTGTTCTGCGTCCGATAATTCTGTCGAAGATGATGGTGAGTCGCTTCGTGTCCGGGCCGTTGAACTTTTTGGGTAGGTGTTGACAACAGGCCAGGTGTCAGTGCCCTTGTGGAACTCTTAGGCGGCCTTCCCCTGGCATTGAGGGTCGCTGGTGCCTATATGAATGCCGTGGGCATATCAGCCTCACACTATCTTTCAATCTATGACCACCAGTCTAAAAATCTCAAGGATTTCATGGACAGGATGCCTGAATTATGCGAGTACGACAACGGGAGTTTGATGACAACTTGGGAGATTTCTCTCTCGCGAGTAGAACAGATCAATGCTCGAGCCCCCGAGCTTTTGACACTATGCAGCTACATGGACAATGGGGATATATGGTATGAGCTCTTCCAGAATGGTGTGACAGAAAAACGCCTAGAGAGGATGGAGGAAGATGGAGACCCGCCATTCCCGGATTGGCTTATCGAAATTGGACAGAACGAACTTCTGTTCTACGAAACCATAAAGCCGCTGGTCCAATATTCCTTCATGCGGAAAGCTAAGGAGCGAAGAAGTTACTCAATCCATCCTCTTGTACATAGATGGGCTAGCTTGCGTATCCAATCGGATGCGAAACGGGCGACTGTACTTGCGGCTGCGTTCTCGCTCATCGGCAACAATGTGCCAAATTACAATGTTCCGGAATCTTCAGCTCTGATGGTACGCCTGTCTCCTCACATTCGTTGTGCTAGGCTATCAAGGCATTTTGGCAATATCAGCTGTGCTCGCGCACGGTACAACATTGGCCTGCAATATCGGAATCAAGGGAGATTCGTAGATGCTAAGGACATGGTATTACGGTCTCAGAAAATTCGGCTTCAGAAGCTCGGTCCCGGACATCTTCTCACACTAAAGGCAGACTCCTTCCTTGCCAACATAGACAGAAAACTTGGGTCTCTCAACCAGTCGAAGGTAGCATTCGAGCGTGCGATTTTTCTTTGCAAGCAGCATCTGGGTAAACATCATGAGCACACAAGTCGCACCTGTTACGATGCAGCACTGGTACACGTGGAAACTGGTACCTTTTCCAGAGCCTTCGAGTTGTACAGTGATGTCATAGCCGCGAGGAAGGAAATGTATGGTCCAGAGCACCTAAAGGTCCAGCAAGCAATTGGCAGTGAAGGCAATGCCCATATGAATCTTCACGAGTTAGAAAAAGCCGAGGAATGCTACACCATAGCGTTTGCCGGTAAGCTCAAACTTGTGGGAATGGACCATCGCACCACAATGTTCACCCTTGATAATCTGGGAATTCTGCATGCTCACCAAGGGAAGTTCGAGGATTCTGAGAAGGAGTTAAAAACAGTACTGGCTTTTCGAACGGAGAACCTCGGACATCTCCACACATCGACTCTTCGTACGTATCAGCATCTTGGAGAATTATATACCATGATGGGGAATTATGTCCAAGCAGACGAAATGCTCATGAGAGCGCTTGAAGGACACGAGAAGGTTCTCGGGCGTGACCATCAGGAATATCGGGTTGCATGCACCGCCTATGGACGGCTGCGGGAGGCCCAACATCGCTGGCCCGAAGCCGCCAACTTATACTCGGAGGTATTGTCGCAGAGGCTAAAAGTTTTCGGGCCACAGAATTACTATACTCGAGAGGCTCGAGAAGACCTTGAGCGAGTACGGAAATTCCAGGGTCTTCCAAGCATTGACACAGACTTCAACCGCCTGACTCCGACTAAACCCTCGATGCCCAACAGTCCACAACATTCCGGGTTGACGCCCACCACCCCACCCAGAGAATCGCCAAATGCTCTGGATAGTCCGAAACCGCTCGCAAATGGCAAATTGTGGACGCCAAACGGAGGCGGGAGGTCAAGATCCAACTCCACTTCTTCAGTGAACTCACCTGTCATTATAAGAAGGCCCACGTTGTGGGCCCCGAATGAGGATGAGGATCCAGCGATCATCCACCGACCAACACCGAGCAGAAGCCCGCAGAGTGGATGAATCGTACCAGCTAGTGCTAATGTCCTTGAGCTTGCCAGTACTCGGGAAAAAGTGGCATTATGAGGCAACTTCTAGCAGCAACGAGCTGCAACATTGGTTGATGCTCGCACGATCCGGCAACCTGATTCCCAGATATCGAGTAAGTTTCATCCACAGTTCCCTGGAAGCCACGCTAATGTGCTACCTTCATTAGCTGGAAAGACCTCTTTGCGGGCCTGGAATACCATGATCAGGTTATATATACTGTCTTCATAGACCAAGACAGATTCTATAACGGGGAGATTATCGGGGTCCTCATGGGGAGACCGCGTGCTAATAACCCATGCTCGAATCCATCAGGACGCATCCATTAGTGAAAGCGATTCCGGAAAGGCTCTCCACTAGTCGGACCTAGTATAACGGTCCTTCATGTTTGTCTGGCCGTTTTCAAAGACATCGGGGACAAACAATCGGCCTTTTGCCGCGAAAGTGTGATGCCTTGCTTCTTGCGCGAATATATGTCAAATGTCTTCTATTCAAAACGAAGAATAGATGGCGCCAAGTCGCTCTGGGTAGAGGTAAAAGCGACCAAGATATTTTACTTTATCAGCTGACTTGTCAAATACCGCATCTCGGGCTTGGAACGCTTGGCAGTTGCGGCAAAATTTGTCTCAAGTTCAATGAGTCCACCATTGCGATATAGAAGTAGTCAAAGTATAAGGCTTGCTCCGTAGCCTTTCACAGTCTTAAGTATCCCTTAAGTGGCTGGCGTCCACCTTTCAGGAGAAAAACGCGGAATTACGTTGGTTAGGTGGCTCGCGGGGGACAAAAATATTGGCACCCTTTACAAAACGCCAGTCCTTTTAGTATAGAAGAGACCTACAATAAGTAAATCTACTTAACAATCCCACTTGAATTCTTAATAAGTTTAAGTTAATTATAAGTAAATTTTTACTGTAAAGAAGAAGTTATAGGTTTATACAGGTTAGCTTTAAGCTGTAGGGTGCCAATATTAAGGTATTGACCCCCGGGAGGTTGGACGCAATTCAGCCACTTAAGGGATAAGAATGGCATAATCCAAAGTCACAATCCTGGAACTAGGTACCTGAACAGACCCTGTCAAATAGTACTGTTATTGGGGGGCTGATTTTCTGTTCAGTTTAGGGCCTTGCAAAAGGCTTCCTAATTTAAATACACTCATCCTCGCCTAGCAATCATGGAGTTTAAGGAGTTGTCCCTCGTCCAGAAGAGACAGCCAAATTTATTAACTTTCCATATTGCTAGAAACCGAACTTCTCGTGACCGACTTTCCCGAATATCTTGTCCTCCGTTTCGACGGTGGCAGAACGTCTGATTCCTCGCTACTAGCCTCTGAAGATTCCCTCTTGATTCTCCCCCCTCTACCATCAGCCTCACTCAACCCCTCCCTCTTCCTCGCCAAGCCCCTCGTCACTGATCCTTCCGTCCTTGTCATCTCTTCCACCTTTTCCGTCTTCCGCATCGACTTCTCACCTCCCAATCCCCCATTGACAGTGTTAACAAGCCTCTCATACCTCATTCCCAGCTTCCTACTATCAAAGGGACTCGGCAGCTTCATCCATCTCTCATCGCGTGAAGCCCTCTCCTCGCGGTATTCTTCCCAGAATTCCTCAAATCCCCGCTTCGTAGCCATCTTCTTGAGCATCTTCCTTTGCTTCTCGCACTTGTGAGGGTTTGACGACAACTTTCCCGCATCGCCACAGCTCTCTTGTAGCACGTACAGGCAGAATTGGCATAGAGCTTCCAGGTGCTGCGGTATCAGGTTCACACCGTCCTTCCGCATCACTACTTTGCTACCGGTTTGGCTAGGCGCTGTACCGAAGCTACTAGGATCATCAGAAGCGGCGCATATCCAGAGTTGCCGCACCATTTCATTTTCTTCTTGATTGATCGTGGTGTCGTTCTTGTTATTGTGCTGACGCATCCAGAGTGGGAGGCCTACGAGGGCTGGGATGTGTGGTTGGTGGTCTTCGATGTGGAATATGGCTTCGAGGGAGGAGATGGCGAGGGGTTGGAAGGGAGAGACTTTGAGGGTTGAGAGGGCGCTGAGACAGTGGATTATGGTGCCCATTATTGAGGTTGGATGATGAATTTTGGGGACGAGTACGAGAGGTGCGAGTGGGGTGATGGGGCCTGGTGGGGGATTGTCATCAGATGAGGTGGGTAATGAAGGGTTGTCCGCCGTCTTTGACACATGTTTCTCGGTTTGCATGAGATGGCTTAGAAGAGGTATTCGGGGGATGAAGCCGTCCACTTGAGGCTCTTCATGGGATAGTATAGGTGATTCATGCATTTGCGATAGGACACTCTCCGATGGAGTGCCCTCATAGGAAGGTATATCCCATATGTTACTTTCCGATACAGCTTGATTTTGGTCTCCGTCCAGCCAGAGACTGGTTTTGATTTGCCGGGTCGTGTCTTCTGTGTCACTGAGACTGAGCTGCTGTCGAGCGTGACGTTGGCGGTCGATGAAATCCGTGTCCGGATTCGTACCCGAATCTAATGAGCAAGCAGAAGGCGAGTGCCCGCCAGAAAATAAATCAGTAGAAATCATCATGTGGTAGTAGACATGGAGAAGGCTAAGGAATTGATGGATCTCATGACTGAGTGTTCGGGACGTGGCGTAGTGTTGTGTAACCTTTGTGCAACCAAATCATCGTGCCGAATGAGAGGGGCGAGAGCACGCATCATTAGGAGATCCAGTAAGCCATAGAAAAGTATATTACTAGATAAAAGAAAGGAAGATGAATAATGGGCAGAGAAAATATGGACATCCATACATTCGATACCCGGCAACCTGGGCATAGAGTGAGTGTCAGTTGTACCTCGGATGCTGGAAGCCAGGTCGCATTGTACCTGTGAGTCGCCAGCCCACAGCTCATCCAATAGGCTGGATCCGAGCATACGATGGGGAAGAATCCCATGTGTGAGCTTAGAATTGGTTGGAGCTGAGGTTGATGAAAGTTGTTAGAAATGAAGGGGATTGTCTCGAACGCCACAGTAGCGAACGCCACAATCACAATTACCGGCTATACAGTGTCCACGCAGTGATATCCGGCCGAAGGGAGTCAGTGAACCTTAGTCTAGCATGTGTTTCTCACGCTGTCTGCATTCGCAGCTTAAAATCTTATGTTGGGATTAGCAATAATTTCAAGGCACGAAGAAGTCCCTGATTGGTTGCAGAGATTGGTAACAAAAGATGTTGAATGATATGTACAACTATTTGTTTGCTGGTTCTTGGGTGGGTTTAGTATGTTGGTCTCGGGCAAAGTAATCCCATTGTCCTGGCTGGGGTTTTTCCTCGAGCTCTTCCCATCTGCAATCCACACCCGTTAGCATGCAACTCCTGGTGCCCTGTAGGTCTTTTAGATTACAGGCAATGTACTTACACTTTCGACTCTATCATTGTATCAACCAACTTCAATTCGCCTTCCGCCACCTGTATCACTTCTTCTATCAGCCCTGCTCCAATTTGATTTTCCGCATCCTCGATCCTGTAGGCAATGATGTAAGCTCAATGCCAAACGCAAAAACATCCTGAGATGCAAACGCACTGCGAAGCTTCCAACGGCGGCTGGCCTTCCCAACCTGGGATATCCCGCATTTCAGTCATCTCTCCTGGCGCCCCCGCGGGAGGCTCTACCCTCTCCGGATATGCGAGCTGCTCATTCTCATTCTCATTCTCACTCTCGTACTGACCACCGTTCCGAAGACTGACGTAAGGTTCTTCACCAATTGATTGATACTGATATGTCCCTCCAGGCTTGAAAGCTTCAGGGTACTTCTCCAGTGTTTCCGCAGCTCTTTTAGCCCATTCTTCGTAACCTTCGGGTTTGATTGACTGGATGATTTGCAGGCGGTGTTTCGTTATGGCTTCGGTGGATTGGCGGTATACTGAGTGCTCAGGAAGAGTCTTGAGCCTTTCGAGGGTAGAGCCGTAAATGTAGATGAGGGCTGAGCGAGGAGAAGAGTGGTTGAAGAGACCTGTAAGACCTGTTGGATGGCCGGGTTGCAGGTAGCGGCCTGACTTTACGCTGGCGAACAATCGCAGGGTGACCCTCATTGCTGAGCCTATCTGGTCATAGCATTGGCTCTGTGCTACAAGAATGGGATGACTTGAGGGTAGAGAGCGCAATTGATGTTTAGAGGTCAACGGCATCATTGGCGAGGCCTAAACACGCTAGTTCTAGGGCCAATGACAGGGGTGCGGTACGCCGCCGTTGGATTCGTATTTTTGGCGGGAGACGATATCCTCCTTGTCCAGCGCATTACCTTCCCTTTCTCGACGATCTTATTGTTGATAACAGGATTGAGACTGCGTGCGACCGGCTACGGCAGCATATGTTTCTTACGACTAACATTGCTCACTAGCAGCTATCGAATATCAAGACAGATTACGAGCCCGTCCAGGGCATTCCAAGCCAGATCATTCACACAGCAGTTGACTCTCCTAGCCTGGGCGGGGAGTCTGAGCTCTATAAGTCATCTGGAGATGCGTTCACTCATTTCGCGGTTACTTATCTCCCTCGTCCTTCTCACACCAGTGCTCGCGGAAGCCGCAGCCATCGACACCGAGCATAAACCGAGCACGGTAGAGGATGCACTGGTAGAACAGAAGGCAAAAGTTGAGGATTCAAAAGTAATAGATGATGTAAAGCCGAAGCTAGAGGAGTCGAAGAAGCTGGATGAGGCAAAGGCTGTCGAAGATGGACCGAAGGCAGGGGCTACAAATAGCGAGGGAGTCTCAGGCACACCAACGAAGTTCAACGGCATGGAAGTACCACCAATGAAAGAACTGAGTGGAGAGAACTTTGATAAGGAAACGAAGAATGGCTACTGGTTTGTTAAGCATTATTCGCCATACTGTCATCACTGCAAAGCCATAGCGCCCACGTGGCAGACACTCTATGAATTCTACTACACCTCGAAGCCTGTTCCTGCTGGCAAGAAGCCATCGGAAGCGGAATCAGACTCGTTGAACTCCTTCTCAAGATACTACGACTTCCACTTCGCTTCCGTGGACTGCATAGCTTATGGAGATCTGTGCGGCAACCATGACGTTGTCGCTTTCCCGACTTTCAGCCTCTACAAGGACGGCGTTTTCGTGAAGAAATTCGAGGGAAAGAAGGATATGGCTGGCCTGAGCGCTTTTGTGGAGGATACTCTGGAGTCGACTCGTCCCGGCTCGAGACCAAAGGATGGCGTAAAATTGCCAGAGCCTGAAGCGACTTCCATTGACACTGATGTTTCAACCGATAAGAAGGTAGAGAAGGATAAAGAGCTCGCGGCAGCAGAAACAGAAGCAGTGGAGAAGGAAGCGGAAGAAAAGCCAGCAAAAGAGACTGCGACTGTCAAATCGGTGCCGAAGGCTACCAAAGTTGCCAAGAAGCCGCAGAAACCAACAGCGACCCCGAACCCTCTTGGTACCACCGTGGCTCTTACGCAAGAGAGCTTCCAGAAGCTGGTCACGAATACGAAAGACCCGTGGTTTGTTAAATTCTATGTCCCGTGGTGCCATCATTGCCAGGCTTTGGCACCAAGTTGGGCACAGATGGCGAAAGAGCTGCAAGGAAGCTTGAACGTTGGGGAAGTGAATTGCGAAGTTGAGGTTCGACTGTGCAAAGATGTTCATGTCCGGGCGTATCCTACTATACACTACTTCCGAGGCGGCGAAAGAGTTGAATACGACGGACTACGAGGACTCGGTGATCTTGTGAGCTACGCAAAGAAGGCCTTGGATGTTGGAAGTGGTGTCACGTATGTGGATGCGGAGGCTTTTAAGAAGATGGAGGAGACGGAAGAGGTCATATTCTTATACTTCTACGACCACGCTACAACAAGTGAAGATTTCGAGGCTTTGGAGCGATTGACATTGAGCTTGATAGGCCATGCGAAATTGGTGAAGACAGACGACGCTGAACTTGCAGAACGCTTCAAGATTTCCACATGGCCAAGACTACTCGTTTCGAGAGATGGACGACCGAGCTATTACAATGTGCTTGCCCCCAAGGACATGCGAGACTTTCGACAAGTTCTAGGCTGGATGCAATCAGTCTGGTTGCCAATCGTCCCAGAACTGACGGCGTCAAATTCGCGAGAGATCATGCGCGGCAAGTATGTCGTACTTGGTATACTCACTCGCGAACGGGCGGAGGAATTTGTGCAGGACAAGCGTGAAATCAAAAATGCGGCGCTGGATTGGATGGAGAAACAGACGCATGCATTCCAGCTTGAACGACAAGAATTGAGGGATTCGAAGCAATTACGACTTGAAGAGGCAGAGGATAAGAACGATCAGAGAGCGCTGAGGGCGGCGAAGAGTATTCGTATCGATATCCGGGAGGATGATAAGAAGCAAGTCGGCTTCGCATGGGTGGATGGTGTATTTTGGGAAAGGTGGATAAGGACAACATATGGCATTGATGTCAACGATGGAGAGAAAGTTATCATTAATGACGAAGATGTAAGTTATTAGTCCGGGCCTTGGATCGATTACTAATTCTTGTAGAATCATCGTTACTGGGACACCACCATTTCCGGCGCTCCTATCGTCCCGTCTCGGACGTCAATCCTTGAAACCATCCCTAAGGTTATCTCCTCGCCGCCAAAGATCCGCTCGAAATCCTCCACTGGCGTTATACAACGCATCTTCTTCGGCCTACGAGGGACCGCTACAAGTCATCCTTGGGTCTCATTAGGGATGCTAATCGGAATCGTAATTGGAGGAATTATTTGGAGTCGTGGGAAGATAAGGAAGAGTAAAGGCGGTGCAGGTTTCTTCAACCTTGACGAAAAGGGCGGACTGTTGAATGGAGGCTCCATCGAGAAGGGTGATTGAGGAGTATAGAATCTTAACGCATTTATCATTCAGGACTGGAGCGTGGAGCCTTGTCTGTCCATGCTCCGTGTAATTTAGACACGATACATAGTTGGTGGTGGCGTTTTGGGATTTTGTCTGTCCGGCGCTCAGCAAGCACAGCTCGGTGGTTGACGCTCCTTTCCCATGATGTGTATAACACGGGGTCAAGGCTATGGGATCAAGATCAGATTTTGAGTAAAGCATAGATAATTGGTCATCCACGAGTGGTTCGATTCACAGAACCGCTCTTCAGCTTTGGGTGCTTCAGGCCTGTGGTATGAGCGTCATGCGAATACTTGGTCGTGGTGCATGGATACCTGAAACCTACCAGCCTCCAGATGCGTTTACAAATTTCCCTCAAGAGGGCAAGTTGTGGAGTGGTTTTCAACTTTAGTGATGGATTTTGGAAAGTTGTTTCTATGCTCTATGTACAACGGACAAATCCAAACCCCAGTATCGATTGCAATTAATACCGGCTTGATAACATTCCTGCTCTCAAAACGGCTAGAACATCCAACATCAGCTGGAATACCGTTGAACAGCCGGTAAAGGGGAACTCACATTATCACTCGGCGGAATGTCCTTAACAAAGTAGTCTCCTATAAGTGGTAATTTCTATTGCACGCACACAGTCAGCTCTCCATTCCAGTAAAGGTCTCCCCCCTAACCTTCCCAATATATGCTGTGCTCGCTCCACCCATTCTTTCCTATGCTAGGGAAAATAGCGTACCTGACAGATATCCGTCCTGACCTTCGGCACATCCGAGAAGAATTGTAGCGCGAAAACCGCTCCCACGACGCCGAATGATGCTGCTGTGATACCACTGTGCTAATTATCAGCTCCAAGAACCATATGTTATCGCCAATTATTGGACTTGGGATTCGAATAAGAGGGGGCGAGCGCGTACAATTTCATAGCTCGTCCTGGGCCGATGCCCCGGATGTTGGGTTGTATTTTGTAGCTGTTTGAGGGTCAGCTCTCGTGCGCACAGGCGAAGGTGAGGGTGGATTTAGGTAGAAGGACGCACTCGGGGCCATAGGGTGATTTGTAGGTTTTGTAGCCAGGTTTTACGGTTGCGAAACCGATACCGCGGCCGTCGCCTTGGACGATGTTGTTAACGGAACTCTGTTATCTTGTTAGTAACGTGGTGTGATAGAAGGATACATGTGGTGGTTTACCATTGTTGCAATGGATGCTGAACTGGGCTTAGAGAGATTGAGGTGGTCAATGGGGAGTGATGCGAGCTTTAAATGACGGAGCTACGAATGTTGTTCTCTCCTTCAATATAGGACAGAACTAATAACAGGACGAGAAGCCCTTAAAACGAGGACGGCGTATCCGATGCGGTAATTCCTCGCGGGCGGACTCTGGTCCGGGGCTTGCCGGTATGTAGCCAAAGCTTCCTCTTTCCCGTGCCAGTGACGAAATTTCAACAGTAGCAAAAAAGAAACGTGAATAGGACCGATTCATTACCCCACACTCTCCGCCCATTCTTCCACTTGTCACCATGCATTCTACAAACAGGAGGTGAGCTTCGTGGTGGATTGGACGTGACTTTTCGATCAGCCTCGTACGGGGATATATCGGAGTTCCAAACCACAAATGCCTCAGTACTAAAGAAGAGAATCGTTGGTAAAAAGCCTCGGCTTGTCTGTATAAGAAGCTAACATTTTCACCAGGAATTGCCAACTACTACTTCTCCTCGTTGTCATCTCCTACACCTCACAAATCCTCCACCATGCCTACCAACAGACCTTTCTTCGCCAACTTCCTCGCCGCCTTCCGTGCCCATTCTGCCATCTCAAAAAGTACTACAACTGCTACAACTACTTCCACCTCCTCGACAGCCGCCTCAGCGTTCTCCCCACAATCCCTTACATCCCGGCCCTTAACCACCAAAGCTGCCTCCCCCAGCACTACCACCGCCGCAGTCCAAGCCGCCAGCCACCTCCGCCATCCTTCCACCGGCCCCGCGAGATCACCACCCTCGAACTTCAGCAGACCGCAAAGACGAGGCAGTGACAGCAGTTCCGAGGGTTTCAGAGATTTAGGCGAAAAGTGGTATGTTGGGGGCCGAACAGCGAACGGGGAGGAAAGATTCTACAAGTTGGGAATGGTGAGGAGGGAAAGGAGTGGGGATCGATTGAGTCTGGACCGACTGAGTATTTGATGTTGTGATTTGGGGATTGCTAATGCGATTCTGGTACATATGGGTTTCTCACGGGGTTTGCAGAGGCGCTCAAAATGGGACCAGGGGTGTGTCTCTAGATTTTGGCGATTCGGACTCCGAGCGGGATTGCTACGGACTTTTTATGCGTGTGTGCTGAATGCTAGAGCGGTAGCTTAGAGAATACACTCCACTTTCAGCTCTTATGAGAGTGCTTTCAAAGATTGTGGTAATGTCATACCCTGTGAAATTCGACGATATACTGAGAATTGCTTTTGTGACACCAATAATCATCCTTCGAACATTGAAGTCTTGGTAGAAACATCAGGGCTCCGGAATATTGAAAAGTTCTTAAGGGGGGAGCCAGCACCTTGTTTTTCGGAAGATTTAGAACGCCGGAAGGAAAAAGTCTGCTCAGGAACCAATGAAGAGTATACGGAGCTCTCTTCTCTTCTCTGAAAAAGAGCATAAACAAGTGGTGGCAGCAGTCGGAGCTGAGTGTCTCCACAGTCAGTCAGTAATTGGATTATAAGATGATGGACTCAAGTATAGCCTTCAAGGAACTGACAACATCAAAGCCTCATTGGTACAAGACAAGGAAGGTTATAGTGAACCCTTTCGTTTTTCCAATTGAAACGGTATTGAATTGAGTACTATTTATGTATAATGGAATATCTTTCTCTCTTTTCCGAGTGATGTCATTGGATGTCAGTTGCTAGTTGATGTTTTCCTCTTCTCTCGATACACTTCATTTCGTTCAAGTCTGTAAGAAAATTCGATGCTATGCTTATCTGGTTAATGTGAACCCCCGTTAGATCTTCTGGATCACTTAGCACGCGTTCCCATCTCATCAAAACCAACGATTCAACGCAAAGTTCTCATAAGGTTTCTTTCAGTCTTGGGGGGTCAATATGAGCGACGTCTGCTTTGGGCTAAACCCTTAGTGTCTTGGCATTTGCAAGGGAAAACAAGACAAATTTGATGACCCACTGTCAGTGCCTTCAAAGAGCTTTGACATGAGTAATCATACACGTCAATAATAGCTAATGATCATCAGTCTTATGCTTTTGAATTCGGGAAAAACACACTCCTCATTTGCGCGTCAACAGTACGTACATACGTCATTGTATAGTTCCTCTCCTCTAAGCAGAGGATTTTACAACATGAGGCGAAGTTATGATAATATCACGCCGTAAGTTCGTACTCAAATCATTGTAAGGCCATCTACTCTTATACACGATCTTGGCAAAGCATGTAATGACCCTTTAAGGTACATTCCAGTGACACATTGATGTTTACAATATGCTCTTACTGTTTTCTTCCAAGCCTACCCGCTCAACCCTTCGCAGTCTAGTCAGCAAACTTGTTGCTGGACCTGCCATCCCCAGCCTTATTGAAATTCTTAGCCCCAGGCTCGGAATAGACCGATAAGACAGATCAATTGGTCAAAGGTCTCCAAAAAATCAAAAATAAGAAACGCTAACCGCCAGAGGACCTATCGTGCTACCATTCTAGGCCAAGTCCGTCTGTTTACAATAAGGCGAAAACCAGGAATACGCGACTTATGGTTACCATTGCATTTATGCCTCGCTTAAAGTCTGTGCTGTAGGATTAACAAACACTAGCGGGCCCGGCAGCTGCAGGCATTTTTATGGGCTATCTCTCTTATTATTATGTACATCAGCAGTCAAAAGCATTTTTGTCTCTACAATCGAGGCCGGCTAGTAGATCATGCTATCTGTATCATCCGCCTAACACAGAGCCCTTGAAGATATCACGACAAGTATGGGCTCGGAATATCATGGACAGCCTAATGGTCCAACGGACTCAACCGCTATGCTATGGCGCCTGACAACCCAATCACAATCTTTGCGGGGTTTGATAGCCAACGAGGCGTTTTTGATAACGCCCTGCATGGTTAGTGCTATCGTATCAGACCCCGCTCTAGCCTTATAAACAGATTTCAGGCTACACTCCCCCTTCATAATAATCTAGGATCTAACTAACCATCTAACTAGAATGCTCCGGCGAATAGAGACAGTGGATTCAATACCATTAATTTATGGATCCCATTACAGTGATAAGCACAGTCGGCACCACGGCCCAGATCGTGCAGTCTGTAGCAACAACGCTCTATTCGTTCATTAGCTCCGCCAAAGTTGCTGATCAGTCTTTAGAAGCACTCCATGTCGAAGTGAAGGGCCTCCATGGAGTCCTGGGTACCGTCGAAAATACCCTCAAAAGTTCAGTCATAGCTCAGGCCAAAGAAGCCGCAGCTCTGGCGGACGGAATCTGGGCCTCTATTGATAATGCAACAGAAGATTGTCAACTTACAGTAAAAGTCCTCCAAAACATCGTCCAGGGTCTTGGTAATAGTCCATCGACATCATACAAGAAGGTCATCAAACAGATCCAACTCAATTTGAACGCAGAGGATATTCGCAATGTTAAAGCTCGAGTCCAGACTCACTCATTCATTCTTCAGCTGACGCTTCAAATGGCTGTGCTGTAATCAAAGCCTTTATCCCCTATGATATCTCTGCGCTAACTATTTCACAGATTCATTAGTTGCCTTTCCTCCAATAACGTGGTTAATACCGTCAACCCGAAGCTTGATATTATCACCCCGAAACTGGATAGCTTGATAGAGATGGTTTCAAATCTCGATATCTCCCAAATTAATGCCACAGACAACAAATTGCCAGAGGCGCTCAAAAACCCAGATGTTTTAATTCACTCGGAGCAATTGAAGCGTAGCGCAAAAGCCGTGATTACGACTGCAAGTACAATCACAGGAACGAACTCTACTATCCAGAGTGGAAGTGACCATAGACTCTCGAAAATTTCTACTGATGGCGATCCACTAGATGATGCTAGGAAGAACAGGATAGAGCAATGGATTCCGCAACTCACCATCGAAGAGGAAGACTCTCTACAGACGGATTTAACTCAAGGAACAGCGATCACATCTCCTTCGACTGCTACAAACAGCCTTAAAGAACTTGACACCACAGATTCTGAGTCAGACGGAGAGATTGAACTTGATGTGGTAACCCGATTTCTGGAAAGAGGGCAAAGGGAATACGAGAGACACCGCCATGCTGAAGCTATGAAGCTGTTCCGCACTGGCCTTCGACGTGCAGCAAGTCTGAGTCTAGATAGAAAAGCTGGCCTCGAGCTAGAAGACATCCAGCTGAAGATAGCCTGTTGCTATCTATATCAAAAGCATTTGGACGAAGCAGAGCACTTGTTCAAAGAAATAGTAAAGCACAATACAGAAAAGACAAGTGCAGCTCGAGCCTTTCACGCGTGTGCTGGTCTGGCCCAAATCTATCTATGCCGAGAGTCCTTTAGAGATGCTGAACGCTGGTGCAAGAAGAGTTTGAGTGGGTGGAAACGACTTGTCGGCAAACAACATTCTTTATACATTACATCTCTGTGGCTGATGGAGTTTATACATGAGACGGAGGGGGATGCCGACTCAGCTGGCATATTTGCAGACCTCGTCATAGGTGTAAAAGCCGAGACAGAGGGCGACGACATCAACGCTCCAGGTTTCCAGCCGGAGCGAATTCGCACGCTAGTCACCGAGTTTCGCATGAAATCAGCAGAAACATTACTGTCATCGCTCGGGTTTGACACAAACTCGAGTGCGTTCTCCGCTGATGACGCACTACTGAAGCTTACTGGTATGAAGGCCGGCAATAATCTGAGGAGCAACGCGAATATGACTCTAACGGTGCAGTACTTGTTGAAGAGAGGTGCAAATGTTAATGCGAAGAATATTAGTGACGTGACGGCACTACTCCTGGCTTCTCGTTTAGGGCACACGGATATTGTCCAACTTCTGTGTGAGCGAGGTGCAGATGTTAAACAGGCGACTTTCATGGGGAATAGTGCATTGCATGCAGCGGCTCGTGAGGGCCACTTACAGATAGTCAAGCTACTCTGTGAGAATAGCGCTGATGTCAATGCAAAGGGTCGACCCAACTCTGATCGGGACTCAGGCAAAACATCCATGGAAGGACTCAGTAGCTTTTTGGAATCATTGCATATCGATTCGCCTTCGTCCTCCTCCCGCTTCGGCAGAGCTAACACGGAATTGGCTCATTTGGGAGCTGGGAGTACAGCCATAGTAGAAGCCGCTTATGGGGGGCACACGGCCGTAGTCGAGGTTTTGTTGAACAGGGGAGCCAACATGGAACAGAACGATAACAATCGTCGACATACAGCCCTTCTAGCGGCTGCATCTGAAGGACATGAGTCCACTGTGCGGTTTTTATTGAACACTAGCGCAAGCGTTAATGCAAGTGACGCGAATGATATGACAGCTCTACACCTTGTGGTTCACAATGGATGGCATTCGTTAACGGAACTGCTCCTCGCCAATGGAGCTTCAGCTTCGACTACGGCGAGCAATGGTATGACACCGCTGATAACAGCCGCTTCCAGAGACAACGCCAAAGGAGTCGAACTATTATTGAACGCTAGGGCGGACATCGAAGCCAGAGATGAGAACACATTGACGGCTCTGATCTACGCGAGCAGAGACAATTGCAACGCGGCGATGCAAGTTCTATTGCAACATGGAGCCTCGACTAAAACGCCTCCTGATATCATGAGTCCTTTATACATAGCCACATCCCAGGACAATACATCAGGGGTTGTCCTATTATTGGGAGCTGGGGCAGACCCGGAAGTCAAATTCAAAGGTGACTGCACCCCCCTGCTACTTGCTGCTCGGAAGGGCTATGGGGACATCGTACGAATACTCCTAGCACATAAGGCGTCAACAGAGGCGAGGTCTTTGGACTCACACACTGCTTTACTTATAGCAGCGATCCGCGGTGACTTGGACATGGTCAAGAATCTTGTGGACGCTGGCGCTAATCTAGAGGCAAAGAATTCGGGCGGTGCAACAGCCGTCATTGCTATTGCTGGTAACAATGCTCAATTTTGTGAATGGGCTCCAGCTAATACGAAACGAGTGGAAATGATGAGACTGCTATGTGAAAGAGGAGTGAACCTCTCGGCTAGAGATTCGTGGGGAAAGACTGCTTTGTATAGGGCTGGCAAGGACAGCAGTAGCGACAAGAAGATCCTGGTCCAGATATTGAAGAGTCATGGAGCTAAGTGAAAGTAAGACGGTAGCATGGTACGTTGATGAGAGTATTCCTTCAGCCATGAAGGAGGGTAGCTGCGAGGCCGTATCTGATGGGCACCCAAAGTCCACGGGTAGTGCGGCAGGCTTTGCTAGCTCTGCGCCGATTGTTTTCTAGTCTGATCAATCTACTATATGAATAGCGATCAGACAGCAGCCCCCTCACCTTTAATAGGGGCACTGTCAATGAGGATCGCCAGGTTAGCACGACGGCCATACTAGGCCCGGTGGGGGACTAGGCCGGGTACGATTTCTGTTATCTTGGTAAACATAAGACAAATTCCTCAACAAGAGAACAATATCTCTAAGAATGGTCAATCTTTGCGGCTCGCCAGGCTATAGGCTGGAGGGTGTTCTCAACCTTAGAGGCTGCTCTGCCCTTCCAGACTCGGGTGCCGAGTCAAATTTGCTGTCCTATAAATACGCAAAGCAAAGAGGCTGGCTCCCCAGCATGGTCCCCAGGCCGGAGAGCTGTCGCCTTCTGCTGTTCGCAGACGGTAACACAAATAGGACGGAACGCCAGCTGAGATTGGCATGGAGCTTCGACGATCGCTGAGATATTGCATCTCCGGACGAAGGGTCTAAGACTGTCATTGTCTTTGATTTTTTGTACGCATGCTCCCATGATGTGATCCTAGGCCAAATTTTGGAGGAAACGGATGCATTTACAAAGCATGGGGAGGCTTTTGAAGACTTGTACCTCGATGATACTTCAGGCCTGTTCCTCGTCATATAGGCCTGCGATTGCTACTCTTTAAAAAATATCAAATCAAAGCTAAGTAAAAAGAACAAAAGCAGCAGTAAGCCCGCAGAGGAAAGTGATTTAGAGCGTGAGCGCAGTTCTGAAAAGGAAAAACTCGAACAAGAACTCCAATGTCGAGCAGAGGCTGACCAGAAAACCCTCCACGCTAAGCATAGCCAGTACCGTAGGGACACAACAAATACACTGGAGAGAGCCCAGCAATCTTATATGGACATCGGCCATCCAAGCTCCGCATCGAGTGCTAACGTTTCCGATTCAAGTACCCCTCTGCCTGGCTCTTTAGCCTTAGGCAGGACTGTTAGCAGTTGCAATACCAACTACCCTCAGCCGCCAGAAGGGAATGATCTTAATGCCCTGCAAGGACACCGGCGAAAACCTACCAAAGCACTTCGGAAAAAGAAATCTTTGCTGGATCTTTCCAAAGTATATATGACAACTGCACCATCGGCACTATTCAATACACCCCTCGGTCCATCGGCTGTTTTTGCTGAACTCGCAAACCCAAATTTACAGCATTCTGAGACCAAGTGTCGAGATTGATGGCGTAAAGCAAATTGATCCACAAGGTTATGCTCTTTCAGTGAGGTGGCAGTGAGTGCCTTTTACGTGCTAGGTCTCGTGAGTAAACAAGCATCGTGTACCCAAATCAGTACTGACCTATGGTGCTAGATAATAACGTTGTTCTTCCGCCGGCTTGTGGGAAGTAGTAGAGAGCTTTGTGGTTTCTAACACCCTGATCTACAGAGGTCCATGCCTTATGCACCACACACCTCCGACTCCGGAGCTGATAAAATAAGAAAGTTTGATTAAACCACTAAAAGACTTACTAAAAATAATTCAAGTTGTATTGAAAATTCATGAAGGTTAAAAATACATTCACGGTGATTTGATAGGTAGGCGCTAAGCTCGCTAAAACAAGGAATTGCCATATTTAGAATTAAAGTCACGACATCTATTCGCTGTTGAAGTGATTGTGAAGCATTAAAACACCCACCTTCGCAAGAGGACAACCACCGTTCAGTCCCTGCCCATGGCTGAATTACAGGACAGATCTGTTTCAGTCTCCACCAAATGCGGCGAGGCTCTAACATATCATCAGGAAACCAGGGGCGAGCTCACCATCCAATCCCTTAGCAGAGCTAAGGATCAAGTTGATACCAAGATTGTTGGGATCATTGCAGACCATCTAAAGGATCTCCAAGTTGCCGTCGCCGCTCATCCCCAGACTTCTGAGAGAACATCGTACAATGAGAAAGAGAAGAAGATCCATGAAACCCTCACTGCCGCAGACAGGATCATCTCCGAAATTTTAGGTCTTATCGGGTTGCCGCAGTCGCTGTCCCCCGAAAAGCTGATTAAACCTTTAGCTGGTCTAATTTCCACCATCGAGACCCCGGGGATAGATGTGGATCACGTTTACATACCCTCATCAGTGAGGTCGGCCTTATCGGGGCCTTGGCGGAAGACAGGTCAAAAGGTGGACGGGGGTATCAAAGCAATACTTAACAATATTGCTTCATTCGCTGCATTGATTCAAATGAACGCTGACTCTGAGGAAAGAAGACTTCAAGATTTGCAGAGGCTTACAGAGGAAAAGCGACAAGCATTGAGCGAGCTGGAGATGAAGAACCAAGAATTAAGTTGGCTGGAAAGCCAGCTCTCGTTTCTTCAAGGCCTTCGGTAGTTATCATACCCTTCCTTCTCGATCCGAAAGTACCACAAGCTAACAATATTACAGACTAAGCCCCCCAAGCAACAGTAATATCGATCAGCCACTACTAAAAGGCTCAGATTTGAAGCGGAGGGTCGCACTAGAAATCAGATCAATACTCGAGACCCTCTACCATCCATCCCGCCCATACAAAGATCTGGTAGACTCTTATAGCAAGCGTCACAAGCAACTCCGCGCCAATCGCTTGGACGGAACTTGTACATGGTTCATCCGTACCCAGAGCTTTGGGAGCTGGCTTGCCGGCGGATCACCGCGGCTTCTGTGGTGTTATGGCGCCCCAGGGATAGGCAAGAGTACAATCATGTGAGAACTCCAGTCCTTCAAGGACGACCAGTGGCCTAACTTATGGCAGCTCACTGATCATCACTGGTCTTGCTTCCAAAAGCAACGAGCAAAATTACGCGTTCTACTACATGGGCTACGGGAAGGTGCAGTCGGCAGCAGGATTGATATTGAGCCTACTTGAGCAGCTCTGTGCAGATGGCGCCGAGATCCCTCCTTCTCTTAAACAATTTCGTGCCAGAAACTCTCGTCACCCAAAAATCGGTCTCGAAGCGTTAATCAACGCTCTGAAGGATGTGTCTCAAGAGACGACGGCTGACACAACTATCATCATCGATGGTTGGGATGAGTGTAACATGGATTCTGAAGACGAATTTCGGCGCCTCTTCGGCGTGCTCAAAACCTTGCGTTGGAAGATCTGTATCACGAGTCGCAGACCACCAACGGATCCCGATCCTGCATACTGTTCAACTCTTCAGATCCAGCAGACTGATAATGCTGAGGATGTCAGAGCATTTACAGAAAACGCAACACAACATACGCTGCTTCTAAAATATCAAGGCTTTCGACAAGAAGCAATTCAAAACATATTGGAATTGTCTCACGGGATGTAAGTCTGCATATCCTAATTGATCGCCAAGTTTAGTTCAAGCTACTGGTCTTGTGTCTCTAACAATGCTCAATAGATATCTATGGGCCAAACTAAGCGTCAAGATGATATTGGAAATTGCGAACCTGAAGATTATAGGGAGCAAGACTACTTCTTCGTACCTTTCCCAGATGTATCTTCCCCAGCCAGCACCTACAATCAAACGGGCTCTAGAGGCAATTGGAAAGAAACCGGGTCGTACTGGTGAGCTTTCGAAAGTAGCAATGACATGGATAGCAGAGCTCAAACGCCCGCTCTCATTGGCGGCACTCCTTGAGTCTCTCAGCATTGGGGGAGAGCATCAACCTGTTGGAGTGGATGCAAGCGTCATAGACTGGTGTGACGGGCTTGTGATGGTTGATGAAGGCAATTCCTATGTCCATCTTGCCCCTTACGAAATCGATGAAGCCGCTAAAGATATTTGGTCCGAGTCATACAATACTACCGTTCGTATGCTTGCATCAAACTGCGTAAATTATCTCATGCTGGAGGAAGAATTCGGACGCGGCTGCCGAGAAACCGAAGAAGAGATGATTCGGCTCCTCGCAGCCAATCCATTTCTCGACTATGCAGCGCGCTGCTGGGCCTACCACAGAAGAGATATTTGTGAATTTCGGTCAAGCCATACGAATGGCGAAGCTGAGCTTGATGACAACTTCAAGCTTGCAAGGTTCTCAGAAATTGGGGCGGACAACGGCTTTCAAGATGGCCAGCCTGACGCAAAGGTGCTTCCTTTGAGCAACTTCGATGATGACGCTGGCGAGAAAGATGTGCAGGATGATAATACCGAGAAGAAGAGGGTGCAGAATCTTAATGTGACATCCGGGCCAGGCATTCAAGACATAACCGAAACAATGCTTGAGAAACCCAACTTTCTACTGGCCTTACAAATCCTTCTTTACAGAGATAATGCCGCGGCCCCTTTCACAAATCAATGGGCAGTACATAAGGAGA
This sequence comes from Cladonia borealis, assembly GCA_018257855.2. Taxonomy (NCBI): domain Eukaryota; kingdom Fungi; phylum Ascomycota; class Lecanoromycetes; order Lecanorales; family Cladoniaceae; genus Cladonia; species Cladonia borealis. The sequence goes on from JAFEKC020000013.1 coordinate 1,643,601, forward strand.
AGATCAACTCCATGTCAAAATTGCATAAGGCTGCTCGCTTTGGATTGACTTCCTTGGTTGATAAATTGGCTATGAATGGTTCAGACCTTTGTGAAAAAGATAGCGAAGGCTCTACCGCTCTGCACGAAGCTGCCAAAGAAGGATTTGAAGATGTGATAGAGCGGCTTTTAAAAGATGACAGCTCGTCAGCCCTTGTCATGAACAATTACAAGAAGACACCGATGCATTTAGCCATGGCGCGGGGCCATCACGGGGCGTTCATCATTCTTTTGGAAAAGTCTTGTGAGGGGCTATGGAGAGAGGAGCTTAGGAGAGAGGAGCTTAGGAGAGAGGAGCTTAAGAGAGGGGAGCTTAAGAAATGGGAGTTTAGGAAATGGATGCTTGAGAGAGACCACTCCCCATTTGCGAATGTTGAGGACGGTGACGAACTCATCACATACTACTCCATTCAGAACAGTGGCATATCAAATGATCCCAAGCGCAGCAAGGAGATCGCATTATCTAATGCTATCAATCTCCGTAAAGGGGGTGTGGTTTCCCTTTTGCTGAATGCTGGTGTAGATGCGAACTGTAGAGACGAAGCGGACGTTCCCGCTTTGTGGTTGGCCATAGTGGCTGGGTCGCTCCCAATCCTCAAAGTGCTTCTGGACAACGATGCCAATACAAGGGCCAAAGCACTCAACTATGCTGGCGAACCCTCTCTACATCTAGCGGCCAGGCTCGGAATGACCGATGTTCTTGAGTTACTTCTCTGGGAGGGCGCATGGCTTCTCGAGGTCGATAAACTAGGGAGGACAGTACTATTCTCGGCGCTGGAAGCAAGTAACGTGCAGGCGGGGTACGACATCATAACGATACTCCTGAGGGGGGGAATAGATGTCAACAAGAAAGATCACAACGGCCGGAGTATCTTGCACCCAGCTGCTCAAAAGGGTAACTCTATGGCCCTGCGATCGTTGATCTGGCGGATACATGATCCTTCACATAAAGACGCCAAAGGGAAGACACCCCTCGACTATGCTCGTGAAGGAGGCCATAAGGACGCTGAAGAGATTCTTCGTGACCACATTGCTCGATATGGCTGATGGCTATAGGCACTATACTCATGCTACTTATGAAGATGCGCGCATATATGACGGAAGTTGCGGGCATGAGTATTGAAGCCATTGGGTTCTGGAGCGGTTACTATGGTTTGTGTTGGACAAATATCATCACCATGTTATTTGCTGTTTGTGTCACTATTCTTGCTTGCCAACATCAGCTGTTGAGCCATCTTATTTATTAGGAGCGGCATGCCCATAGATCCTAGATCTTCAGGCAAGCCATGCAATCACATTCCGTCCATCCAGCAGGTGGTCCAGTACCTGCGATACAAGCCAACATGGGAATAGAAAGCTCTGGCTTTGCGTAGTCATTTGCCATTACTCATTTAGAATCCTACTTTACTTAGCGTCTTGCCCAGAACTAATGCCACTTCCATACTCTCACTCTTTTCTCAAGGAAAAGCTTACTACAAGGCTTGGCTGATCTATGCTTCGGTGAGTAGTGGAACGGTAGTCCTATGAGTCCCTTCCCAAACACATTCTGTACTGGTCACGTAGTCTTGGAGGCAAAAGGACGTAAGGAGAGTAAAAAGTGTTGTTGTAACGCTTTGAAAGTGAATAGTAGGGTGTGGCTGTTTCTTTTGATAAGTATAATGTTTAAACAAATAATTACATTTATCTATACAAACACTTAAATCAATAGTTGTTTTCTGCTGAAGCGAATAGGTCCGTCACGCATAGCAAGCGCAATCTAGATGATGCCTTTGGAGATCCTTTGTATTTACATGAAGAATATAGATGGGAAATCTAGATATCGCCTTTGGAGATGCTTTGTATCTACCTAAAGACTATAACTAGTGTCAGGGACTAGGCAAGGGGTACTCGATAGTGGCAGTGCCTAGTATAGAGAGATTAATTACTAGTAAAGAAGGAGAGCTATCTACTCAAGCCAATTGTCAAAGCATAAGTGACCTAGTCAAAGAATTTCATGTACTCAATTCTCGTCATATAGCAAACGAATAAGCAACGCAGTCTTAGTCGTAATGCCAGAAGCCGTAACAAGTCTGACCTCTACCAACCAACGAGTTTCCACAAGCGTCTTTCAGTCTTTCAGTAGAATTCCGTAACTCTCGCCGCAAGCGCTCACTGCAAGTCCCTAGCGAAGAGAGTATGAATGTATCTCCATTAATGGACCGCGGTGGTTCGCGCGATCTGTATATATGACTGGGGAATTGGCAGAGTTATGGTGCATCATCTCATTCCTCGGGCCACGCTCCTGGCACAAAAGGCATAAGAGTCTCGGGAGAGCGATCCTTGATCGGAATGCATATTGTACTTTCGAAGGTGAGGTAAAACGGGTATCGGTCTTCAATGGGAATCCCCTGAGCCTCCTGGACTTGCTGGAGCAGAGCTTGGAACGACCAGAGTATGTCCAATTCTGTTTCGAGATCCGTGACGGAAGAAATCAGAGTATGACCTAGCTCAAAGTCTATACCAAAGTACCACGAGGGCGAGGGGGACCGAACGTTCTTATTATTACGGCATGCCCCAGCCCGAATCTCAAAAATCTCGAAAGCGGTACAACCGGATACATCCTTCGCACCAAGTTCAACACCGGACAGGTCAAATTCTGACACTGCTTGAATGATATCGGGATGCTTAGCGAACCTTATTGCTGTATGAAGTATCGTACCACATCTATTATCTTGAACATTGGCATTTGCCCCAGCTCGTCCCAATATCTTGCAACCCTGGGCGTTTCCTATATAAATGGCGTGATGAAGGGGTGTCACACCAAATCTATCGCAAAGCTCAGTATCTGATCCAAGTTCAAGAAGCTGCCTCATGCGAGGCAACGAATGAGATGTTTTCCCCCAGATAAGAGCTATTAGTGGTGTGGGTCGTCCATAGATAGAAGTTCTGCAATTGATATCCAAAAATCCCCCGAACAAGGCTTTATCGATAGCTAATAACTTTTCTACGTTTTCTCCTGCGCGGCTTCGACGGAACATTAATGTCTGATATAAAATATCAATCGACCGGTCTGTAATTGATGCGCCGGCATTGAGAAGCTGCTCGACTGAATTATAGCTTCCCCTCCATACAGCGGCGCATATCGGTGATATACTACCATTGTTCACATCGGCCCCATGGTGTGTCAAGATACGGATGTGGTCACTGTTGCCCAACCAGCAGGCATACCACAAAGCAGTCAGTCCAATACTGTCCTGTCTGTCAAGGTCTTCGGGTCGTGCCTCTATCTCAGCATCCAACGATTGACCAGTCATCCCATACACAATCTTATGAAGCTTAGAGAAGCCATTCCTGTCAAAGAATTCATCCCAGTCCACTCTGGGGACAATATCTAACACCAAGGGCGAACATGTCTCTTCTTTACCATTTTTCAGAGCAAGAATCAATTGAGACATTGCGGTGGCCTTTATCGAGGCATCGTGATACATTGGACAAAACCTCCCCAATAGGACATCAAAGACACCATACCACATAAGGCGATAATCTTCCCTGAGGCAATCGTAATTGTCCGAAGCCACTTGTGCAAGAAACAAGGCGGTTGTAAAATTTCCAAAGTTGAGAGCTACCTAATGATGCTAAAGTAAGCAGCCAAAAGACATATCAGATATTGCGATCACATACACGTATCAAAGACTGGCCTATGTGGTCCACGTCCCAGGGTTTAAGGTCTCCTGCGAATACGTATTCCTTCACAGTATCTAGGTCTCCAGAGCAGATTGCAACATAAGTCCGTGTATCGGATACGCGCGGAGCCCTAAGAAGAAGCTCCGGTCCGTAAAGAGGGGACGACGTGAACCAAAGAGAGATCATCCGTGCAGCCATCATGGTTGGCAGGAAGAAGCTGATATTAATGAACGTGCCTCTTTTTCCCTTGCATGACCGAAGACTGCAAGCGCCTCTGAAGAAAGGGAATTCAGCACCCTCGATTTTACTATTGCCGAAAAGCTTCCTCAGATTCCTAGGCGTGTAGATTGTCCAAGTTTCATGGCAATCGCATGTGCAAGCAGTCGGACAGGCCGCCTGGATCTGTAAATTCTGGATGTGAAATTCACTCCTAGATCGCAAACGAGGTCTTGCAACAATCGGTGTTATGGCCGCTGATTCGAGGCTTTCTGGACGTGCCACTGAGTTATCCAAGGCCACATTAACGTCTGTCTGGCGAAAGTCGCCCAACAAGCGCATCATCGCCACTTGAGTGGCTTGTGATTCCTCTATTCTCTGGCACAAGTGACTTAACAAAGCCTCCTGTCGTGGCAGAACACTAGTTATTTGAGCATTGAGTTGCTGTTGTTCGGAAGATAGGTCTTGAGTAACAATAGAAACGCGCTGCAGGACACCACTAATGCAGGGCCAGGAAAGTTAGTCAAGAGCACATAGGTGGACGCGGTGGACTCCAGGAGCGATATCGCTTTTGAAGAAGTCGAGACTCACAAATTTGCACTACAAGTAAGTGCTAGCAGGTTGAGTCGTATAGTACCAAGCTGATTTCGTAACCGCTCAACCTCGTTCACCTTCCTCAACCACTGCCATCTATCAACTTTGTCACTGGCTCCAGCTTTTGTCAATGTGTACTCGATCAAAGACCGAAGCTCGAGCAATTTGGAGCCAGCTTCTCCGGTCAGTGTCGCTAGTTCAATGGGCGGACTTCCCGAACCAAGCACGGTGCTTTTGACACAGTTAAGTACCATTTCAAGCTGCTCAACATCTTCGAGGAGGTCTTGCAGCCCCTTCGGTGCACCTTTAGCAGCTTTCAGGCGCCGCAAACCTTTGGTGACCTCATCGGCGGCACCAACGACAGCTATGATGCTGGCAGTAAGGGACAACGGGTCAGCCATCGTTGTTGCTGATTCAATGGAATACTGTCCTTCGGAGAAAAGGGCTAAAATGTCGCCAGGTCCGTAAACGCGGTTCACTGTCTGGTGACAAAGACCAATAAATGGTAGTTGTCGGCGTATTGACCCCTCAAAAGGCCAATTACCGGGGTCATGCCAAGAGCGAACCTATAAGTTGAAGCAGACAGCAGCGAAAAAGAACGTTCTCCGTCCGATATCAGACCACAGATTTTACAGTAAATTCACGGAGATCGAAGACGTCGAGGTTGCCTAAAGATATAAAAATGCTCAGCCTGACGCCTTCAGCCTAGGCTGATCTACCCCATGCACGCCCCATTTTGACTGACCAATACCAATCAGCCACCTGGGTGGACTTGCTCCTTACATGCCGCTTATAAGGCTGAGGCAACATTCCATCCATTCGCTCAAGATTTACCAGCTGTATCAACTGTCAAGTTATAGCTTGTCAATATCCAAGAGATCTCGGAGGAGTAAAAAAACCATTGCTAAAAATAACGTATAATTGCTAAGGAGAAGACAGGTAACAAGAGCGCGGTCTAAGTATACAGTATGTAAAACCATAGCCGAAAGTAAAACGGCGACTCGGAACGCTGATCTCAATGCTCGCTCCAGGTTCTAGTTCTACGGAGAAAGGCTCCTACTTTGCCGCATCTGATCCTCTAGTCGCAATAAACCTTCTATGGCTTGCGCAAGATGTTGGAAGACGTAGTGAGGAAACCCTTGAGCATTTGCTGCCAGATCGAACTCAAGATTGTAAGCAGTCGCTATTTGCGTGCCATGTAATTGACAATAAGCGATACATGACTTCATTTGTAGTCTTACATAGTGCGCCATCATGACGTTATTCCTTGGAGTAATCATGAAAGACCCAACTCCCTGTAGAATGCATCTCCATTTGGCTCGCGACCCAGAAATTCCTTTAAGGTCTCCATCTCATCCTGGCTTCCGCCCTTCTCGAGCACCATGTGTCTATATCTGCGCCCCTCCTTGCCGTCCATGGGGTCCTTCTCGAAGACAGAATGAAACATGTCTGCGCTGTACACCTGAGAGGAGAGGTAGCCGTAGTAGCCCGCATCGTAGCCACCAAGGAGATGACCAAAGGTTGTCTGGCCGTTACCTAATTTATACTTTAGTGTGTGTTTTGACTTAACGGCGAGACAGCATTGGAATCAAGCTTACCCCACTTGTAGCTTTGCCCAAGTTGGGCTGGTGAGTCGAAGTGAGAGATCTCACGATTTAATCTATTGTACATCTCGCTGAACTCGAAAGACTCAACCTCAGCGTGGCTTTTAGGTTCGTGAATTGTCATATCATAGATGCCGAAGTGCAGCTGTCGGAGGTTGAACAATGCGTCGTTGACATGCTTCGTCTTAATGAGATTCTCTATTAGCTTATCTGGTAATTGTTTCTCAGGTCGGGGCTGATCTTTGCCCGCTTGGTCGCGCCATGCGGCCTCGTACTCTGGGGATAGCCAAGAGTAATGGTGGCTAAGTGCCTTTAGTTGAGATGGTGTCCAGCACCAGTTCTCCAACATCTGAGACGGAGCCTCGACAAAGTCTCGGACAACGTTGGTACCATGGAAGTGGGAGTAGATGGTCTTAGATACAAGGTCATGAATACCGTGGCCAAGTTCGTGGAAGAGTGTAGTCACCTCAGAGTGTTTCAGAAGACTGGGTTTCTTGGGAGTTGGCTTCGAGAAGTTACAGACAAGTGCTGTAACTGGATAACGCCTTGTGCCATTCTCTTGCATGAAGCCAGGCTGCAAGTTGAAATTAGCTGCATGCCCGTATTTACCTGGACGAGGATGGAGGTCGAGGTAAAGATAACCAATGAAGCCGCTACCTTGGTCTTCGGAGTCCCAAACGCTAAAAACTTGTACGTCTGGATGCCAGACTATATCATCTCCCTTGCCTGAGGGCGAGATGGCGGAGCGGTCATCGCCTATGATCTCCACAAATGTCATACCAAACAGCGTCTCAAAGATAGTGAGCATACCGCGAATCGATGTCTCTAGAGGGAACCATTCAGAAAGCTTCTCCTGATCAAGGGAGAAATCTTGCTCGAGCATCATACGATCGTAGTAACGATGGTCCCAGAGAAAGTAGTAGCCATCAAAATCCTCTCCCATGGACTTTAACTCTTGCTTCTTCAAGGCCTTGAGAACTTCCATTTCAGACGCCCCACCTTGTGTAAGACGAGTTCTCAAATCTCCTAGAAAGTCATCAACAGTCTTGGGAGTCTTAGCCATCTTGTCTTCGATAATGAATGCGGCATGGTTTGGATATCCTAATAAACGAGCAGCCTCGTCACGCAAAAGAATGACCTCTCTGAAGATTGGTATGTTCTGAGGTAGCTTATTTTCGTTCTCGATGTATGCCTTCTTCCTGGTAGCTGGTCTCTTTGCATATTTGGTCGTAGGAATCAGGTCCGGGTATTTGAATGTCATCTTCAACTTTCCAGCGTTCTCGCCTTCGCCCTTAGCAAACAACGCTGTAACGTCCTCAGGAACGCCCTCTAGTTCTTCCGGGGTGAACCAGAGCCCTCCAACCTCTTCATTCAAGTTTTTCGAGAAGATGATACATAATGTACTAAGTCGTTTCTTGATCTCTTTATACCGATCCCTCTTTGGACCGGCAGGGAGACCTAGCCCACTGCGGATATAGGCCTTGTGCGTCTTCTCCAGAAGCCGCTGAGATTCAGGATCCAACTTTTCATCTTTTTTTAGAGCAGCCTCCACCAGCTTGTAGATGTCCTCGCGCATAGATGACTCAATGGAAAAATCGTCCATCATCTCCTCAGCTTTTGTAGATGCATCTCGTAGCTCCTGGTTGGTTGAGACCGATTGATAAAAGCCAATGATGTGATTTTCGAGGGCCCCTTGATTCTCGTCGGCAGCCAATGGCAGCATAGTATTTCCGAAGCATGCATCTTCTGGCTTAACCTCTGCCACGATCTTATCCTCGACGCCTCTCGATTTTTCGATGATCCGTTTCGTGTCCTGTATCACAGAATCTGGGGTACCAGTGAACAGCGGAGGTGCTTGTGGCGGATTCTTGAAGGCTTGCGGGACCATTGTCGAAGTGGTGAGTGGCCGAGTCGAGGAAATGGCCGGCCGTAGATTGCTTTTGGCACCGTAGGGGACGAGATGTTCAAAGATCGAAGACACCCTGGAGGCGAAGCGGGAGGGGGGAGCCAGGACGAGGGCGATACCGATAAAAAGGAGGAAGGAAACAGCGAACAACTTGAGAGGTCTGGAGAGAGCCAGTTTGCCTGGTGAAATTCGATGACACACGATTCAATATAAGTAAAGACCCTTGCAGCAAGGTCGAAAGCGATCGAGCAGTCACTGTAGCGCCATTCTAAAGGTCCACTATATGCCTAAGGATCGCATTGTATCTGCAAGGAATCATCGAGAGAGTGAGGAGATATTAGACATAACAGTCACCAACAGCATTGATGAGAAAGACAGTCCAGAGTTGCTGTCTTCTCGATCTGGACTGAGGGTCTCCATCTGGGGCAGCGATCTGCGGGCAGGGCTGAGCACAGCCACAAAGAATTAGATGCACCAGCCACATCAGAATACAGTTTACCTCCTCCTCCTGTCTACCCACGGTCTTCTTTATCTATAATGACAGGTATGATGCTACAGTATGGTAAAGGATGAATTTTCAGGTGGCTGCAAGGCCTGAATTGTGTAATAGAAGTGATCTTCTGTACGGAGCAGGAAAAAACAACAAATCACTCCTTACCTAAGTGCTCGACATGGTCCAACCTCGCCATTGACTTTATTGAGAGCATTATAGAATACTATGTCCCATGATATCTGCAACGAAGGAGACTCGGATGACTTCGGGGACATCGATGATGAAGACCTCCTGCTTGCTGAATCGAGTGACCGTGCCGGTCCCCATTCAACGAAACGGACCACTCCCGCAGACTTCGAGGATAATCCTGACTTAAAGAAAACAAAGTTCCATGGATGTCCTGACGCTATTAAGTTGGCCGAAGGGATTCTGCAAAAGATATGGGGGTTCTCCAAGTTCAGACTCAAACAAGAGGCCGCCATTGCGCGATTGATCGAAGGCGGAAGTGCCGCTGTAGTGTTCCCAACTGGTGGTGGGAAGAGTCTCGTGTATCAGATTCCCGCTCTAGCTTTCGATGAGTACGACGAGCTAAGTGGACGCCCGCCTGGTCGAGGCGTAACTCTCGTTGTTAGCCCCTTAATTGCACTTATGAAGGTAAATACTCTGACGCGTTCATATTCCTGGCTAAGAGTGAGAATCAGGATCAAGTAGATGCTTTGAAAAAGCGCGGAGTGGCAGCAGCAGCCATGGACTCGTCCCAGAGCCGTGAAGCTTGGCTGGAAACTTGTGATAAATTGCGGAGAGACGAGTTGAAATTACTGTGAGTAGGCGTTGTTTTTCTTCGTATACGATAGGCACGCGTCATTATTCCTATTGTCCCGGTAGTCTGAGATCAAATCCTGATGCACAGGCTTGCAGAGATGTATGCTGAGAATTCTTAGCTATGTAGCGCCCGAACGCCTCAATAACGAAGGGTTTATTGCGATGATCAACGCTACGAAAGTGCGCCTCATCGCCATTGATGAGGCTCATTGCATCTCCGAATGGGGACACGCATTTCGTCCAGACTATCTTAAAGGTAAAAGTGCAATTTGGGGTCCTTATTTAGTATTGGCCTGACGGAACGATGAATTAGTGGCAAGATTTGCAAAGGAAGTCCAGGCAGAAAGGGTCCTATGTCTGACTGCTACGGTTCGCTTCAACCGATACTTTGTCCTAATGGACGTATTAATACAAACCTGACAATGTGTAGGCCACTCCGAAAGTCGCCGATGATATCTGCGCTTCGTTCGACATTGACAAAGATGGGGTTTTCCGTACTACAACATATCGCCCAAATTTACGCTTAGAAGCGAAGGCTTTCATGTCAGGCTCCGAGAAAGAGGCCGATCTGAAAGATTTCCTGAAGAAAAATCCAGGCCCGTCCATCATCTACGTCCAAACGCACGAACAGACTGAGACAATATGCGAAAGCCTGAAGAAAGCTGGGTTCAATGCTCACAGCTATCATGCTGGAATGGCTAACGATGTTCGGACTAAAGTCCAAGACAAGTTCATGGCTTCGAGCAAAATTGTGGTAAGCGATTGAAAGATCATCATCTCAGTGCAATGATGCTAAGATCTGGAACTCAGATTGTGGCTACTATTGCTTTTGGGATGGGTATTGATAAACCCGATATCCGGAACATTGTCCATTATACAGTGCCAAAGAGCCTCGAGGGCTACTCCCAGGAAATAGGACGTGCTGGTCGCGACGGACTTCCAAGCACTTGCCTAATATACCTGTGCGCTGAAGATATAGCCATCCTGGAAGAATGGTCTCGGGCCGACGTGCCCAGTCTAAGGAGTGTCAAAGGTTTAGTTGGGGAACTGCTAGAACTCCATCGATATGCCAAGCCAGGGGAGGTCATCGAGCGTAACCTCAACGACGAGTCAAAAGAATGGGATATTCGCGTAAGCTCTAGACCATTTCCCACTTCCATAAACAACTTCATGTTGACAAACTTGCACAGAGAAACGCCCTCGACCTCCTAAACGCCCAACTCGAACTCCGCTTCCCCCTCATCCGGTCCATCACCCCCAAATACTCCCAATACAAATACACCAAATCCCCCTCCTTCTCCCCCCGCCTCTCCGCCGACACCTCATCCACCACCCTCGCCATCCTCAAATTCAGCAAAACCGCCATAAAATACACCCACATCGACATCGACTCTGCCGCCCGTCTCGCTGCCGTCCAACGCGAAGATATCGTAAGACGATTGCAGGAATGGCATAATAGCGGCACCATAGAATTATCTCCTAGTGGCGTAATCAATCGTTTTCGTGTCTTGAGGGAATTTCCGAAGGGGGAAGAAGAGAAGAGCCGGATTATCGATATGATTTACGCACAGATTGAAGCGAGGGAACAGAGTGATATCGACCGTATGCACGCTGTCATCGCTCTCATCACTTCAAAGAACTGTCTTGCCCGCGAACTCGCGAGACATTTCGGCGACGAGGCTTCCCTCCCCCTCTCTGGCTGTACAAACTGTACGTTCTGTAGCACGAAAACGGCAGTTATTTTCCTTGGCGCAAAGAAGAAATTAAAAAAGGAACCAATTAATGAAGGGAAGATCAAAGCGGTTTTGGCGGCTACGGGGGTTAGAGATGATGCGAGATTTTTGGCTAGAGTGGCTTTTGGGATGATGAGCCCGAGGGTGGGGAGTGAGAGGTTGGGGAAGAGTGGGGTTTTTGGGAGTATGAGTGGGTGTGATTTTGAGGTGAGTTTTTCCTGGGTGGTGGTTGAGTTGGTGGATACGTACTGACTAGAATTATAGGAGCTTGTGAAGCGGTTTAGGATGGAGTGTGAGTAGACGGCAGATTTCGCGTCGTCGTCCGGAAGATCTTGCAGGCTAGGCTTGCTTGTGGAAAATTGGTTGGACATAGATTTATTTATCCCATGGATTTCTTCGAGCAAAAGTGTTCCAGATACCCCCAGAAGTAATTGTTGTGCGAAACAAAGAAGAATACGAGCTTCAGCAATAGCATGTCGTATAATCATAACCGTACCTCTCATAACGATAACGCTGGGTATCACACCAAAACCGAACATCAAACACCAAAACCGAACATCAAACACCAAAACCCCCCTGCCCTACACTCTCCCTACCCCCCTACTCGATGGCGAGCCATCCCCTGCCCCATCCATCGCCTCCCCCTCCTCCAGCCCAGGCGAAGGCGAAGGCGAAGCCGCCGGACTAAACGCCACCTTCGGCCTACTCTTGAAAACACTATCATACCCCGCTCCCGGCGTAAACAGCTCCTCTGGCGGTGTCAAACCCTTCATTTTCGAAGCCTGCTTCCTGGGCGTCTCGAATGGGTTTGTGGGGTAAATTTTCGAGCTGCGTCGCTCGTGCATTGATGATTTACGAGATGTTTGAGGTTTGGGGTTGGATGGAAGGAGGGAGATGGATTGGCGGGTTCGTTCGAGGAGAGTTGTTGTTGTGGTGGCGGAGGTGGTTTTGTCACTCTGGGGCATTTCTTCGGTGGCTATGGCAGGCGCGTGGGGTGGTGAAGACCCATCTGGTCGTAGGCCTTGAATTTTGCTAGGGCTGGCGAAGGCGATGGATTGACGGGTTCGCTCTGCGAGGGAGAGTTTTGGTTTGGCGGGTGTTGGGGCCGCGTTGAGGGTCATGGAGATGATTTTTTCGGCGAGAACGTCATCTTCATCTAGGATTCTGGTCTCGCTGTGCCCATCTGAGATACTCGAGATGACATTCCTCGTTGGAACTACGACTGGTTCAATAGGAGGCTTTGAGCGACTGCCATCCCTATCTTCATAACCGGCTGAATCATCCGCTTCGACCCTAATAGTAGAGCTTGTTCCACCATTTGTGAAACGAACAGCATTATCAGGTGAGGCGATCTCATGCAGCTGGCTTCCAGAGACTTCGGAGAAGCTAGAGTTGTGCGAGCCATTACAACTGGGTTCGCTGAGGGAGGCATGATCTAGTGAATCCCTTCCGTGAGCTTCAGGACCTTGGTCTTCCTCCCCGGCCTTACGGACAACGCTGAAATGCCTTGAAGAAGAAGTTGAGGGCTTTACCGGGAATCTAGGCGTTTCTGGCATCGCAGGTGTTGGAGACGTTTCATTCGTCAACTTTTTGAGCTCCCAGTCACTTTTCCTCGGGCTCTTCCTTGGACTAAAGACTAGGTCCCTCTCTCTCCGTTTCTGATGCTCCTGCTCATTGCTCGTACTACGCGTCAAAGATAGGTCTTGCGCCTGTGACACGACTTTTGGTTTGGTGTCTCTTTGTATTGCTTCCTTGAAGTCTTTCCATTGATTCAACCTGGACTCTTGGTTTGCTACACGCCTTTCCAAATCCTGCAATAGCCCTTGGCGAATCGTACTACTCTTTCCATCAAAATTGCCGCTCGATACCTCCGGCCATACGTCTTGGAATGGCCTTTCCAGCAGAGAATCTCTCAATCCGTGCTCTTCACCCTGGGTAACAACAGTAGCCAAGTCCGGGTTGCCCTGCCAATGCTTCTCGAATAGTGTTGATAGCCGTGATACCATATTATCAGGTATTTTGTTTTCATCCAAGAATTCTTGCGTCTGCACCACGGCTTCAAACCTTTTATCAAGCTCCTTCTCTTTTGCGCTCAAGGTACAGCTAAAGCTTTGGTACCTCGCTCGAAGTTCCTTTTTCCTTCGTAATAGCCCTGTAAGTGAAGCTCGATGTGCGATCGCTAGAGGCAGAAGGGATTCATGCTCCTTCGCAGTAACCTGCTTTGCAATGGCAAGCCGTCCAGCAATGCTGACTTTGCCAGCATCCCCCGCAGCCAGTACTTTCCGTAAGACGACTGTAGAAAGTGAGGCGAGTAGTTCTTGGAGCTTTTCCCCCTTGCAGTCATCGAACATGGATTTCCTCATTATCGTCTCCTTGCCCAGGTCTCCATTCTTCTTGAGCTCATTGAGGCATCTGAATAGGGCGGCACGAAGGTTAAGTGATTGCAACGGCTCGAGCGGTGGGAAGAAGGGCTGAAGTTTCTAGCGCCGGTGTATCAGCATAAGCGTATGTGTTGAATCATCCAGCTTGTCCTGACATCTTTTGTCTCCTCCGGGTCCCATAGCTCAAACAAACGGTAAAACGCCCATTCAGCGCACTTGATACGATTCTTCTCATTCTGCAAAGTATTCTTGCTGATGAATGTTTGAGCGGAGATTGCCGGCCAGTCTTCGCATCTATCAAGGTCGAGGAGATGAACGTTGGTTAGGAATACTGATAGGCTGGAAGTCGCGTGCGGTGATGCTGGAGGCGCTTGTGGTTTGCTCATGCTGGCGACTGTTGATATAAGACATCGCCTGGCAAGTTATGTTGCAAACAATCAACGCGGTTTTGGTAGCACAATCCACGAAAATGACAGTGTGATGAGGGGTGTTTGTGGGAGTAAACAGTTGCCCAGACCCGTTCCTGACGCTGGCCCCGAAACGGTCTAGATCCGGGTAGGACGGCCACTAAACGCTGAGCCCGAAAGTGCCTTGCCTAAGCGATCTTTAGGGATGCTCCCCGGATAACTACAGCTACACATTGTGTTAGATGTCAGATTTATATTGCTGCATTCTCTGATTGTTGTAGAGCGTTGCTGGAAAGCAAAGCCTCGTCAAGTTACGCGTTTGTGTCCTTATCGTTACAATCATATGAGAGTTTCCATATAAAAATCTCGTCCTCTCCTTCACCTTTGCTACCTCATTCACACAACGTCACTCTGCAGCTCTCCCTCACTTCAGCAATTCACTCACTTTAGCAACACCCTCATAGCAGCATTCTCATTTCAGCAACTTCCTCACTTCAGCAACTCCCCCACTACAGCAAATCCCTCACTACAACACTCTCAATAACATAGACCAGCCATGTCAGCTCCGTTACCTCTCACAGACGCCAACGGCACTTCGAATCCACCCACCAAACCTACTACAACCTTTGAACCATCCTCCACCGCTCCCCCAGCAGACAATCTCCTAACAGAGCCATGGTCCGTTCAATCAGGTACCTCCCCCCAACATCCCATCTCAATCTTATTTCTAACACCCACCACCACAGTCCTCACCACCCTCCCCGCCCCACCTCCTCCCTCCCCCCCCACACCAATCCCCTTCTTCCACCTCCTCACGCGTCTCAAAACCACCAAACGCGAAGGCTGGCGCCGCATGGGTCTCCTGAACGGCGAATCCATTTCCGACCACATGTACCGCATGTCCATCATCACCATGCTCGCTCCCCCCTCCCTCACTTCTAAACTCAATATCCCGCACTGTACGAAAATGGCGCTCGTGCACGACATGGCGGAGGCGCTGGTGGGGGACATCACGCCCGTGGATCCGGTATCGAAGGGGGAGAAATCGAGACGAGAGGCCGAGACGATGGAGTATTTGAGTAGGGAGTTGTTGGGGAAGTGGGGTGGAGGGGTGCAGGGGGAGGGGATTAGGAGCATATGGGAGGAGTATGAGGAGGGGAAGACGTTGGAGAGTGTGTTTGTGCATGATGTGGATAAGTTGGAGTTGTTGTTGCAGATGGTGGAGTATGAGCGGATGAGGAAGGAGGAGGGGTACGATTTTGGGGAGTTTGCGCATGTGGCGAGGAAGATTCAGTTGGAGGAGGTGAAGGTGTGGGCGAGGGAGGTGCTGAGGGAGAGGGAGGAATTTTGGAAGGGGGTGGATAAGGTGCCGAACATGGCCAATGTGCTCAATGAATTATGATTGCATGATAATGATGGGGTTCGAGGGTTGCTTTAGCGAATAAATACTATGGCTCACTGCCACCTTAGACCTAGAATAATGACCAAAAACTATCCGGCAGCAAAGACCATGGACCGTAGCGTGGTATGAATGAATTATAGTGGTACTATGGAGGACTTCCAGACAACTCCAGACCTTACAAACGAGCAGCGACAACTATCCCAGAACGCCTCAAGCGAGCATCCACCACGCAATACCACTTAGGGATACGGTGGAAATGGTCAAACGCTCATGAACATCACTAATCGCATCCCTCAGAAAGCATACCTCGCCAGTAAAGCACCAGCGAACATTACAGCCACCGAACACCACAGGCCAAACCCTCCAAGTCGCGTGGCCCCATCCGCGAAATCGACCCCTGTCGGAAGAACTTTATATCCAGTAGGGACACTGCTGTTTATAAGACCGGTAGGATAGAGCAAAAGGCTAGACCCCATACTAATAGGCGCAGTAGGCCCGATGGTATTAGCGTATGCATAGGAGGTGGTGGAAGGCGTATTGAAATCGTTAACACCGGTCAAAGTTGGACCAGGTAGGGGATATCCATCAGCACCGGCCTGAATCCGCGAGGTTGTCTGGCTTGCTCGGCCTACAGTACCTGAAGGTGGTGATGGGGATAGAGCAGGCGTCGTCGTAGGCGTGTTTGAAAACGTGGGTACACTGTTGCCGGTGATCAAGAATTGGGGGGAGTAGTTCGTAGCACTTTTTGCGCTTTTAGTAGAATGCTAATAAGAAGTGATTCAATGGGGAAGGGATGTTTTACCCCGACTGCGTTATTGAAAGAGCGTAAGTGCCCGTTGGAGCAGATTCAGGCGGCGTCCATGTGTATGAAGAGCCGCTAACGCCATCTTCAAAAAAACATTAGTATTGTGTTGGGGGAGCAGGGATTGCCCGACTAACTTGCTACCGTGTAGACTCTCATAAGCATCTGCGTTGGCCCTTTTAGAAGATAAATGGTGACTGGCTACGCAAGTTTTCTTGTCAACATGAGGTTCGCAGTAGCTGAGCAACGATACGTACAGTGCCATCACCACCCCATGTGAGTGTGAAAGGAGTACCAGCAGCGATGCCATTGTATGCGTTATTCGTAAACATAACTACAGCTTGGGCACAGAGCGGGGCCAACAGAGCAGTGGCAATAGTGACGAAACGCATGATGGATTCTGTTTCAGTGATCCGTAAACGAGTGTTGTGCAGTATTGGCAAACGAATGTAATGGTAGCAATAGTAATAGGAGTACTGGACAAGTTTTGAATAGACGATACTGGGGGCTGTGATGTTGTAAGAGGTTTGGGACAAAGACCCATTTTTAGTAAGGACCAAGCATTTCGTTGTTCCTTCCTGTTGCGTTTGGTAAAAGAAGGTGGAGATTGGAAGGCGCAACTCTAGACCATGATCTAAGAACAATGCCAATGCGACTGATGAGCCTACCTACTTGAATAAGACCAGAGACCAGAGCCCAGAGAATAGTTTCATGGATTGGCTTAATCTTTTTGTGTGTTCTACTAAGGTACCGCGTCAGACAACCAGAAGTAAAGTGTTACATAGGCTCAAAATACATTTCTACTTACTAATGCCCAAGCAACTTCAATATTGGCCAGTGCTCGCGGGTTTAGATCGTTGACCGTCTATCAAGGTAGATTGACAAAGTGGGGAATCAAAGCATAGAATGAAGGACTATCAGTGATAGACATTATATCCTTACGATGAGAGCCCTCGTTTCTCCGACTCGCTAAAGAATATGATCATTCGCCAGAGCTTCTTCACCAGAACCTCGGCCTCTTCATCCAGAGCCTAAGAATGCACTCGTTAGTTACGTCTCTATCAACTGAAAGTACTGGAAAGCCTACCCCTTCGAGTTCCTCCACCAGAACCTGAGGCTCGCCCCTCTTACGAATATGCTCTTCAGCAACTTCCACCAGCATCTGCTCCTGGACACCGAGATATTCCACGATTTTCTTCTCAACAAACGGTTTGAGCTGTTCGCTAAGCACTGTCTCATCGACAAATTCCCACTTGACAGGCCATTTCCACAGCCCTTCTTTATCCGAAGGGATGTCTGCCGCCAGCTGTCTGGCAGCTTGTGCTCTCTCTTCTTCGGTGAGGCCCATGGCATCGGCGGCATTGTCGAACTTGATGGGAATAAGCGTTCTCTTTGTAGAGCTATCGGCTTCCTCCTCATCTTCGAGTAAGCCTTCGACTTCAGCAACAGTTCTCCTACCTGTAGCAGCCGCTTGTGCTTTCTGGGCAGCAGCACCAAGTGACAACTTGAATCTTTGTGGTTCTCGAGGTGCTTTGTTGTCTAATTCCATTGCTTGTCGGTTGAGGAAGTCGTCGGCCATACCTCTGGCCTGCTCTCTCTGTTGTGCATCTCTAGCCTTTTCTCTCTCTTCTGCGTTTCGGTCCATGTCATCCATGGCTGCTTCTCTACTTCTGAAAGCCGCTCGGTTCCGAATCCACATACTCCGATCAAGGTAGTACTCCTCGACTTTTCTGCTGGCTTCAATATCGTCGTTCCACTCTCTTAATCGCTTCGCCACAGCTTCCTTCTCCGCCTCCTTTTGCGCTTGTTCCTCTTTGTCTCGCGTCTTTTCTCTCTCCACAGCTGCAGTACGACTTCTCTCGCGGTTCAGCCATCTTCGCTTCTGATCCTGATAGAGTTTTTCAAGATCTGCCTCTTTCTTCTCTTTTTTCCGGCGCTCGATTTCTTCATCACTCGCGTCGCTGTCTTCATCTTCCCGGTCAATCAAGCCCGCCGCACCCGCTCCGTTGATGCCACTGCCATTAACAAAGGTGACACCTTTCTGATAATCTCTGGGCATTTGTGATTCTGTGTAGCCCTTTGGGCCAGCTGGAGCATTGGGAACACCTCGGTCTCTTGGGCCTACAGGAATACCATTCGCCCCTCCAGCAGGACCACTTGGTGCTGAAAGCGGCGGGGACGCGAGTCGGCTAGACCTTGTTTGGGCCGTATTGCGTCTTCTCTCCATTGCCTCAAGCTCTTCCTCCCTTCGAAGTCGCTCCAGATCCCGACGAGTGCTGCGGTCTCTGAATGCCTGTATCTCCTTGGCCACGGTTTCCCGCATTTCTGCAGGTATATCAGAAAGTTCATCATCGGCTGAAAGTGGAATAGTAACAATTTCTGCATCCGTCTTTTCGTCCCCATTCTGCATGGAGTAGTCGCCGTCGCGATCTACAATGGACATGTCGTTTGTCTGAACAGGTGCTGAAGGATTAGTCAGGTCTGCAAGCACTCTAGCGAGGGTACTCTTGGCTGCATCAAGACGTAGCTGAGCTTGTATTGGGTCTTGATCCCCTCGAGAAGCCTCCCATTGCTCCAGATAATTATATGACGAGTCATCAACCGTAACCTAGAATTCATAGTCAGCCCCATCAAGGCTTGCCATCATGATCAAGAACGACGTACTAGCAATTTACTCTTCTCCACTTGAACACCTTCACCATCTTCCTTGACTGCTTGTGGCTTGACGGGGACTTCGACATCTTTCAGCACCTCTACGGCTGTAGCAAGACTTTCAGGATCTTCGTACTCTGCAAAGCCAAACCTGCATGCCTTGTTGTCTGCATCCATTGCTCTCGTCCATCGCCTTAGATTCCCAGCGGCTCGTAGAATTCGCTCAATTCCATCGTCTCCCCCGGCACCTTCCGTGATCCCTCCGATGAATAAGGTACGAAGTATTTCATCTTTTGTAGGCGGTACCAGCTGCATCATGCTCTCACGTACAGCCTGTCTTTGCGCATCCATACCCTGATTAGAGCCCAACCCGGGACGGGAGGATCGAGACTCTTGATCTCGCCGGCCTGGATCTCCTCCCTGCGTCATGCTAGGTTTAGAAGGTCCCGTGCCGAGACGTATGACGGGTGCGTGCAAGTCGAACTCAGGCATGTTGGCTGGGGGTTGGAAATTGGGGGGAAAGCCGCCGGGTCGACCAGGCTGCTGATTGTTTGACTGCATGCCTGGTGGTGGGGCAACACCTGGAGCAGCTGTGAATTATTAGCTTATGAATTGAGCTTGCCAAAGTCTGGCCTTACCCATTCCTGGCGGAGGTCCCATACCCGGAGGGCCATTGCTTCCAGGAAAACCCCCGAAGGATGGAGGCCGTCCATAAGGTGGAGCTTGTAGCAAGTCTTGTCAGCATTCACGGTAGCACAGGAGATAGAAGCTGTTCGAAGCACTGCTAGCGCGCTGGAGATTACCTTGATAATTATACATTCTGGAGTGTCGCGAGGTCTTGTAGGTTTAGGCTTCAGGATGATCTAAGAAACTTAGGCGAAGTGTTCCACTCTGGCAAGTCCATCAGTGTTAAGAGGGTCAGGGTGGTCGAGATATGAGGCTCGTAAAGAAAAAGTGAAGATCGGTACGTGCCTGATGCCCTACCAGAGAGCCAAAATTTGTAGGGCTGACTGATAGAACTAGCGCGGAAATTTGCCGGGTAAGGTAGAACTTGGATTCCTTCTCCAAACAGACCAAGACAGTACTGTACATAAGAGGCCGCTCCCATGTACTTGCTCCGCCCCCTCAATTGCCTTCGCACATGCTGACGTGTCTTGTTGTCAGTCATGGAGCTTCGACGTCTCGGCGATCCCATCCTCAAAACTCGTGCAACTCCATTGCTCTCATTTCTCGCCCCTTCAGTATCTCAGTCATGGTGTTTGATAGCTGTCTCTCGCTCAACAAGAACTTAT
This sequence comes from Cladonia borealis, assembly GCA_018257855.2. Classification (NCBI taxonomy): domain Eukaryota; kingdom Fungi; phylum Ascomycota; class Lecanoromycetes; order Lecanorales; family Cladoniaceae; genus Cladonia; species Cladonia borealis. The sequence continues at coordinate 1,663,606 of JAFEKC020000013.1, forward strand.
CTAGCCAACACCCCCAGAAACCCCAGCTCTAGTTTCCATACCACCACATGTCGAGGCGCCGAATCACCAGCCGTGCCGGCAGAAATTGGAAAGCCTGAAAAGAACCTACCCAGGCCTAAAGCCTCCCCCACAGCAGATCTCAGCTTCCTCAAAAAACCCCAGAAAGATTCAGCTAAGGCTCCGCCCAAGTCCCCCTTCCCAAGAAGATTTGCTGCAGACCAGAATGTGGCAAAGCTTCTGGATCAAACCCTGGATAGTCTTCCCAACCCCGCCAAAAGAGAGCTTTCAACACCCAATATACAATCCTCCGCTGATAAAACGCGAAAAGCTTGGGGGACTTTCTTGGAACGCGAGCGGGGAGCTCGAACCCCAGGCCAAGTCGCTCAAAGCATGGACTTTCCAAGACCAGCGGATCCCCAAGGCAATCCTTCAGCCAGCCTTCTTAACAACATCAGATTAAAGCCTGCAGTACGTGCCAAGCGTACAATTCGCTCGCGTCCGACCGTTGGCCGTACCATTGAAGTCTATCAAGAGGGGGGCCAGCATGTTGCTGGTGCATTAAAGAAGCTAGATATCCTCTGTTCAGTCAACAGGATCCGCAGTGATCAATCCAGGCAGCGATTTCATGAACGACCGGGGTTGAAGAGAAAGAGGCTGAAAAGTGAGAGATGGAGAAGGTTATTCAAAGCGAGTTTCAAAATGACGGTGGCGAGGGTACAGGAGATGAGGAGGAAAGGGTGGTAGTTATACATATAGGCCCTGTCCTGTTCCAAGATCTATGGTAATGGTCATGGTGTGGCTTGCAGGGCAAGTACAGATGGCTTGAAGAGGATCAATTGGTGTGAAAGCGAGAACATATTAATGCAAGAAGTACCGAATATAGAATATGCTGGAAGCGCGCTTTCGCATTTAAGAATATCACAGCTTGCTCTACAACGTTGCTTGGTTGCGGAGCTGTTCTCCTACTTACAGCACAGATATCTACTCCTACATGGATGCAAGGCAGTCGGAAACTAAGCACCCGAAAGAGCTTGGTTTGGTAATGGCGCTCGACGCCGAGTAGATGTTTACCTCACTCCGATCTCAGAGCATCGAGGCCAGCTACTAGTGGGAGGAATCTAATCTGGGCCTAGGATTGAGTGGGTTCGTTGAAAGACTAATTTGAAACCGGCTACTCTCCATGGAATCAACCAAATTTGAAACCAATGAGGTCGAGCTGATATAATCTCGGGAAGTACATAAGCCCACTTTACGTTAACTGCACCTCTAGACATTTTGTCTTGCATCTGGTGCTTGGACCAACATAGGGCCAAGAATCACACCATTGCTTCAGCTGAATTAGTCTCTGCAAGAGGCCTATTTGTTGAGTAATGACCCAAGACAAGAGGTCTTTCTCGGTCAATTTATGGATCAGGATAATCTCAACGATCTGGCAGAGGCCCGTTGGGAGAAGAAGCGGAAGGCTATTCAGGAATGCTTCACTAATGGTGGAGAGTGTCCACTCATTGACAACTGGCCTTTGGGTGACCCGTGAATCATCATACATCTGTCCGTGAGAAAGGAGTTTAGAGTGGCTGGACGAAGGGGCTTACCATCCTCAGTTCCCATCGCTCGCCGTAAACACAGTCATAGGCGTGTGTTGCCTGGGTACAGCCAGATCAGGACATCCTATCTTGGGATGCTAGCGAGTTTCTTTTTGGCCAAAATTCTTTGCGAATGCCGACGAAATCGCATGTTCTCATTGTTGTTCTTGTAAATTCAGCTGTGGCGAGCGCATCTTATGTATGACGCTCTCTAGGCACGATCAAGTATGCGCATAACCGCTCGCCATTACTTGTTCATGACGATTTCAGCGGCATTATCTGGAACATATCTAGCGCCACTGCCGGATCTCTGATAATTGACGGATGGCGCGTGTATGATTTTCACGGCTTGTCTTCACCATCCCTGTCTCAAATTGGCAAACTCTCGTGTCGAATATTCTACTACCACCTCAAATCATGATTGGGACCTTTTTCGGACTCCTTTCTATTCTCATTATCGAAGCGTTCTCGGCCACGGTGATTCAACCTTCTCAAGGTTCGATAGCCCCGGCAAATGCGTCTGCGGTACAGTCTCAGCCGCTGATCCTCGCGAATGCCTCGTCGAATGGTACTACGTCTGCGAACGATCTTGCAATAACGTGCGATCATAAACTAGGCCATAACCTTCGAGTGACTAGTTGTAAAAGCATTTTCCCACTTTTGCGGGCAGGCACTGAACAGTATATTTTCGCTGACCGAAGTTCTTCGCCGTCTCTACGATACGATATCGGTCTTCCATACCGCGTTCAAGGTCGTAAGTTGCATGAATGCCAAACCAGATGTGAAGTGCTATCTGACCGAGAGTTGTAGTTGATGGAACATGCTTTGTAGAGATATTGGTTGATCCAGGCAAGGCTTCAGGTCAGATGAGTCTGACAGAATTCGGTCAAGCAGCTTTCACTTTGTTCGACACTTGCGTGGTACATTATGGCTATGGTGGTGTCGCAGCCAATGTAGGTGAGTGCAGAGATAGTAGCAAGCAGAGACAGCAAAGACAAGCTGTCATATCTAGCCCTGCAATCTTTAAGACCGGCAAGGTACTAAGACTGTGTTCTTAGGCCGAGACAACAACATCCAAATTGTAATCGGCCGCCTTAAACCGAGTGTTAACTGTAAGAAGCGCACTCCCGGTCCTCCCTGGAAGTCATGCTCTGATATCCTCGCTACAATGGACGTATCGCTGGAAAATGTAACATTCGGACGGCGAGGAGGCCCGGGTGTTGGGGAGACTCTTCCCTTCTTTATACAGTCTAGTAAAGCTCCATGTTCATTTTCCAATTCTCTATATCTGTATTGGACTAACATTCAAAAGCCGACAGTAAGTGCCGAGTGAAGGTTGACAGCACCACTCAGGCCATAAGTACTTCCTCGTGGTATGAGATTTGGGAAGGAATAAATTCCATTGCCTATATGTGCGTTAGACAGACAAAGCTTGGAGGGCAAGCTTCGAAACTCGGTAAGCAACAAGCGTGCAAAGCTTATGCAATTGAATTCTGGATCCTGATTTTGTTAACGCAGGCTCCCTTAAGACGCTTACACTTGAAATGTCACTTCAAGAAGCTGGTGTTGATTTGTCGAATGCGACTCTGCTGAACGCATCGTCTGGGCCGGAAGATCTGTTACTGCTCTCGGCTGGAGCGCAGAACTTTTCCTCAGTAGAGGCTTCGTGAACTCAACCTTCTCCCACTGTTCTTTTGTCATCTGAACAAATCCTGTGATGGGGACAGGTTCTCTTCATTTCTTGCTACAGCAGGTGAATAACTGAACGACAGAAGCATTATGTACTTGCGATTCGTCCTTCGGACTCATTCGCACGGTCTGACTATTATCCTGCCGTGCCTAGAATGGTAAGAGAATAGAGCATAAGTCATGCATATAACGGGAATGTTTAAGCTGGTTTCAACACTTATTAAGCTCCTCTAAAGCAGCAAATTTCTTTATCACCCACTTATTAAGTGCGAAAACGATATAATAAAAGGTTAGAAACCTCTAAAACTAAAATTTCTAAAGGTAATAATAGGATCGACTTATCAGGTATTAGCTCTATATGCATGACTTATGCCCCATTTTCTTACAATCCCGTCAACAGCTTCGCTTCTAGAGTTCCCTGGATAAATGTTCCAGCTTGGTCTTTATCAGTCTTGCCAAGATATGCGCGATTCGTGCTACAGCAAGTCAAAGCGCTATGCTATATCATGCATCCAAATCACTCGTCGTTCATACACTTCGCTCTCCTGGGTTGAATTCACGTCACCGTCCGCTGGTTTTGATGGAGATTGTTTCAAAACTGAATACTCTTCACAGTACTTGGACTACCCTTCTTCCAAGTTCTGTCTCATAAACACAGCTAGTGTCAGCAGCAAGTGCACACAGCATTGCGAACAAGACTGCGCGGTAGACCAGTAACGTTCTCATACCCATATCAGCAGGCGATGCTTTCCCCCGTATGAGCTGTTTGGAGCCTGCCAGGGGGGATTCCGTCCCAGGAGCATGGTGTGAGTCTGGCCCTTCCAACCGTGCTAAATTGCGATTCGTATCTCCATAGCCATTGTTGTTGTTGTTGTCTGTCGTCTGTTGAGGGCCCATTTCAACTCTGCGTTTGGTGGGCTTCTCCGGAGCGGGCTCTTTCCTTTGCGGTACCTTGCCCTTCCTGCGTCTCCTGATCGATGGCGCCTTCCCCTCATATGTTCGGATAGAACCCCTTGTTTTCGCACCATTGTGAGGACTGCTTTCAGGAGAATAATATTGGGAATCGTCTGATGACCTTCGGTTGTCACTCCACGACCTAATATTACCATCATGACGATGTTTTCGGAAATTGTTCAATGTCCTCCGTTCGCCTCTCCTTGTTGTGATATCGTCGTCAGAGAAAGATTCTTGGGAGTCGCCTATAGACGCTCGACGGCCTTTTTTCGGCCTAGCGCTTTCGTCGGAAAGATCGTCTAGGTCAACTTCTAATGACGAAGTCATCACTGTGATATCGCGTGGTAAGGAGCCAGCTTCGCTTGTTGACAAATATTCCTCGTGGGGCAGGCCCTTGTTGATGCTCGTTCTAGGAAGGTTTCTCTCGCTACTATCAGAGTAAATTTCTGCGTATTCCACATCGTTTGTATTTCGTTCGACAAGCCTGCGAGCTCGCTCTGGCAGTTCTTCGGCAGACTCATCTTTCGGCTTTGCCTCATTTGAAATGACGAGAGTGTCTGTCTGAGGATTGGTGGTATCAACAGAAGCATTTCTATATCTCCCCGCCAGTTGTTGAGCAGTCTCAACACTCGTCTCTTCTCTGTGAATGACTAACGTGCCTGGTTGAGAAATAGAGATGGTACCAGAGCTGTTTCTACGATACCTTTTCCGTAACGCTTGAGAGGTCTCATCACTCGCCTTTTTCCCCTGATAAAGGACTAAGGCACCTTTTGAAGAACTGGCGGTAGGATCAAAGTCGCTTCCATGAGGACTTCCCGGCAAGTCCTTAGTACGTTCACCTTTTGTGTCTCTCCGCTTGCGGATGAGCAGCGTCTCTCTGTCAACATCAGCGGTGGACTCGAATATGCCTTCTCTACTTTTTCTTAAAGAGTCTTCGGTGGGTTGATCCTCCGCTTTTCTCTCTCTGTAGACGACCATAGTGCCTTGGGTAACTCGACTTGGGACCTCTGGCCTCCGGTTCCAATTGAAGCCCTCGGAAGGCTGTTTCTTACGACCTGATCTACGCGGGTTACCAAATCGTGATACTGTGGGAGACCTTTCATTTAGTAGGGAGATATCACGCTCTCTCTGCTCTTCCACATCTCTCCCAAGTACCGTTTTTGGGTCAATCAGGCTAACAAATGAGCCACGAGAGGATCTGGAAGAGCTTGCAAATCTCCAGCCTGAGCTAGATGTGGATCGAGGACGCTGCTCATAGGAGCCTGTCCTACCACGCTCATAGACTTGCGGAGGCCTGATCCGCTAAAAAGAAGATGGACGTCTTAGTTCATTTGAAGGCCTGGTACGCTCCACAGAGGCTGTACGTTGCCGTTTCGCTGAAGGCTCACGCGACCTTGCGCCAGTATTTGGTGACGCTGGATCAACACGTGAAGCTAACTCTGTAAAGTCCATGAGGATGCCAAGAACTTGTTCAGCAGACTCAGCGGAGCCATTGTGTAACAGCCAATAGTCGACCTAATGCCGCGTAAATACTAAGGTAGGAAGATTTCGAAAGTCGGTCTTGGGTAATGTATCTGCGGACTGGACGGACGTTACTTACCTCACGGAGTTGATGGCCAACCGCAAAGCGTGCATCAATCTTTTGGGCAGATGTATACTCATCAAATAGCTCTGCCCTTTCGAGCCAATTCACGCACATGTCGAGAGCTTCCCGTAACATTACGAGGTGCCCATCGCGGGGCCCAACAGCCATTGGAAAATCGACAGTACCATCAACTCTCCATTGCCACCAACAAAATTTCCCTTGATGCAGGCGCATGTCTCTAGGGCCGCTCCTCCAATCATCATCACGTACCAGACCTGAAGTGCCCGTGCCAGCTAGCCATGTCCAACCAAGTTGAGGTTGAAGGAGCTCGGCTCCAAATGGCTTTCTGAAATCTCCGTTCCTGTCAAAGGCCATTAGGTTTGACCTTGATTGCAACAAATGGTCAAGTGATCTTAGAATTATTTGCCCTTGACAACTAGCCCAAGATTGGCATGTTTGGCAAAGCGCTAGAACAGCTTCTCGTACCTTGAGCTTTGCATATGGCAAGCCTATACAGGTCTCTGGTGAATCCCAAGTCAAAAGACCAAGGCTCATGGCCTTCAGTGTTCCTTGGGCCAACCCCGATTCTACGGAATGGCTCTCATACGGTGTAAGCTCGCCCGTCGGATGCTTGCGCAGATTCAAGGCATCAATGACGCCCAGTGACTTGGTAGATGATACATGGGATGCAGATTTCCCATCAAATTGGCTTGCTACCCCTGGTATGCTTTGGAAACTGAAACGGCCCGCAAGATATAGCAAATGGCATTTGCGAACGTCAATGCGGTGGCTGCTTACGTTTGATCATTACATTTTCGGATAGACGTCAAGAATGGTGTTTACTTTCGCACAGAAGTTACTTACTCTTGGTCGTTGATCACAAATTGATCGTAGACTGCTGATATCCCGAGATACGGATGGTCACGAAATGACAACTGCGAGCCGCACCCTCTCGCCAGTGGGAGGTCATTGACTACTTTTACAGAATCACATCCGCTGAGTACGGCCAACTCTACGACTGCTCGAATACTCGCGCGGGCTGGGGCAGCTTGCACATCGCTTGGAAGATAGTCCGTTTGACACCGCGTGACCGACCATTGTTGACATTGTAGCGGAACCGAGTTGATAAGATTAAGCCAACCTGCACCGTACGATGGATGTTTTTTGAAGTGGCGGGTAAGCGGCCCTTGAACCTCTCCAAGTCGATCAAACCACCCTAAGACATCAATGTATGGCACCCACGCTGTGGTTCGAAAACGGAACTCAAGCCAACTAAATTCTGTCCGGGTTTTCAAGTAATATACGGGACCAATGGCACGGCTAGAGGCTTTGAGCCTTCCAGGTCCGGCAGTCAAAGCGCCTTGGAAGACAGTCATCATTGCGATTATTAGGGCCAGGATGCCGATTGCCACCGTCGCGCCAAAGGTAGGAGGGTTCCAATTGAAGCCACTGTATTTTCCCCAGGATGTGAGCTCTACCGACACAGAAATTAGAAGGCAACAGGTACATACCTTTGCGCGTCCAGAATGGCTTGCAACAGGCAGTCTGTGGAATTTGGAGGGCAGGTCGGCATCCCTTAATGCCCATGCGAGCATACACAAATTGTTGTTGCGAGACTCGCAAATATCTATTGGCACCACTGCACGGATATGCTTTCAATTACAGCAGTCGAGAAAGACACGCTGAAAGGACAACTGTCAGCCTCAATCTGTGTTGTGCTTACTGTGTCTGACATTTGACGTCACCACGCATGGTGAAGCATTGGCAGGCGAGAATATTTCTGCTTTTTGCAATATCGATCAACACGACAGTCCAGCATGCTATTGGAAAAAATCCAGACAAGCTCATTGCTTTCTTTGAGGCTATAACAAAGAGCTTGACTGATGGGTGACGCCCCACTTGTGACTTCGCCAAGATCCCTCAACCTTGTCTGTTTACCCTACGCGGCAGAGGAAACGTTGGATTAGATCTCTTGCAACATATGAGGTAGGGTTGTCTATAGAGAAGGTCAATCCTACGTACACCATGCGGATTCTCCATTCTCATTCGAGCTCCGGAACTTGACCTTCTCCCGGTGGATGCTCAATGAAAATGTCCCCACTAGATTGCTCATGCGGCTACGGAATGCCAGGGATGTAGAAGGCTACCCCAGCCTTCTACGCCCGAAAGGTAGATCGTGCTGGACCGAAGGAATCCCAATGGGGGGTAACCAGTCTCTCTCTTCAACCGATCTACAGCTACAAGAAAAACGATGACCGTCCTAATATGTCACAACTCTGGTGACGCACATCAGAGAATAACATGCTTTTTCTTGCAGCTCCAACGCGGCTCCTGGCTAAGCTTTCGAAGAGAATTTCTGAAACAAAACTTAGGGAAGCGGCGGAGACAACAAGGTTCACACCCCTCGTTGGCGGCCACAGACCCATATTTTCGGAATTTGCGGCTTCTCAAGGTGAGTGACTTTGGGGATGCTCCATATACCAGAATATCGTGATCGCCCTTCAAGTGTTGTTAAAAACGTGAACTTGCTACTGCTTCATTCATCCTACGTGAAATGATGCCGCCGGTTCAATTGGCCAACCACAGGCCAAGACCGCCAAGAATTCATCACACAAGGAATAAATTCTTGCCTGAATGATTCTTACAAGTGTTCACAGCCCTATGGATCCGTGGTAGCAAAGAAATAAGCCTTTTGGCTTGAAGCCTCGCAGACATTTAGACTGTTACACCCTCGCTGCTACCCCTAAGATCATTCTGTCCTTCACCTTTCTACGAAATCACCGGATTCAGCTCCAAAGTTCACGGGAGGACATAGAAGTCATTTTTGTAGCACTCATATATTCCACATATCAAATGTTTCCACATGTCACGTTTATGCATTTCTTATAGTATCTTTATTTTGAGAAGTATCCAGTCAAACTTGTCGAAAACTCAGTCACCTGAGACACAGTCAAGTATTCTGCTGATAGCGAGGATTTACAATGGCAGCAGCGTGCCTAGTCCGATGCAAGGATGACGACACCACCGTTCATCTGTCCATAGCCTACCCATATGGTCATATCTCGCGCTCCTTAAAGAGCTACGATCACAAAAAGCTCCAAATAGTGCCAGAGGAGTCATTGAATGAGGAGAAGCCTGAAGAAAGACGATTTGTATTTTGCTCTCTCTGCAGATTGCAAAGGAGACATCCCAGGAAGTCGAAGTTCGCAATCCAGAAAAGAACCGAGACACGAGGTGTGGCTTTTCGAGAAAGGGTTGAGAGATCAAAGAACTCATTCAAGAAGAGGGTCAGCGCATCAAAGGACATACTGAGTCGGCTTGGGAAGCCTATCCAAGAGCGCTTCGTGAAGACCGTGACCAAGTCAAGGCCCGTCTGGGGTGGGAAAAAGGGTATGTAAAATTCATCCTTTTGAGAGTGGAAGCCATTTGGCCATCAACTGAGGACGTGAAGATGACAATAGATTCTGCCCATGTGCCCGTTATGTGAAAGTTAGCAGAGAGCACAGCCTAGTCGCCACAAATGACAGCACCGCGGATCTTCACAAACAGCTTAGGAGTACCGGTCACCTTTCCAAAAATTGGCAGGAGCCAGATAGTCAATTTACAAGCGTCGACGTATGCAAAATCAACTATGTTTTTTCCAAATGCCGTTCTTCGAGTCCTACCATCTACCAATGCGTCTCCTATCTCAACGGCAACGAACATATCGAGGCCCTCAGAAACAACACAGCCTGTATATACGGGGAAGGCATCGACGAGGTTCATGCTCTACCTTGTAAGTCGTGGTGATGCTGTCAACTTTCGCCGAGCTGATGTTCGTTCTTAAGGGAAGCGAAAGACTATTCGTGCGTTCTTTAGACGCTGGCGCTATAGGTTTTCTGCTTCGTGAAACCGTGAGAGTTCTAAGTGATGTGGATTTAGTAGACGTGATGTAGCATTGGAAATCTTTCCCAATTTAATGCGAATATTGCAAACAGCCGTAGCACATGTCAAAATTATGCGGGATGATGGATATGCTCAGCACAAATTAACACCTACAGCCATTATCACCAGCATCCACTTATTCGACCAATCTTTCTCAACAACACCTCCTGAATCAACTAGATATTGTAAATACCAGCGTCTGGAGCACATCACACCGAACTCAAGCAAAAAGCGTGACTTAAGTCAACAACAATTTTATGTTCTGCATATTCTAACCTCACGTCTAGCGTGGGAATGAACGAAACCGAAGCCGCACCCTCCCCTCTGCTCTCGGGGGCCCTCGTAGGAGTTCTGCTAGTAATTACAGCGATGGCGTTTGCCGAAAAGAAATGGAAGACGATACCCGCTTTAGTAACGAACTGAAGATAACACGATTTTGAGCGATGGTGTTGCGGCGAACCAAATCGGAACTGAAATATGAAGTTTGGCTTGAGCGAGGGCGATTCGGCGTATCAGGCTGTATACTTAACATTGGGGCCATCGTTAATGATTGAAAGATATATTGAAAAATGCATCGAGTACCTAAAGTCTCCAGGAATCTTGTCATCGTAGTGTTTACCCCGGGGGAAACTGTAGACGTTTAACGAGCTTCGGAGTGGTCAACGAGCTAGGGGCAAAGCCAGTACCTCTTGAGTACTAATACTACACCTAAACAATGTGGCTGGTTGGCGAAATCAGAGCTCCACTGCAAGTGGGAGAGCTCAGCCGTACGTACAGATGGTGTCAAATGAAGATCTTAGATGTCTGTTTCTACTCTAGCAATCCAGATATAGGATGTTCCCGTTAGAATCATCTCCTTTAGTCACAATGACCTGAAACCGAAAGTGTAATGACCTAAAACCGAAAGTGTAATGACATAAAACCGAAAGTGTACTAATACATCACACGTATGCCCACTCTAGACAGATCCTTCAGCACCCTCATCCTCTGCGCTGTCGAATGATCAACCAAACACGTTTAACATGCGCCACCAATACCAACTTATCGCCCGCTAGGATGATGAGATCCCGGCGTTCTTCCCTTTTTCCCCATGTTAAATTCGCCTATCTCTAAGAAATACGATGAAACCTTTATTCCGGAACCCAAACGCCTGTCAACAATTCTAAACCAACGGATGGCAAGGGTCAACTCATCAGCATAGAAAGAAAAATATCCTATTCCCATCAAACTCTCCAAATCGCATCCGCCATCTTAACCACCTGTGCCATCTCCCCCACATCATGCACCCTAACCACATCCGCCCCTCCCTGCACAGCAGCCGTAATGGCAGCAGCCGTGCCCCATTTCCTCTCCTTAGCATCATCCACGCCCGTAATCCTCCCAATGAAGCTCTTCCTGCTGGCTCCAACGACCCAAGGAAAACCCCTCAAGCCTTCAAAATCTCTGAGTTCGGAGAAGCGCCGTAGAAGTTCTAGATTCTGTGCCTCGGTCTTTGCAAAACCTATGCCAGGGTCGAGAATGATGCGCCAGCGCCTGATTCCCGCTTCTTCGGCCTCACGGACACGGGCGACGAGTTCATTGCCGACGCCGGCGATGATGCCGTCGGGGTAGTCGGTGAGTGTGTTCATTGTTTCGGGTGTGCCGCGCATGTGCATTAGGATGCATGTGCAACCGAGTCTTGCTATCGTGGGAAGCATTTCTGGATCCATTTGGCCGGCAGAGACATCGTTGATGATGTTGGCGCCTGCTGTGATTGCAGCGGCGGCGACGGAGGCGCGGTAAGTGTCTATCGAGATGGCGAGGGTGGCAAAAGAGGGATCGGAGCGGAGGAGTTTTATTGTGGGGAGTGTGCGGGAGAGTTCTTCCTCTGGGAAGATTTGAGGCGCGTGGGGGCGGGTGGATTGGCCTCCTATGTCAAGGATGGTAATTGGGTTGGGGGTAGCGAGATATGCTTTTATAGTTGGGAGGAGTTTTGATGGATCAGTGGTTGAGTGAAGACCGCCGTCTGAGAAGGAGTCAGGAGTAAGATTCAAGATAGCCATTACGTGGGTGGGGCGAGTTGGATTTCGGCTGCTCAGAGGAGCTAATTGTGGTGAGAGTGGTGTCAGAGGTGAGAGAGGCTCCAAAGATGAAGGAAGTGTGTCGAGCAGGTCCTGGAAACTGGCTACTGCATAAGGCGTAGGCATCGCCTCATTAGGTATAAGGCTAACGCCGTGGTCAGAAGATGAAATGCCCTGTATCGAGGGCTACTTACTCGCATAGCGGTCTTAGGACAAATTCACGCTCTAGCATTCGCTGGTGGGGTATCGAGAGCCTATCGCTTTCTAAGACCTTGTTCTCATACAAAAGTATATCCAAGTCCATAGTGCGAGGACCATTGTCAATAGTCTTTTCTCTTCCCAGATCTTTCTCGATTGCTTTGAGCTGATCGAGTAGTTCAGTAGGACCAAGAGACGTGGTAACCTGTGAAGCATAGGGTTTAGTCTAATGCAAATACATTCCGGTGTAAGCGCAACTTACCTCGCATGCTCCGTTGATGAAGGATTGCTGATCCTCCAGATACATGGCTTTCGTCTCGTACAGCGCGCTTGTTCGGGTCACTTTGATGCCTCGATCGTGCATACGGTGGCAGGCTGATTCGAGATTGCCAATGCGATCGCCAACATTGCTCCCGAGCGCAATATATACTCTATGAGATTCATCGGGGAGCATCACGGCGAGCCTGCTATTTTGAGCTTGTTCGTACTGGACACGATCAATTGCCATGCAGCTGGAGGGTTTCTCTGTTCCTTTTATCCTGAGTTTCATGTCTATAACGACTCTAGTAATCCGTTTACATGGAGACTGTTCATCAGCTAGACCGAAAAGAAGACGAGCTAGACGAAGTGGCGCTGTATCTTCCTCCTCCATGAGAAAAGGCACAGCGTACTCAGCCACCTTCTGGTGTATATCAAATGTAGGATGTGTTTGCCCTAAGTTAGAACCCTTCCGCGAGTGAATGATTTCAGATGGTAGGTTGCAGGTTGAAAGGGGGGAATGCTCTGTTGTCCTGATTTTGAGATAGATGGTATTTTCTAGCGAGTTCTTGCGGGTGGGAAGTTGCCACGCGGTATTGACATAATACTCTGTGCTAGATCTAGTGCGTTTCTGTGTATCAGTGATTTTCGCACTATCTACGTACGTTCTCACGATACAAGACGCCTGGTAGATATCTTTCCCACCTAATTTAGACTTGATTTTTGGGAAGTAATAAGATGTTACGTGGCGAGCCTTAGGATATTGAGCAGCCAAAGAAGCATTAAGAGGTTCAGCAATGTCGAAGATGGCGGATGAGGGCTTGGTGTGCTCCAATACCCTTGCTATGATCTTGCTGGTCTCAGATTTCGACTCCTTCAAGTTTCCGGTCAAGTAAATGTCATGAGGTGAGTTGATAGATTCCTTCAGGACTTTGGGCATGTATACACCAGGGTTCGAATCAATGAGCACGTGAATTCGATGGATATTGGGGTTGTCTAGCGGTCCTGAGTTGCTTAGGAAGAATGAGACTTTGCTTTTCGCCTTTCACAGTGCCGCCTTTCTAGCATTTCTTACCTCGTATCTGAACATATGTTCGTAACGCCAAAAGTCCACTGATCCTTCGGCCGAATTTTTGTGGGCGTTCCGCTCCCAGTAGGACGATCTGCAATGTCCTCTGAATGATGAGAATAGTATCTTGATGCTCGAGTCAACCTTGAATACGTGTGGCCAAGGATTACGGTTCTGTGTCGCAGTGACAGCGTCAGAGGGCGCATGTCATAACAACTAATGGATGGAGCCGTTAACTTCCAGAGAAGAAGCGATTGATGCGGTACCTGGTGTTAAATAATATACATGCGGATAAAAGTTGATCCGCGCCGATTTGTCGATTCTTCGATGGACCCTCAAAACAGTTAGCGTGTATCTGGACCTCGGCATCCCCACCGTTGTCCGCCATCAGATCACTAAATAGTATTCATTGCGCTGACCGATTCCTCTCTTCTTACACTCTCCAATCCATACAACACTTCTATATAATATATCCAAGATCCTCCCCTACAACTTCAATTACTAATATTTCCTACTACCCATTAGATTTTTCAGCAATGGCTTCACCACGTGAGCCCAGATTGCCCTCCAATTAACATACAAACGTACTGACATAGACTAGAGCAACTCCGCACAACGGTCACCGACCTCCTTAAAATAAATCACCCTATCATGCTTGCTGGTATGAATGTGGCCGCAGGTCCTAAACTCGCAGCTGCCGTTACAAATGCTGGTGGTCTTGGTGTCATTGGGGGCGTTGGTTATTCCCCAGACATGCTCCGAGAGCAGATTGCCGAGTTGAAAAGCTACCTCAAAGACAAGAATGCACCATTTGGTGTGGATCTACTACTTCCCCAGGTCGGCGGTAGCGCTCGCAAAACCAAGTAAGTCATGACCGAACTCCAATTTCTTTGTTCGCCCGTCTCTAACGCTGACTTGTATCAACTTAGCTACGACTACACAAAAGGCAAACTCGACGATCTGATTACCATTATCATCGAGTCCGGCGCAAAACTATTTGTCTCTGCCGTCGGCGTTCCTCCAGTCCATGTTGTCCAGCGCCTCCACAAAGCTGGCGTCCTCTACATGAACATGATCGGCCACCCCAAGCACGTCAACAAGTGCCTCGAAGTAGGCGTTGACATGATCTGTGCTCAGGGCGGTGAAGGAGGCGGTCATACTGGCGATGTTCCTACAACGATTCTGATCCCAACTGTAGCAGAAATGGTCAAAGGGAGAAAGAGTCCAATGACGGGTGACCAGGTACAGGTTGTGGCTGCTGGAGGACTGTTCAATGGCCAGTCTGTAGCGGCAGCGTTGATGTTGGGCGCTAGTGCTGTGTGGATAGGTACAAGATTTGTTCTGTCCGAAGAAGCAGGGGCGCCTAAAGCACATCAAGAAGCTGTCCGGACATCCGGATTTGACGATAACGTCCGCACTATCATCTTTACTGCAAGTCACCACTCACTTTCAATCTCTCAAATTCCTTGCCTCTAACAAGTCTCCAGGGCCGACCCCTCCGCGTCCGAATGAACCCCTACATCAAAGACTGGGAAGAGAACCGCCAAGCAGAAATCAAAGAGCTTACCTCAAAAGGCAAAATACCAGTGGAGCACGAGATGGACACAAACGAAGATATATCAGACGAAATGATGGATCAGGCCCGCCCCTTCCTAATGGGCAAAGCGGCCGCCGTTGTCAACGAGAAGAAATCTGCCAAGGTCATTGTCGATGAGATGGTAAATGATGCAGTGGCGTGGTTGGCAAAGGGGAATTCCTTGGTTGTTGGTGGGCAAGCGGGCAAGAGCAAGCTATGAACGGTATTTAAATTATATATGTCCCCGTGTAGGATAGTGTTTTTGGCATCGCATTCATGGCACGTAAGCCGAGAGATGGTGCATTTGGAAGATGTGTTTGCTAGCACAGCCAGTCTTGGGACGTTTGTTAGCCTGTCCGGCTGTGTTCAAACAAAGCACTTTCCATGTCATCCTACTATGAAAGACCTCGCGTGATTAGATAGACCTAGTCGGGATTCAGGAACATTGTTAAGACATCTGCATTCTTCATTCTCTCGTTAGCACTGTTGGGGCTTCATACCCAACAGACCTGATACGGAGAATTGGAATACGCCCGAAGGACGGTTTATTTCTCGACCATAAGTCTGCGGACAACTATTGGGAGCAGCCCTAACCCTAGCTTCGCCCCCAAAGCCCCCGACAATTTCCAAGATCGCCCCTAGAGCCAGCCGCCTGCCCCGCTTTTTCCCCACGGGGTTACCCCGGGTTACCCCTAAGGGCATAATTTTGAAGGCTTGAATACAATAGCACCAATAGGATTGTAGACGCAGTGTAATTGGTTGTGTGTGAACTAGGGCGTGTGTACGAGAAACAGGGCCCTGTTGAAACCTTTCTCTAGGAAGATCTCAGGCTTTCCTACCTATGGTTACATAAAAGTAACAGTATTTTCCTTTCTCCCCTGCCAACGTCCTCGAACACTCGCTCTGTTGGGCCGCAAGCTCCCCTCCACTCAATCCGAGACCTCTCGTCACACCCGGCAGGATGTGCTGTGAGAAAACTAGGCTCATACTACTATACTGAAGCTCGCCAATACGTCTCGACTCCGGCTTTTTGTCTGCCAACCACCTACCGTAAGGCATCGAGTATCTATGTAGTTCCACGTCCACGAGTCCTGCATTTTTCATATACTTTTGTGCACTCAACCCACAGTCAAGATCAAGGCCTAATTGCCGAGCACCTCCTCGCATAGCCTTCTGCCACTTCCAGTCTCCGCTGCAGACTTCGCCATGCTTATACCATATTTGCGCATAATCATGCACTTCGATCCAACCGCCAGGTCGAAGTAGCGTCGCCATCTCTTTTATATACGAATCCCAATCGGTCATGCTGCATATCAGCAGCCGCTGGTATATATAGTCCAAAGATGCCGGTGCTAAGCGCTCATCGCTTTTCATCAACTTGCGAACGTCACCCTCAATGTATGAGACGTTCGTGGGGGTTCAGACGAAGGACGGAACCCTCGATATATCATTGCCGTAGACAGTCGCCGACGGATATTGCATGCCAAAATGTCAGGTTACGATGCCAGTACCGCAGCCTACGTCTATCATCTTGGAAGGTTCTCTAAGGGGAGCATGGACGACCTTATTGTGCATAACCTCTATAATGCCAGCAGCCTGGTCATCAAGACGGGTACACTCTATAGCACTATGGAATGACCCTCGTTAGCTGCTGAGCAGAGTAACTGAACTTTCTTGGCCGGCTCCCTTGTTCCTTGGTAGGTTGTACTCAGTGTGATCCTTAGAGTCTGCCATAGTGAAGTACCTTAGTGGACATGTACTGTTTGAGTTTCAACGTCAGTTGGTCGACGCGTTCGATATACAGTATGCAATCAAACGCGAGCCTCTCTGTGTCAGCATGCACGGCCACGTAGTTTCCGAGGATAATGGTATCACGATACCTTGAAGCTACTCTGTAGAGCTGCTATGACCGAGTTTTTTGCTATGTCGTTCATAGGATTAGAGCTGCGTCACAATACGCTTATTTGGGAACGTGGGGGAAGAAGCGCTCCAATTCGAGCAAGTTCTCAGGTTACAACTTCGACTTGGTTGCATTAGAATCAATGGATGATTGAAAACTGTAGGCACTATACTCCTTTTCTGTGTCCCAAAGTCTAGACAACGGATACCTAGAGTCCACAAATAATCTTGGGCTAACCTTGTGTCCAGTCACAAGCTTCCGATATTCTGGCTTTGAGACTTGCTAGCAGCTGCAGCGGTGGAAGGTTCTACCGCAGATCTCCTTGTCTTTTGAACAATTCGCGACTGGCTGTGCTGGCTGCCAACGTCGCGTTTAGGATCCACCGATCCGGCTTTAACAGATACCTTGGGCCCAGCTCTAGAATTATAAGGGACTTTGATCCCCCCAATGGCAGTACTTGGCTTGTTTTCATGGTCGGCAATGTGCTCAGGCCGTACTTCGTACCTGTCGTTGATAGACCGCCGATAATAGTGTAGAAACGCGATGGAAGCAAAGGAGCATAAGGTACTATGTAATTTGAGCCTAACCTATAGTAGACCGTAGTAGGTAGGTGTACGTTGGCCTAGAAGTGGTTTCTAGAAGGTTCGGCCCGCAACTATTTAGCTGTATAAAATTTCATCATCCCACTCCTTGTTTACTTTGTAACTGCACAACGATTATAATGGATTGATACGAAAGCAGGCCAGCATTCGCTTTGGGAGGATATCTGCATTTGTAGCGACTCCTTCGTTTGTTGATTCAAACTATGCCTGGTTGTACCCCAACATCATAATACGTCAGTTTCGTCACAACCACAAATACCAATGGCCGAAACCCCATCGAGCCAAAACTCGCGCCTACAAGCAGAGGCAGAGGTAGTATCCAGGCATCTTCCGTCTGGTTACACTGCAGATCCTGAGGCGGTCACGAATCCAGCACCAGATGCCTCAGCTTCTGCTCCAGATCTGACAGCTCCCTCATCACCGCCGCAGGACTCGTTGAAACTACAAGGCGGCGACATCCACCGCGACATCTTCAAGATCGATGCGAGAGCCAAGTTTCAGCAACGATCTGCCACATTTTCACATCCCCGCCCCAGTGCTCGCTGGTCCAACTCGTTGGCTGCTAATTACGTCACTCCCAGCGAACAGCTCGCCCCCGGGGGTTTCCGCCGTCAATTCCTCTTACGACAACGGCAACGTCTTAGCAATGTCGCAACGCCCGTAACGAAAGACTTTGTTTCTTTCCTTGACCTTTACGGGAGTTTTGCAGGTGAAGACTTGGCCGAGTCGGAATATGAATCGACCATCGAGGAGGACGAGGAGGAAGCTCAGCCCAGTGAAAGGCGACCACTTCTTGGTCGGCGCAAGAGCTCCCGGCGAGCAGCAAAGCCAGGCGATGCTACCACTTTCAAGTCCTTTTTCACATTGTTGAAGGCTTTTATTGGTACGGGGATCATGTTTCTTCCCAAAGCTTTCCGGAACGGTGGTATGCTCTTCTCTTCTATCACTCTGGTCACCGTTTCCGTGCTCTCCTGCCTATGTTTCTATCTCCTTTTACAGTGCAGAAAACAGTACGGTGGTGGATATGGCGACCTCGGCTTGGCGATTGGAGGGCCGAAGTTCCGTTCGTTGATTCTTGCATCTATCACTATCTCACAGATCGGCTTCGTTTGTGCGGGCCTTATCTTCGTAGCGGAGAATCTCTTCTCCTTCCTCAATGCCGTTACCCCTGCTCGAGTCTCGCCACTCGGCTCCAACGCCTTGATTGGACTCCAGCTCCTCATCTTGATCCCCCTTTCTCTGATACGGAACATCTCCAAACTCGGTCCCGCTGCTTTGCTCGCCGACGTCTTCATTTTCATCGGCCTGATCTACATTTGGTACTACGACATCGCAGCACTCGCAAGTCGCGGCATGCACCCAACCGTTGAACTGTTCAATCCTCGCGCCTTCACACTAACAATTGGCTCCGCAATCTTCACATTCGAAGGAATTGGTCTCCTCCTTCCCATCCAATCATCCATGGCACAACCTGAGAAGTTTCCGCTCCTCCTCTATCTTGTTATGATGATTATAACCATAATATTTACGTCTATTGGGGCACTCTGCTACGCCACCTTTGGTGCTAATACCCGGGTTGAGATCATCTCCAATTACCCTCAAACCAGCAAATTCGTCAATTCGGTTCAACTCCTCTACTCCATGGCAGTCCTTGTTGGAACTCCGGTACAGCTTTTCCCCGCTGCCAGAATTATCGAGACTTCATTATTCGGTGATCGAGCCTCCGGTAATCGCTCAACGGCAACGAAATGGAAGAAGAATACTCTTCGTACGGGATTGACACTCATGTGCGGAATTATTGCAGTCCTAGGGGCTAGCGATCTGGACAAATTTGTTGCACTTATTGGCAGCTTCGCGTGTGTGCCTTTGGTATACATCTATCCTGCGTTCCTTCATTACAAGGGAGTTGCGGAGTCAAGGTTGGTAAGAATTGGCGACGGGCTGTTGATGGTTGTCGGCTTAGGTATGATGATCTATACTACTATTATTACTGTGGAGACTTGGATCCAGGAGTAAGTGGAGCTGCGAGGTCAAGCTAGCATATCTTGCTATTACTGGCAAGAAGGATCAAACCGTTTACATACAAGGGAACGGCAATAAATATATCAAGACTTTAGAACGGACGCAGTGGCAGGAGATAAAGTCCTCGCTGCAGGGATATACTAGAAACTATACAGACCTTTCTCAGGTCGGACATGCCGTTCATGGGGGTCGTTGATAGGCTAATGGTAAAGCAACATCTTTGTGTCTGTATCGCCTTTGAAATTTTGGAACGTTTGTTTACACCTTTCTGCGAATTTGTGCAATATTAATCTGCAATGACTTCGAAGCCCAATATCGTAATTGAAGGCTCACATATTGCTCATATTCGATCATACAAGCTGAATCGCCCTTGTGCGAGACGCTGCACCCCATCTAGCGACGACCATACCTCAAACGACAACGATACAGTACTGAAGGTATCATAGAAGAAGGCGAGTATATTCGTTGCGCCTTCCCATTGCCCCCACGTCATAATGTCATGTTGCATTCGCACAAAAAGCTCCGTGTTGTTGTAGGGATACTCGCCAAAGTACCATAGTAGTGTCGAAGACATGGGCTCAGTGACTGGGTGAGCCCCGATATCATTGCTGAGAGAGGCGAAGATACTCCTCATTGCCCAGTAACCCAGTGGGTAGCTGGTTTCCTCGATTAAGACTTTAACATTGCTTGTCGCGAGATAACAGGGTGTTTGCGGAATGCGACTTGATGATTGTCAGTAGTGATTCTATATTTTTGGCATATGCCTTAGACGGCTAGGCTTACTTGAGGCTGGTAGCTTTAAAGCTTCCTGCCCCAACTGGTAATAAACAGCTTTCAGGAGAAGAAGAGGTTTCGATTACTGGCAAACAGAGTAGCGCAATGGCCGGGAAGATGCTCCTTTGCGGCCGCATTTTTGTTTTGGCTCCAAAGATGGTGGCATACAAGTCTTCTAGTTCTGAACCGATAATCCTGGTAGCATTGATCTTTTATTAGGAGCGGGCCCATCTTGCCTACATCGTCGGTCTTATTGGTGCATGCTTTCGTTTCAGGTATTACCAACCAACGAATATGAACGCGTAGGTGCCGGCATTGTTTACCTACATCAATCGGTCCTATTGGTACATCCTTTCGTTTCAGATATTACCAACCAATGAATATGAAACCGCATATATTGCGCTTCGGATGAGACCACAGCTATGTTGCGCAAGCACAGCCGCGTAAGTTTTTTTAGTTGATGGCTATATCTCGACAATTTGCAGATCAATTAGTCGGCCTTATAGATAGATATATCTTATGTCTATTATAAATGCAACCGTGTGTGTAGAAATTGCCAATCTCTATAGGTTGAGTGATGCTTCTGATTGGTTGAGATACTTGCTAGTATCACTCCAAAAGATCACTGTCGCTTACTAAAAGGCTAACAGCCTCGTCATCACCTACAACTCGCTACCACCGCTGTCATTGACCGTCCCGTCGCCATTTAATAACACGCTGTCAACTATCATTGCGATATTCCTTGGTATCCAACGAGATATATCAATGCTGTATAACAATTTCCAATTATAGCTGACAGCAGCAAGGATAATTATGAATGACGGCACGGTGGGACAACTGGTCCAAAGACATTATCTTCTAAACAGTTTACTTTTTCACTAGTGGTAGATCCCATTCACGAATAGACGGTCTGGATATGAATGAACCAAATCTTTTTTATTGGAGTAGTTGATTCGGAAATTGTGGGTCGTGCTCGGTAAATGGTAGCTCAGCCGATATGCTGGGGAAATTTGAATTAATGATAGGGTCAACAACCAAGTCCTACTCCTCAGTCTTTTTCGTCTCTGCAAGCCCTTTTCCCTATACCTTCTACTCAGCACCTCGCTAGTGATATGAGCTACCCGCTCGCCTTACCCGCCCACGTATGTATGTATCTAGATGACTTAGCTTAGCTACTATATCTAAGTTTCCTCTCGTCTAGAAGGAAGGAATCTAGGCGATGGGCTTCTGTTCCCTCCCGTAGTCGATAGCAGCGATGAGAAAGACCCTAGAGCTAGGCATTCGGCCAACTCATGAAATTGTATGACCTCAGCTTTTTCTGTTTTCTACCCTGACCAGAGGATAATAATCGAGGTCTAGTGTGTAGATTGTTGAAATTTGACCTTTGAATAGAAAATGAGTCCGTTCCACGCAGACAAGATCAGTCTGGAACCTATCGCTCCGAATATGCTTGCAACTTTCATCAAGGGCTGCTAATTACTCAAACTACGGAGTTGTTAGCATTCCGTTGCTCAAGTCTAATGAGGACCTAACAGAGTATCCCCACCATTTGCTGATCAAGCTAGAGCCCTTATTAGCTTCCCGCGAGATTGTTCCGTGTCTTTGCAGGTCTTGCCAGTTTAAGTTCACCCAGCTCATGTGACGCATTGATTTTTGATCCAACCATTTCGAATTCCTCAGAAGTGTGATCTTCTCTGTTGAGATATGCGCGGTGGCTACTCGCAACGCTCAATGTCTCAGAGCGGTCCGATTTTGGATTCTTTGTCCAAAGATGCAGGACGAATCCAGATGCGGCCTCCTTGTGCGTTGAAGCTGCTCTAGGGTTCAGTTGTTGTGTATCGTCCCCTGAAGGTGTAGCTTCGCTAAAGATCGTAGCCGATATCTTGCCGCCTACGTGTTGAAAAAACTTGGGGATGACGGGAAGACAGCTGATGATGACACCGGTTGCGAGTTCAGCATATGTCCAGAGACCCATCTGAGCCATGTGGTAGGTTATGTCCGGTGATGTAACTATCTTCCATGTGTAATATGTCCGCAAGATGGACGTGATACAGGCGCTGCGAAATCTATCAGCAAGGTGCTAGAAACAACTGGGCAGTTTGACTGAGATACACGTTAGGTTGGACTAGCAATATTTTGCTTGACTCAAACATCACGGAGACTCGATGATGCATACTTACAGCAAGCCCGTGGCAAAAATAGCAGTTATTAAGATCTTTCTTTTGAAGGATATTTGCAGCTTCCAGACGGACGGCATAGGCAGGATCAAGATGGCGAAGTCCGTGATAGCATTGGAAATACAGGTGGTCTGAAAGGTAGCGTACATGTCAAAGCAATGGCCAGTGACCAGTAATGGGTTCCAGAGCTTCTCACGCGGCGTACAGATGTCGATCTCGAATATCGTCTCCACCAAGTATATTACAAGGCTAACCCAAATACAAATGTGAGCTCCGACATAGATGAACATGTTTCCTTTCCTGGTTGGCGCGAAGATTCTCAGGTACTGTAGGAGGATGGAAAGTTTTATGAAGAACATCACGGGCCCATAAAGAATGGCCGAAATATCGACCCACTGATTATCTCATTAGATGTAGAGTTGTTGTTCAATTTTTGGAGCGATAGCTTACATAAAGCATCCTGAAATAATCGCGTAGCCGAACATTCCATATATGAGCCCCCCCGCCAAACCTAGTGGCGATTGCAGATGGAATAGTGTACCAGATTTGTAACAACTGTTGATGTCAATTGCATGCGACTTTCGTACAAGCTACTACTCACCCAAGCCAACACAATGACGTCTAAAGGTTTCAGTCTCATCGCAGGTTTGGAACGGAACCACTTACAGTCTTCATTTGCCAAAGATCGTGTGATAAATATTTTGGTGTACATGCGTAGTAGCACAGCAACAGTAGCAAAGGTCATGCAGGCACTTATAGTCAAGATGAGATACCTGGTGTTCAGGTTTGGCGGGTGGTCGAAGTTTGGTATCACTCCGACAGGAGGCGTGCCAGCTGGTCCGTCCAACAGTTTTTGGAGCTGTTCCGCACTCAGAGACGTCGTTGGTGTCGTCATTGTTGGGCCGTAGCTACGAATGGCTGAAGATGGACCTTGCAGCTGTTTCGGTATGTGATCCTTGCATAGATAAGGCTGAGAACAATCAAAGCACTGCTACAATGCGTTCTAACAAGGTCGCTTTTGATGCTGGGAGCTGGAATAGTATGATTGCAGAGGAACCATCCATTGGGAATCCGTGATTTATACTCGAGCTTCCAGCTGCGGGGCAAATGGCTTACATTGATTGGCTCCAACCCGCAGCAATCATGCAGTCAGCCGGTTTCGCTCCAGGAAATATCAACCCCCAACAAGCTGCGGGGCGATTGAAACAATCTCAGCCTACCGTAATATACAGCGCGATCTGTCGATGCCTCGCATAAAATGCCATCCAGCCAAGTCTGAACACCCTACACGAATTGCTTGACCACTCTCATGCAAACCCATCGCGCTACATACTTTGCTGATACGATCGAATGTTCGAGGCAGGCGAGTAGACCTAGATTATGATGCATGACATATGCTCGAATATTCGTCTAAATATTCCGCCCGAATATTTTGCCTCAAAATTCAACCTCGATATTCTGCCTCACACGTGCGTACGGATGCCGGTAGGTCAATCACTTGTCATTCAAATCCTGTGATGGCTAGCGGCATTGGATCACCAAATATATTGTCGGTCCAGGCCATAGATTGTGAGGTACCACGGCCTCTCGATCCTGTCTTGCAGACACCGCATTAAATGATGCTTACATCAAACCCTGCAAGCCAAACATGGCGAAGCAAATCTTGGCTGAAAGTCCGGCTACGGCTACCTTGATGCCGCGTCATCCAACAGTAATACTTGGCTATTTCTGGTGGAATCTGCTCAGCTGCCGGGCTCCTCACCGAAAGCACAGTGAAGGCACAGTCAAAGTACTAATATATCGAGTAGGCTAGTACCAGAAATGCAATCTGAAGCGAATCCTGATCGTTAATGTCTATTAATCGGCAAGCCCGCATTGAACGATCTCGGTTTCGCTGACAATACCTAAAATGGAATAAACCTGTTATTCCAAGGTTGCATGCGACCTTCCAAGTGACCTAAAGAGAGAGGAACAGGCCGCACAATCCCACAGCCCGTCTTCGCATCGGGATACACTTCATCATTCTTACAGCATTGATTCTGAAAGCACCTAGTCCCGTATTGACTAATCCATTAAGAGGAGCGAAATATTGCGGGATATCCAATGTGTTCGTAGATGATCAAAACTTTTTCCTGGGGTTGGGGAGGGGGGTTTAGGAGAGGGTACTGCGAGAATCTCCGGGCATTAAATGGGGCGCACGGAATGATTCCGTGCCGCTCACTCGCGTCTGCACCACTTTGCAATACTTTTTGAACGATAAGGATCTGTAACTGGAGGCACAGCAATACATAAGGTCTTGTTTGCTGATCTTAAAATATGTTTCGAAACTACGCCGTCTTCGAAAGTGGCACTGTCATATGCCTTTCACCGAAAAAGCTGACGCGTCGAATGACGCGGCTTAAAATTTGAAGATGTCAACATTGGGTTCCACGGACTGCTATCATGATACAAAGCTGCAGAACCTAGGACGACTTCTGCCATGCGGATCAAAAAGTTATGGGTGGACGTATTTGCCACGCTCATGATAGCTGTGGTCTCGAGCATGAATTGTGGCAGTCCGGATGCTATTCATCAGTATCATGGCATGATCTTGAATTTGGGTTAAGGAATCCCTTTGTCTGTTTTATCTACCCCAAGTAACGCGTTGCCCTCCTACCGCCAAAGGACTCCAGTGGACCCTGATTTCTCAGCACTTTGTCTCGCCGCGAAGAAGAGCTGGCTCGGTTTAATGGCATTCAAGGGCGAATGATGGTATTTTGTGGCACACTATATGTGGGCAAGCCTGCGAAGTTATGTCTTTGCTAGCTTGTGCGAGCCATTATTAAGACTGTCTATCATTCCAGGGCTTCCCTGACGGATCGACCTTCAGGCAAGTCACAAATCGGGACAGACCTTGCCTACGATGTTCATCTATTAGAAGTGAAGGCCAGAATCTCATGGTAATTCTGATTTTGCGAGAACATCTAACGGTTAAGATAGTTACCGAAGCGGCCATGAAGATGAGAAACCCAGTTTCGCAGCATTTAATGCATAGATGAGCCACTATATGACCCATTGGGATGCAGAAATGGAGCGATGCGATGTATCAAAATATGACTTAAGCCTTTCATATCCGTGTTTTCACGATTTAGCGAACGCTAGTGGCTGCACTGAAAACAACCCTGCTCTTCTCATCGAACATCAGTAGCCCATTTGGACCGTCGGGCCAAAAAGAGGATGTTTTATCACCGTTGCCCAGGGCTTGTGCTGGCTGGGCTGTGAAGTGCAACTTGGGCAATAACAATCGTCAGGAGAGCCACCAGTCTGAATGCTGTATCATGGAGTCTAAGGCATCTGTCTTTAGACGCCTAATAGCTAGGCGTGTCAATTGTTCCTTACAGACCGAAGCCCGCGGCTTCGCCGTTCTCATCACGTTTAGCAACGACGTCAAAGGCAGCCTGACTGGCATCACAATAGCTTCGAGCGCTCTACCCCTCACGGGCGATAGTCATGCGTGCCAAGTGTAGCATGCCTGAAAGCAGCGCCGGCGAATGGATACGTGTGGGTACTGTTGCCTATGATCGTGCTAACACACGTTCGATAGCGATTGCTGAATCGTCCCCAATGGCCCGTCAATCTTTGGACCATGCATCAGCTGGACTATCGGCCATTGCCAATCCGCACTTCTGGTATTGGTCAATGCCCAGGTTTCAGACGGCGTGCGAAGAACTCGTTGGAAATCCTCCAGCTTCCTTGTGGCTGGCGTCCGAGTGAGAGCTTGGTCAGGCTTCGGCGTTTCGTACCGCCTCTTCATTGATGGATTGTGGCGTACTGAAAAATACTTTCTAGCGTCGATACGCGTCTCCAGGGTCATCATGAGACCCATCTCAGAGGTGCGTGGTAGCTGTCCTGATATATACAAGGGTCCAAGTCTTTTAAGTGAGGGCTGGTTCAGGATGAGATAGAATATCGCTATTCGAGGGCCAATAACGGTTCCAGACCCGCTGTCACAGCAATTCAGCTCAACCAGTAATTAGTGTCAATATGCTTTCTAATCTCTAAGGGTAGGAACCTCAATGGTCTAGCCACGTATTGTGGCAGCTGAAGTGCTGGCTTTGAATGTACTGCCAAGACGTGGCGTGGAGTTATGAAGGTCCCTGTCTGCTTAGCTCTACACCTTCGACGTTAGAAGGAGTCGGCTGGACGACTTGTCAGACCCTGTGGCAGATGGGCCTCAAAAAGCGGGGCCGAGATATGCCATCTCTAAAACCAACATTTGCATAGCACAGACTCACGCAAATCGGCTATTCCAACCCCAGATTCCTTCAAACCGTGTGGGCAACCCGGCTATATGCCACGCAATCCCGGCCAAGACAGGCTTGTGGAAGTCCATACCACGAGCTCCATTGACGAATGAAGTGAAAGCGCTTTATTTATGGTTTAATTCTTCGAGCCGCTTGAAATTGTCAAATAGTCCACACTTCCTGTTTGGGTAAGCATACTCCGTTCCAACAGTAAGGTAATCCCCACCTAGTGAAGTGCAGCTACCAAACCTCACTACCGGAGTCAGGCAGTGTCAACCAAGAGATCGATCTGGCCAGATCGCACGTTGAGATTGCGCCGCGATTCTTCCGTACCGTGCGAGGGAATGGCTCGAAGGGTTACTTTGGTAATTGTTTCTTAGACAGCCAGAAGCAGGACTAGTTGTTTGCCTCTAGCATTAGTCACTTCTATAACAGGTAAACCCATAGCCCGGTTACCGGCACACGAGAGAGACCCTAAGATGAGATCTGTGATCGCGCGCCATACCTATAAGGACCTGGCACCCGGAGAAGGTTCGTAGGCCATCAATAAGCTCACCATCGCGGCCGCGCTTATGGTCTTGGGGCCACGTCAACTACTGAGATGGTCGAATTTCTGGGTATGTAAATGGTGTTGTTTTTTCTTCCCCCCGGAGGGGGCTAAATCTACATACTTACTAAGTACTTTTGCCCTTAGGCCTAGTCTATATTTTAGGAAGGCGCTGAGCGCCTCCTATAATAAGCCCTCTTCATAAAAATAATAAGCCCCCGTAAGCCAGTACTACTATTATTATATTATACTATATATCTTTATATCTATACTTATTTTAATCCTATTTAATATATTATACTCTCTACGCTTAATACCCCTTTATAGTCTTATTTTTAGAACCTAATACCTCTTATAAAAATACTACTTATTATCTAGGGAATTCTATAAATTTTATAGTACTTTTAGCTATATAAATAGTAGTAGAAATATTTTTATTTTCCCTCTAATAATAAGTCTTTAAATTATTAAAATAATACTTCTTTATCTCTTTACTAAATAATTTCTATATATATATTAAAACCCCTAATATAATAATATTAACTAATAAGTGAGGTCTAATCTACCTAATATCTAGCTTTCTCTTATAATCCTTATCTCTTTAAAAGTCTCGAACTATTACTAGATTACTAGGCTAAGGCTTTATCTATAATATCTACTATTTATTAGAGATTATTAAATAATACTTAATTAATACTATAATAGTATACTATTAATTCTTATCCCTTCTTAAATCCTAATAATTTATATTAGTTAGCTTACTTTTAACTAGCCTTACCTTATAAGGACTACTATTAAGCTCGTACTTCTAAGTAATATTATAGCCTAGAAGAATCTTTAATAATATATATTTATAAATATATAATAACCTTCTATTAATATTTAGTATAACCTTTAGTAAAGCTTATCTTTAGTAAGTCTTTATTATAGAACCCTTAGAAAGTACCTATTTTTATATTTAGTTTATAACTAGCTAAATATTTCTCTTAATAAGTTCTATAAAAGCTAAATAAATAATAGATATATAAATAACCTTTGTTCTATATAATTTAAAGAGTATTATTACTTCTACTCCTATAAAATATCTTCTATTATTAATATATAGATAGTATAAAAAACTAAATATAGGTATTATAATATTTATCTATATATATAGAATAGTATTTTAATCTATTAATTAATATAAGCTAGTCTATATAAACTTAGAGAAATAGTTAATAATTATTAGAATATAGAGAGCTTTAGTAGTAGTATAGACTAAGTTAATAGACCTTAGGAAATCTATTCCTATTATAGATATTAATTAAAACTTAAGAATTAATTATAATTTTATACTTCTTTTCCAAGGCTTATTAAATTAGTAGATATAGTAAGTTTAGTAAAATTTTTCTATATTACTAACTTAACTTAACTAATACTATTACCCTTATAGTTTATATAATATAATTATAATAAAGAAGTGCCTATAATTATTATAAGCCTACTTTAGTAAATAAAGAATATCTCTTAATAATATATAGATTACGATCTTATCTCTCTTTTTAAGATATACTAGATATTTATTAATAATCTAATAATAAAAGCTTATCTATTAAATCTTTTTTATTTTACTTCTCCCTAAGTCTTAAAAAGCTAAAGCGCTATCTAATAGAAAAAAAGTAATCTTACTATACTAAGTAGAATTATAATAGTTTATATAAGTCTTAAAAATCTATATTATAGTAATTATTAGATAGTAGAGCTTTAGAACTAATATTATTACTATTTATTCTTTATTCTTAACTATAATATATTAACTATAATAACTAGGTATTTAAGATATTCTATCTACTAACCCTATAATATTATTCTTATATAATCTATAATAAATAATATAGTTATATTTAGTTAACCTATCTATTTATTTAGTAATTCTTCTATATATATCTATATTAATCTTTAAGATTAATTTAAGAGCTTAATAATTAGTATAAAATATTATAGAATAGACGTATCTTATAATAAAGTATTTAATCTTTACTAAATAATATACTACTAATAATATCTTTTATTCTATAATATAATATTATATCTTTACCTCTTTAAGCTTAAATAAAATAAATATTATAATTTAGTAAGTTATCTTATATTTCTCTAAAATCTCTATATTAAAAGGCTCGCCTAGGAATTAAAATAAAACTTTATCTAAGCTATAATTATTAGTATTAATAGTAAAATATAATTATAGATCTTTATTAATCTTACTTATTATATTTTCTAAAATATATTTCTTAATATAATAAAATAAAGTCTTTTACTTTTTATTCTAATTAAATAAATCTTTTTCTATCTAATAGATTCTAACTAATTTTTATTAAATAGGTTATAATTTTTTATTAAAACTTATAAGAGTATCCTTATTAACTTAAACTTATATTTTTTATAAATTACTCTAAATATTATAAAGCTCTATAATATAGGATTACGCGCGCTCTACTTTCTTTTCCCTTATATATTATAAGATAGTATTTATATATTCTACTTCTACTTTCCTTTCTCTTATATATTATATTTTATATCCTAATTTATTAAGATTTATATAATTAACTAAAGTTTAACTACTCTTAATTTCTCTCTTATTTTTTAGTATTCTATTATCCCCTTCCTCCTTTCTTAACTATTATACGCTTTATTTTAACTTACTAAAATTTATATAATTAGCTAGGGTTTAATTATTCCTAACTCCTCCCTTATTTTTTAATACTCTATTATTCTCTTTCTTCTCTTTTAATTATTATACACCTTATCTTAACTTACTAGAATTTATAGAATTAGCTTAAGTTTAATTATTTTTAATTTTTCTTTTATTTTCTAATATATTTTAATTACTTAATAGTTCTATTAATACTTTTTATAGGTATATTTTCTTTAACTTTATAATATATTTAATATATCTTAAAATAAAATATCTTAGAAATAATATTAGCTAGATAATCGCGTTAAGCTTCTATTAATTTATAAGCTCTTTCTATAATATTACTCTTTCTTAATATTTTACTATTAAGTAGAGGCTATTAATTTCTCTTATAAATCTAACTATTTTAAGAGAGTCTATAAAGATATATATTTTTAGCCTATTAAGTAAATTAGACTAAATACTACTTAAGAGAAGTATATATTATAGAGAAAGTTAAAGAGTTTTTTAAATAAGATTCTTATTTTTATATAATTATCTATAAATATTATAAATACTATACTTTTATTACTTTAGGGACTTAATATTTATAATATTACTATAACTTTAATAGTTTTTAGTAATAGCCTAAATATAATATTCTTAAATTAGCTATAAGTAGTATAAATACTCTTTAGTCTTTATTCTATCCTTAGATATATATATTAATTATATAGAGTAACTACTTCTAACTTATATTTATCTCCTTTCTTAAATAAGATTACTTAATATCTATTAAATATATTTATAATAAAGAATATATTATATCTAGGCTTAATTATTATATTAATAACTTTATTAATTTTATATATTAACTATTATAACTTAATTATATATTTATTAATAAATATAAAGTTATAAATTATTTATAATTAATTTAATCCCTTCTTCTTTAATAGGAACTAATTTTAAATTTCCTAATTATTAGTAACTCTTAAGATTATTTTAGTCTCTTCTATTTCTAAGAATACCTTAGTAGTAAAAGCTCTCTTCTTAGGAATATACCTTTAGATAGGTTAATATATTAAGTAAGTATTAGCCTTAAGGTTAATAGAGTAATATATTAAATTTATTAGCTTTATATTTTATATTATATATATAAAGATATCTCTCTAAATATATAAGAGTTATTTTACTTTTACTAGATATTTTAAAGTATTTATTATAGATTTAATTATAATTTTATTTAGTTAAAACCACTTTTTAATTATATTATTATTTATTATACTTAACTCTCTTTACTTTAGACGCTTATTTATAGAGAATTTAGTAGTTATTTATAATAATATTAGTTTAACTAGAGTTAAATTAGTATTAATAGCTTTAGCCTCTTTTTTAGAAAGTATATTTATAATAATAATAGATATATATTTAGCTCCCTAATTTAAAAAGGCCTTAAATAGGTTAATATTATTAAAGGAGTTAATAAATTTCATTTTATCTTCTTTATTAAAGGAGGAGTTAGTAAATTTTAATTTATTCCCTTTAATAAAGGAGTTAATATTATTTAAGGGGTTAATAAATTTTACTTTATCTTCTTTACTAAAGGAGTTAATATTATTAAGGGAGTTAATATTATTAAGAGAGTTAGCGAATTTTATTTTATTTCCTTTATCTAAAAATTCATTTCCTTTATCTAAGAAGTTATTATATTTCACTCTAATTTCTTTATCTAAATATATTTTAATTTCTCTTTTAAATTCTCTATATATTACTAGCTAATAAATAAGGTTTCTTACTAGTTACTCTCTTTCCGTATACTAATAGGATTATAATTACTTCTTATATTATTTTTTTAGCTAGTAAATAAAGTTTTTTACTAGCTACTTACTTTTCCTATATCTATAAGATTATAATTATTATTAAAGTCTAGGCTATTTAATTTATCTATTAATCTAGTTATCTTCTCTTCTATTAAAGAGGTTTTTTAGATATTAATTAAAGATCTAATAACCTTAAATTTAATAGGCTTTATTTTCTCTCTATATATTAATTTAAAATAACTATCTTTCCCTTTAATAATAAGAGTAGAATTATTATAATTCTTAATTATATATATTTATTTTATCTATCTCTTAGATAGAAGTAGATTATAAATATCTTCTATACTAAGTATAAATATATATACTATTATTATAATCCTAGCTATATTAACTAAGGCCTATATATATCTTTATATTTTAGCTAGATTATTATTTACTAGCTATAGTATTTATTATTTATCTATTTTATAAACTTAGAGTTATAATAACTTAATAAGTTTAGAGTTAATAAGCTTAATTATAGTACTAGTATCTATTAATATTTTCCCTACTCTTTTAGATCCTATCTATACCTTAATATATAAGTATACTATATCTTCTTCCTTATAAGCTTTAGTATTAATTTAGGGAGATATATTTTTTAAAATTAGTATAGTTATTATAACTTATCTTTACCCTCTTTAAGTAGATTTTAATAAAGCTATAGCTCGTATAAGCTATATATAGATCTAAGGTAATCTATCTAATAGTTACTAAATAAATATTATTATAGAGATATTTAAAAAGGAGTTTATTAAAAACTTATTATAGTTTCTAGCTATATTAATTAAAATAGTTTCTTTAGATCCCTCTTTTAAAGAATTACTCGCTACTATAAAAAATTATAATTTATATTATTAATTAGGTATTAATTACCTATATCTTAATCCCTAGACCTATTATAGTTTAAGGGGTCGCTTTAGGGATTAGAAAGATAGTAGAGGAATATTAAGATTAGTAGAATTTAATAATTAAATAACTTAATTATAACTCTAAGTCTATAAATTCTAAAAATTCTATTAAACTTAGAGAGCTTATATAATTTATTAATTTTATAATAGTTTTATAATTTATAATTATAGAGAGGTAGATATAAATTATTAGATTAAATTTTAAAGAGTTTAGATTAAAATCTCTACTAATATAAGTAGTATAATTACTTTATCTATATAAGATATTATAGAGTAGAATTATTCCTTCTCTATTCTACTTATATTTTTAATCCTTATATATTATAAAATAGTATTTATATATTCTACTTCTATTTTCTATTCTACTTCTATTTCCCTTAGATATTATATTCTATATTCTAATTTAGATTACTTACTAGTATTTAGCTATTACTAACTATTAAAAACTTTTATATACTCTACTTTTATTTTTCTTAAATATTATACTTTATATTCTAACTTAGGCTACTTCTTAGTATTTAGCTACTACTAACTATTAAAGACTCTTATATACTCTACTTTTATTTCCTTTAAATATTATACTTTATATCTTAATTTAGGCTACTTTCTAGTATTTTACTACTATTAATTCTTAAGTACTTTTTTTTTATTTATTTTTATTTAGAGTCTATCTTTAACCTTTTATAGATAATTAAGCTTCTTAATATTTTTTATTTTTTTTTATTACTATTACTACTATATTAAATATAGTAGAAGCAAAGCTTTTTCTATACTATAGGATTATAAGAGTTATAGATAGGTATATATAGACTTTCCTAGCTTTATTAAACTTAGGAAAGCCCTAAACTTTTCTTAAATTACTATTAACTTACTAAGATAGCTATATTATACTAGCTTATTAAGATTATTATATTATTTATATAGCTACTATAGTAGCCTAATATAATATTATTTCTTTTATTTAGATAGCCTTAATCTTTATTCTATTTAATACTTTCTACTTTTATAAAACTTAGGGATATAGATAATTTAAAGAGATATAACTTTATTCTAAATAATTATAATACTAAATATATAGATTTAACTATTATAGAGGTAGTTTTATAATAGTATCTATTTCTTTAATAGAGATAAACTATATAAAGCTTATTATAAATAGTCTTATAATAGAGTTTATAATAGCTTATATATTTAATTTTATAATAGTAGTATTTAGATTCTTAAAGAAGTTATAGATTTCTTAAGTAATATTAATTTATTATATTATTAAAGCTTTTTTATTTTTTTTCTTTTCTCTATTAAATAAATTAACTTTATTAATTAAGCTATATACTTTAATTATAACTATCTTTATTATAAAGAATATAATAGTTATAAATATTTTATTAGTAAGGTATAGTTAAATTATATTAAATTTCTACTTATTTACTAGTCTAACTATAAATTAACTCCCTATATACTTTTTTAAAGGCTTAGAATATTTTTAGAAAAATATATCTACCTTTTTAATATATTAAGTTATCCCTTTCTTTCCTTACTTTAGATTATAAAAGGTATTAAAAAATTAGTTAGGATTTAACTTAGTTCTTATTATAATCTAAAATTCCTTCTTAAATATTATTAATAATATTATTTAATTAGTTTAAGTATTTAAAGATAGGTTTTAATATTAGTATAATACTTTATCTTAAAGCTTATTATAGAATATTAATCTCTTTATTATAAGATTCTTATCTTAATTAATA
Source organism: Cladonia borealis (assembly GCA_018257855.2). Taxonomy (NCBI): domain Eukaryota; kingdom Fungi; phylum Ascomycota; class Lecanoromycetes; order Lecanorales; family Cladoniaceae; genus Cladonia; species Cladonia borealis. The sequence continues at coordinate 1,697,978 of JAFEKC020000013.1, forward strand.
GTATAGATCTTATTAATAAAGAATTTAATTATCTCTAAATATTTACTAAGATTCTTTTTTCTATCTTTCTTTTTAAAGAATAAAGTAACTACTTCTATAATATTATCTATAATATATATCTTTTAAAATTATTAGAAAATATCTTTTAATTTTAGAGCTAGTAATTTATTTAGTAAAGTATTTAAAATATATTTAATTAATAATCTAGATAATAATAAACTTTTTAAGAAGTCTTTAAGAGAGTCTATATAAAATTATAACTAGCTTAAGAAAGGTAATTAGCTAGCTTAATCTAAATAGTAGTCTATTATAGGTATAGAAGTACAAGTTAATAACCTTATTTATAAGGATATTATAGGTCTTTAGAATAAAGATATAGTAAATAGAATAAGCCTATTTAGTATTAAGATATTACTAGGAATAGCTAAGTTTATTTAAACCCTATTTATTTATTAGTAACTTAGCTTAATAATAGATTAAAAATAATTAGAGAATTTAGCTATATAAATTATAAGTCTTTAAGAATAATATTTATTATAGTAGAATATTATAAAATAATATTAGAAGGTATAGAGAGGGTATAATTAATTTTTAATAACTAATTATAGTTAAAAATCCTAGAGCCCTACCTTTAGTTTTATTAAGATAGTTAAATTTCTAGATATATAAATAATATTATTTTTTCTTCTCCTTAGAGGGGGCTAAATCTACATACTTGCCAAGTACTTTTACCCTTAGGCCTAGTCTATATTTTAGGAAGGCGCTGAGCGCCTCCTATACTACTAAGCTATGAATGCCGAAACGGTCATATTCAAGCTTTTATAATCGCACAAGCATACTGCCATTTGCGTGCTGCAACGCGGGCCCCGCTCGGTTCGACTTACTGTATTGTTCGTGGGCTTGATCCGTTACCTCCACTCCATAGGCCATATGAGTCAAGACGGTTCGGGGTCCATAACATCCTTCGGCTTCTTGTGAGTCCATAGGGACTTTGTCGCAAACGCGTTACTTGAGGAAGGATGTTGGGCTAGAATCAGCGGATTGGCTTGGCGAAGAATGCACCAGCTGGGGCGGGTTACCCCCTGAGCTACCCTAGAGGCTTATCTACTTCTATTTATCTGAAGCGCACTGGTGCCGGAAACGTCCCGGGCCATTTCACGCCCCTTTTGTTTACCCCGTGGAGGCTCCCGGCGTCCAACATGATGATACAACCAAGCCAACAACGCCCAAACCGCCCTCACTTGTTAGCTACGGGTTGATATGCCTAGAAACAGCTTGGTGTGGGGACAAGTCGGACTTACGCAATGGACCTTATTGAATCTAGGACCTTCGGGCTCGGAGATGGCGCAACTGTTGCCTTTGGATTATCAAAGCTGGTGCCTGAGCTGGAATCCGCCATGCAGTGCCCGAGGTGCTACTCACAGCGCTCTGACTCTAGAGATAACAGGAATTTAGTTTTAAGGGAACATCCCTGTGGAAGTCCGTTGAAGGCCAGCACAGATACACACGGTGTATATGCACTCCAATTTCGGGACAAGCATGCTTCCTAAAGGCCAAAGCAGACGGTACTGACTGTAAAGGGCAGTACAGTATGGTTCTATTCAGTATCGTCTGTAGCACCGGGCTATCAGGTTTACATGAAGGCTCTCTGACAGCAACGTATCCTAATTACCAATTACTGGTTCAAACTTTGCGATTTCGAGATATCAAAATTCGAAATCCGAAATCCAAGCCGATCTCATCCCTGAACGACCTCTTCTTAAGCTTCAAACCCGGGTATCAAAATGCCACCTCATGCAACATGCAACATAAACCATCGTGATATGTACAACCTGCTTGAATCGAGCTATTTCGACAATTGCCGATTGATTATTGATTCACGACCTGTTCTATTCCTGGCCCATCGAATTCGCGGAGCGGCATGCCAGTTTCCCTCGCCTGTCCCCACTCTCCCTCCATAGTCTCGTTGTCTTGGCTATCACATTCGCGGCTAAAGACATGGATAGTCGTAGTATTGGTACTCGTAGTATCAGTAGCAGACCATTTTGAGTTCGCGGGTGCGCTCGGGAATGCTTTTGTGGTGGCCCCAGTAGAGCCTATGGTAAGTGGTTTCGAATCGTTGGAGTCTGCGGTCTTCTTGTATGAAGAGTGACGACGATTCCCCTTGGATCGGAAGTTGGAAGCACCTGGACGTTTGAACAGTATCAGGAAAATCGGCCGAAGTGTAGGAATACAAGCGGCTATGATGATAACATTCATCTCGATCCTAGGACGGTAAATTAGTTTCAATGTCCACGTCATTCACATTGCGAATTGTTCAGAATGACAAAAGAAGCAAACGAGGATGAAAAGGAATTTTGCTTGGAGATCAGACTCAGCATCTGCTTCAGAGCTTTGTCACGTTACAGTGTGCAAAGATTTAGCTTACCCGTTCCACATGAGTAATTCCACAGTTTGCCCTGAATATAAATTAGGACATGTTTCAGGATCGGCTGGCCACAATGAAATTACTTACAGGTTATATCGGAGCCAGCTGCTTTCACTGTTATCGGAACTTTTGACGTCTTGACCGCCGCTGCTATTCCAGCGCTACACTGGGTCAGCTTATTCGGAGCCATAAGGGTAGAAGTAGACACACAAGACACCCATCCCTAGGAGACAGCTTAACCAGAACTTCTTCTGCCTGTCCATCTGAAGCTTCCATACCATGTCGATGGGTATGAATGCAAGAGCGAAGTCTAGGAATGCCCAGTAGCCTAAAGAGAGCATGATGAGGCAGTTGCTCATAGACAAGATCGAGCCAGTGGCTTACTAGCAATGACTAAGTCCCAGGTATTGATGGGGATCGGGTTCCAACAAGAACCGGTACCCTCCTTAACCATCCCTTTGTCCCACAAAGCTCTTGCAGGTTGGCACTGCACATAGAAAAGCAATATGGTAATGATAGCCGATACAAAGACACTAATGGATATGCAACGTAACAACCATTTTCGAATCTTGCTTGGTCCCGCAAGTCTTTCGATGAGGAATGCAACGGATATTTTGCCAACCGCAATGCTGAAAATGCATAGTGAGCGAGAAATGGTGTTTAGCTCAAGTGCATCGGACAATTGCGCAGGGCTTAGGTATTCGATGTGTCTTGCATAACCTCGACCGGCATAGACACTCCACATGATCGAGATGACGAGGTCGAACAGCTATTCCCATTAGCCCAGCCATACATCTTTTTGTTTCAGATTCAGATTGGCTCACCAGCGCAATACAGACGCACCAGTCATCCCACCATACGTTGCGGGTAAGCTTTACCCGGGAATACATTCTCCCAATAACAAATGCGAGAGATATTATCTCCAGAGTCCAAGTGAAGGCGTGAACTTCACCAGCTCTGTTCAAATTTGGAGGAAGTGCTGGAGATGCCATTTTGGATACTGTTTTTTGGGAGTGGATAAGGCGAACAGGGGGGGATTAAACGATCTGATTCGAACAGGTGCAGACTCCTCCCAGGGACGACCAAGTTTACCAACTCGAGCACACAGAGTACAGCAACATAGACGGGCCACAGGAGAAGCCATACTGTCGGGGTCTTAGCGAATATGTATTCAACGCAATATTGAACAATTACTTGCATTTGTGCCGACTTTCCGTAATTAGCACGCTTGCTCACGGAGAATTTACCTGCAGCACGTTAGCCGGTAGACTAAATTTCCGAACAGAGACAGGAACAGGTAGGTACTGCAATATGATGGTAGCCAGCAGTACGCTCTAGATCATATGACTGTGTCAAAGTCATCAAAAGGCCCGTGTCGATATTGTAGAGCCTTTGTTTAGTACGAGGACCTATCATCTTCGGTCCAAACTGCCGAATTTCCAAGTGCCGATTGCTGCCCTGGGAATCTTGATAGCGGCCGTTCCTAGGCTAGAGATGCTAGCAGATTCATGTTCTGTAGTCGGCGGTTGAACATTAAGACGCGCGTGCTCCTAGCATACAAGCGCTCCACTGTCCGCTTCGCGGAAGACAGATATCCATAGCTGGATTGCGGAGTCCTGTACTCTGACACAACAGCTGTGAAATCAATGAAACGTAGTCCGCGGAGCAGATCTTAACATAATTCCTCGACGTCGAAGCACAACCTGTCGTTTGGATGCATGATCCGCGCTAGGAAGATTTGCGACGCCATATTGCGCCATACATGCGCTATTCGTGTATTATGTCCTTTCAGATGGGAAAGTGGCACGAGTGTGACCCTCATCGCTAATTCTTGTAAGGATGGTCGATTTTACAATGTCCTACTCGCTGTACTAAGTTATGGCGTATACATTCATATCGATTAATTCGACCCATGGAATGACTTCTCCACGATCTGGATTAAGGTTGGCTACCAGCCATAAGCTGTTATGCGCGAACCTAGTTTGCCATCGGATTAGCCGGCACTTCGCTGCTGTAGTGAAGAAGAGGGAAACCCTAGCAAAATGACAAGCTGTTGGCCAAGTCGCTATAAGTCTTGCGGGTATCTACTGATCGAGAGTACCTTGCTAAAATCGGATGTGTGCTGCAGATCCACGCTCCTACATAAAGCGGTCGAAGCCAGGTGCCAACTTTTGTCGAAGCTTTATGTCTGTGGCTCTCAGAATGCGTGGCATTTCTCAAGGGTCTGAGGGTACGCGGATCTAGAACGCAACAGTGATAAAGACAGTAGTTTCAATTGCTGTAGCAGATACACACATCTTCGGAGAAGTAGATACTTGAGCAGGTTGAACATAGTCGACCTTGTTGGTGTTCCAGCTCACATCCAAAGACATCTACGCTGTTTGTAACTCGACATTTGAATTTGGACGCTCTTGAAGACCCTTCATTACCGTTTGTGCTGGTAAGCTCTTCCTAAGAGGATTGATTTGGTGCCGTCTTCCCACGAAGTCAGGTCTATTGTATTCGAGACGACGTCTGCTGCCCATTTGGATAAGTAAGCGAGCTCCGCCTCCAGTTAGCGCATCCAAGTTTGTATGCACACCCTTGGTGACCGGCTCATAGTACCAACAAACAACATCTCCAGTATAGTATCAAGGTCGAAGTCTTTCCGCTCAACGGACCCTTTGATTCCAAAAAACGTCTAGAAACCCTCAAGTGCATGAAAAATGACAAGGATCCTGAAAATTTATGGGACTTCCACGGTACCTCGAAAGCACTGCGCCGTAATAGTATTTGCGGTGACTCGGAGTCTGTGAAGTTCCAATAATATCCAGACTGCCCCGTTTGGGGTTAATACCTGAGAGTCTTGGTAGATAGCACGTAGAAGTATTCTAATGAGCGTCAAGTTGCACCTTTCTCTGTAAGAAGACGATGCATATGCACACGTAGCGACAGTAATTCAACAGGCCGCCGACGATACATTTTCACATGTGCCGTTCCAGCCGTGGTATAGAGCCAGTAATAATCCCGAGGAGCATTACTATCCCGGCATCACGGAAGCCTCCCGGTAGTCGTACGCTTTTGTGGCTTCTAGGTACAATTGGGGGCTATCTCGTCAGTAAGTCTGAACTGTATCACTGACACCCAGAAGCATAAGTATTTGGCTATGGTGAACAACGATGCTGGACAAGTGATCTATGAAGGCAGATCTTATTAAGCCCTTAAACACCGAATGCAAGTTGAATCATGGTATCGTCGTCGCACCATCATGGCTATTTTCAGGCGTTAAAGACTTTCAAGTCCGAAAATGAGTGCTACCGTCATGGACCTTCGCAATAGAGAATACATGAGAGCCCACCCCGGTTAGCAAGCACGACCCCTAAGAGTGAATGTCAACAGGTACTTAGAGCAACCAAAGTACCCATATCCGGGATGAAGAGGAGGAGAGAAGACTTGTATGCATCTATGTGGGACTCGGCAGACCTTCCTCCGATTCACGAGCAATGACGCAATTCACTTCTACCCAGAAATAAGATTTTTCCACCCCAAATCTCCTCTACACAATGGCTGTGCCTTGTCCAACACGGCGGCAATTGAAGCAAATTTCAGGCTCCATCGATTTAAAATGGCGCCACAAGGCCTTCGGATCGTAGTCGGCGGCGATGACGCTGGCTTCTCGTACAAGGATATTATCAAGGCCGACCTCGAAAAAGACCCCCGGGTCGCCAAAGTCATCGACGTCGGCGTTGTCCATAACGAAGACAAGACTGCTTACCCGCATGTTGCAGTTGATGCATCGAAGCTCATCCTTGCTGGTGAAGCGGATCGCGCACTTCTGATATGCGGAACAGGACTGGGCGTGGCCATCTCAGCGAACAAGGTCCCAGGAATAAGAGCTGTGACAGCACATGACAGCTTCAGTGTGGAGAGAGCGATTATGAGCAACAATGCACAAGTGTTTTGCATGGGACAAAGGGTCGTGGGCATTGAGTTGGCGAGAAGATTGGCGAAAGAGTGGTTGGGTTACACCTTCGATCCAGACAGTGGAAGTGCAGCAAAGGTGCAAATCATCTGTGATTATGAAGCCAAGCATGCCAATGGCAAGGTCGATGAGTGAGAGGTGGTCAGCCTGAAGGCAGCCCGCTGGGATGGGAAAAGACATAGGCGGGGAAGAGAAGCTACCTCGGTGTCGTATTGTTGCCTGCGCGTACTGGTATGTAGTTGTAACATAAGTACGTGACCTCGGAATGAACCTTGCAAGCATAAGCAGAACTGTAGAGGATCTGAAAATATCATATAGGAGACTCCATCCCTATCTCCTATTGTATGATGGTACGGATGCTTGCGGAGTCAATTGATATCTAGTGTGCGGCTCTATTCTACACTTCCTTCGCCTCACACATTTCCCCACCACCAACTGAACTTCGCATATCACGCATACCTTACTCTCAACCTCTACAGACCTAAGCCAACAAGTATGACATCCTCATCTCTACCCCCACGTCTGGTAGGCGTCAATACCAAGATGTATTTTGATCTGCCCTCCACAACGGCCTACGTCTCCGCCGTCGCAAGAATTGCTCCGTCTCCAAGCTCCTCATGCGGTATTTTCATCATCCCATCCTATCCATGCCTGCTGGCCGCCCAGAAGCTCTTGGAGGCTACACCGCAAGTCCTCTTAGGGGCCCAGAATTGTCATGCCGAAGATAGCGGCGCCTACACGGGCGAGGTCTCGCCTTTGATGCTGAAGCAGGCAGGCTGCTCGATGGTATGCTTAGGCCATGCTGAGCGAAGGAGAGCGCCTGTTAACGAGACGGACGAGGACGTGGCGCAGAAGGCAGTAGCAGTGATACGGAACGGGATGATACCTCTGGTGTGCATGGGGGAAAAGACGAAGAGCAACATCATGTCTGAGGGTGTGGGGCTTGCCATTAGAGAGTGCACGCCCCAAATAATGGAAGTTATGAAGGCTTTGCCAAAGAATGTATCCATAATCTTCGCCTACGAGCCCGTATGGGCAATCGGCGCTCAAGAGCCAGCATCCGCAGACCATGTCGTCTCAGTGGTACTAAGCCTGAGGGAACGCATCCGCGAGGTGTTCGGGGAGCACCAGGCTGGCAAGATTAGGATACTATACGGTGGAAGCGCAAAGCCTGGGACATGGGAGACTTTGAAAGATGGTGTCGACGGGTTGTTTCTCGGACGATTTGCCCATAATATCGACAACTTTGAGAAGGTCATTGAAGAGGTGGAAGCGTCATGAAAATTCAAGCAGGTCATGAAATCATATAAATGCCTTGTGGAATGCTTCTCAGCACTGGAGGCCGTATCGCCTTCGCTCCATCGGCTAAGCTGCTAGACGTGGTTGCATGGGTAGAATGGCTTTCCAAGACTGGCACTCGAAGTACTTCTTTGGATAATTTCTGCTCAAAATCAGACGGTCGAGGAGTCACGAGCGGTAATTCAGACTTTTGTGTTGGTCTTCAATGTTGCACAGAGAGCCGAGATTCGAACTTTTCTTACAAATATACAATACCGGTCTCTTCCTGCTTCCCGAAGGCCTTACGATGGAAACGGCCCACCCACCGAAGAATGCGAAGTACATGATCAAAGGCTTTCCATACCCGTAGCATTCGCGCTAAACTTCGCGCGGCCGAAAAAGGGAAATATGGAGGGTCTGACGGAAGCCGGCTTCAGCCTTGACTTCGGTGAAGATGGCAGCGTGACATCTGGCAAATACGAAATCCGTGGTGGAGGATACTATGTTGACGTCGGTTGTTCCCCGCTCATCATCGAGGGGAAGATTAGCATCGTGCAATATCCTTACGTTATCAAATGCTCGGACGGAATTGCGTTGATGCTTGCAGATGGTACTCCATTGGAGGTTGGCGACAGGGTGTGATAATACACTTGAGTGATGAGGTAGCGGGAGGGTGTAAAAATGCTTGGGATCTGAGTGCCGAGGGCGAGGTTAGAATCGTGCTGGTTCCATTGTTCTGGCTTGTAATTGTTGCTGGAAGTTGACAGTTATCGGATGGATCATTGCTTATTGACCCTGGCTTTGCAGATCAAGGCTATTGAGGATGGGGATACTAAGCAATAAGTAGTATATTGATTTCATTCTAGGATTGTATATGGATGTATAAGGCCTGGCCTAGATTGATATATGATGCATTAAAGTTGTACTTCGTGCCTCCGGGGTATATATCAACATCGGAGTGAATATTTACATTTGAATCAAGTTTGAACCGTACCCCAACCGCTAACGCCCATGCACCGTCTACCGACGTCGAAAGTCCAAAACTTCTACTCCCAAGATAATGCTCACTGATAGGTCGCAGGCTTCGCTCCATCCAAGGTACAATTCTTCGGATACTGCACCCACCCCGTCAAGCGGTTCGCGATATCACTCGCATAACAATGCGTCGCCACCCCCTTACCCAAATCCCCACTCTTGTCTACAGATCCAGAATTGTAAATCCGAGCTGCCCTGTAATATGCCGATACATCACTCGTACCCGCTTCATTCAGACATTGGGCAAGTCCATCTCCAGTGGCTGTGCCTGCGGTGCCGTCCGATATCATTTGCGTGATCGTCGATGCTGGACACGGATTCTGAACCGTGACTTTTCCGGAGCTGGATTTTGCCCAGCACGTCCCGGGGCCGTCGTGTGATTGCATTATTCCCGGATTGATGACCCCGCCGTTGGTTGTAGGTACGCGGACACAGCCGCCTGATTCCTGGAGCATGACTGCGAGGATGAGGCGGTGGTCTACTAGTGTGGCGGCGGCGACGGTTTCAATAGCATTATAGATGGAGGTCATTTCCGCGGCGGAGTCGTCTGTGAAACCGTATTGGTTGCATGATTGTTCGAGGATCCATTTACTGTTGTTGAACATATCCATGAACGAGATCCAGCTCGTTTTTGGAGGCCAACCCTGCGCTACGGAGCCATTGCCGTTGTACTGTTTGTAGTAGTCTACTAGGACGCCGTCTTGGTTGTTGATCGTCTTCTGGGCTATGGCGCTGTTGCTGACTTTGCCGCCTGTTGCTCGGTCCTCGAGGATGTGGTCAACGCCGGCGATGACTGAGATTTCGTCCGAGACTGGCATAGGGGCGGGCATGGAACTTGCAATTGCTGCAAGCATTGAGCCAACGAGTAGCTGTGCTGGATTAGCTTGAATCCAGGGACATTGTGAATTGGAACGTCTACAAATTTTGAGAACATAATGACTCGTTTGTGCCCTTTTATGGTGTGTATATATACTAAATACGTTCAAGGAAAAAGAATTCCTCGTCCTAGTGGGTTGTCTGAATATAGAGAATGTTTAATAGTATGAAAAAGAGAGGCAGTGAAAGACTATCTGTAAGAAAAGATATGCCAAAGGAATGTGAAGTGCGACTAAAGAAAGAATCACAGGCGCAACTTGATGTATGCGAGGCCACCGATCATTGGTGTTGAAGGGTGCAAACTCCCATTATATACCATGGACGTCGACAAAGGGTCCAGATCGACTCCTATACACGGGACGATGGACAGGCCCGCGTAGCGCGCATTCCGCATATGGTCTTCAATTTTAACCATCCGCCGTTGGGGTCCAGTAGACTCATTAGCCCGGAGTAGGCACCTCGGTATTATGTTTATGGCTTCAGAGGGTGGTTCATAGTTGTCAGCCGCTCATCCCTAGGAGCGCCAGGTTTGAAGTAGGGCGCGTGTAGGGCAATGACAATTCCCCCACAAAACAACGGCCTGCATATGTCAGCCACGCTTGATGGTGTCGAAACTTGCCGTGCAAGAATAGTCCAACGCTTGAGAATGTCTCGGGAGCCAGACTGCGTGAGCTCTCACGGTCAAGTGGAGTAAGCTAGCTTGATCCGAAGCTAAGGTACTTAGCCCACCTAATTGGAAAAGGGGGAAATTAAATGTTCGGATACCTCCACCGTGGTCCAGACTTTTGTATAATTTATTGCCACCTGTTATTCAAGCTTCAAGTCAGAGCTCCTGACGGTCTAATGAACTCAAGCGGATGCTACCAGATAGTGTGCACTGGGGGCTCGCGCATGCCGACAACCAAGGATGACCTCTCCATGGGCTATGCGCAACGAAAGCCTCAAAGCGAAAGGCAACCATGGACCTGGATGTGGTGCAAGCGACAACGCAGAGCGAGTCTTAAAGTATGCATTTGTACCTTTGACGTCTCATGTTAAGCGAGGAGCTCGTCCGGCTTTGTTCCTTTACTCAACAAACAGGGTCGAGCACCTGTTGCTGCGGGAGAGTTCTCTTCGCATAGCCATAGAGTCACCAATACCAAGCAATTCCTGGATGATCAGCTGGACTGTATGGAATCTGCTACTCCAGTCCGGTTGAAATCTCTAGGAGAAACGGTTTAGCAATGTTCGCCGCACGAGGGATGATCCAGTCTTCCTAACAGGTGTCGGGCGGCGTTAGAGATAAGCTGGAAGGGTCTTCCCAAGTTAGACAGTATTGCTCATAGGGAATATTTGCCGTGTGGGGGAGTGCTTGATTGAGATGGCCTTGGGAGGCTCCTAGCAATGAGTTGTGTAGACGGTTAGAAGTGGTCCCAGGTACCGTACCCGGCATTGGACCCGAGAATCTGGCATCTTGGCAGCTGGGCACCTGCAGGGCAGTTTCTTAAGATCTTAATAAACAATTTCTTATACTAGTAGGGGGCTTTCCAAATTTGAAAATGATTTAGTAGACCCCTAAATATGCCCTAAAGGGGCCCTAAAGGGTTTCAAAGGGTACACCCAGAGTATACCCCTAGAATAGCCCCTAATAGCCCCTAAAGCATGCGCCTAACTCATATCACTAAAGCATACCCCCGTATATAGCCCCCTATACAGACCCCCTAAATATACCCCCTAAATTCCCTATGTATATACCATTGGAACATCAATCATGCCAGCTACAAAACGTCAAGGATGACCTCGTCCAAAGAGGATCTCGACCACGACTATAATGCCCGCTTAAGGACCAGGGAAAGCAATCACCAACTGTGCCCGACTATGTATGTCCTGCCCAGTCGCTTCCATAATATTCCCCCTTGTAAGCCAGGAGTTTACTCTGTCACTACCGAAACGGAAAATGTGACAGACGAAAGGCACGACGCGGGCTCTGCCTCAACAATGATATGGAATGGGAATGTGCCTTGAGACTGAAGACACCATGACTCCGGGCTCGTTATGTTTCCAAGTGACGATAGAGTACAGCCCTAGAGATACGCCTATAGGGTGCTGCGGGACGGTCAGTAGGTATACGCAAGCAATCACCTTACAAGCCAAGCAAGCATCGAATAGTTGTCTTGGGCCAAGCCGTGACAGGCTCAGTGCACTCTCAATCATAAGGGTGGGGTTGATCTGTAACAACTACACATAGCTTATAAACGCCGGGGCCTGACAGAATGTTTTAACGATAACGGAATCAGACTCCTTGGAGCCGGCTCAAATTGCCCAGAGATTCTCAAGTGGAGTTTCAATAAGGCAATCTTGCTGCCTACTGCCTTAACCAACAACAGCTTCCATTCTACTTTAATTCTGAGAGCCGCCAGTAGCATATTCGTCACACTCTGAATCTGTCAATCATTGTCTCATATAACTGATATATCAGAGATTCTTTTATAACCTGTGAAAGGATGTCAGGCTCGACTTCTGTTGGCGATGGAAATTATTCCATCATCCCGAGCAGTGGATCCAGAAGGACCGATGCTTTTACCACTTCCGGTCAGATAGACTGGATCAAACTACTGAAGACACCTTTCGGTTCTTCGGTCGGTATTCTATCGCGGATGTCTGCAGCGCAGGTAGATCCGTATACAGTTGTCGGTGGACAGAAGCTTGGCAACCTGTTTCATTTGACCTCGACTGGACGGAACAGAATCCTAGACGAACTCTCAAAGCTTCAGTCTTTCAAAAGCCTTGGCAAAGCTCTATGGTTCGGCGTAGGAGTCAATCATTTGGTCCGGATCCTAGCCAAAACGGAGGAAGGGAAGATGTGTGTTGCTCTTTGTGCCTCCATGTCAGAGTTTTACGAGATATCTATCGCCGCCGAAATTTTGATCGAAATGGCCAAGACAAGCAGAGCTCCGGAAGACTTACGTCCATCTATCCTAGAATGGAAAGCCTTGTTAGATACATGTGCCGGAATATTCGCGGCAAGCGCGTTTCCAGGTTTAGCGGAAAAGTACATGCAACTGCATCCTCAGTGTAGAGCTTTGGGCTACGAGTCCTTCCAAAGCACGACAGCAAAGGTTAGAGGCTGCCCAAGCCCTGAACGTTTGGCCAAGGTGCTTCTTGCATTGGGCGAACTCACTCGTGGGGATCTCGCGTCGTTTACGATTGTCGGTGGCGCAGATGCGGGTTGGCTAGGCGCCTTTGCGGAATGGTTCTTTGAGCTTTCTCATCGAATCGTGTTTGGACCTACAGGCGAAGTCTTGTATAGCAGCTTAGCTCCTGACCAGGATGTCCAGGTCCTTATAGTATACGATAATAATGGTATTGTCGACGTGGTAGGTATACTAACGACCGGCAAAACATACCGTCTGTCAGATGCTACTTTATTAATTCAGCGGCAATACGATGGAAGTTTCACACGCGCTTGTGTTGCTGGCCGTCTGGACTGGAACACAATCCTAGATTCAGCTTTCGGTCCAGAATTTAAGAAACTGTCTCAAAATCCGCAGGCCCTGGGGGGCGCACTTGGTAGCTTGGCTCGAATTCTCAAGGCCGTGGCAACGGCGGAGGGTGATGTCCAGCTGCATTTTCGCATGGATCGCTTACACTACAACGACACTTCGTATGGGAGAGGATTTATCATGAACATTGTCTGCCATTTTCCCGAGCTTGCTCCCCTCAGAGATCGTATGGAACAGGCAGTGCGCCAAGATCTCCCGAATACTTTTGCAAATTACGAAGCGTATACTACAGCTCTTCGGCTGGCCTGCAACTGCCGTTTTTGTCAAGAACAACATGCTGTGCCACATGAAGGATACTGTTGTGTCCTAACTTTGGAAGTAATAGCAATTATAGCACAAATTTTATCAGTTGTGACGCTCCCTATTCCGATCTCTCCGTCTAGACTCGGTCTAGAGGCATTGTATGGTCACCAGTTGCCTTGAGACAAAAAATCAATGAAGACCCTCGCAGAAAGCAAGAGCTTCGAGACTTTGGTCCAGCATTCTTTGCAATCCAATGCTGTTCATTACCGATCATTGACGCGATGCAAATATTTTGCGGAAGGCTCCCTGAAGATGTGTCTGTATATGGCGGTAGCTGTGCTGTCTCTGTGCATGGAGTCTGTGCGTATTATGGAGCCCTGAGTGACCTTTCAGATGACAGCGAGTCTCTGACTCAGGTCATTGTGGTTCCTGGCAAGATTGAACTACACGGGAAAGATTATCGCCTCATAAATGACTTAACGAATAACCATACCCAGGAGGTACATGGCTGGCCATCTGTTCTGCCATTCAATGAATTCTTAGTGCTCGTGAAGGAAACCACATCTGGGTTGCAAATAGCTTTCGAGGTTTGTGGATCAGATCGTCGCGTCAATCAAAAGACGCTCATATATCCAGCGTCTACAATCAATGGTCTGGCACAAAGAAGAGGCTTGATCTCATGCCCTGGAGTGGGATGCGGGGCTGTTACTGATGATGTCAAGGTCAAGGATGAAAGACTAGGTTATAAATTATACGAGCTTGCGGGCGTAGAAGTTGAGGCCTTCGAGATAAATTTGCTGCAACGTTGGATGCTCATGAATGTTAAGAGTAGCCTTGGCTATCAGGTTTTTGTTGTCGATAAGGAATGCATTAATTGCTGCCTTCGAGCAGCGGTAGGAATTCTGCAGGGTCACAGTAACGGTCGGGCAGTTATAATTCTCGCTGAGTAGAAGACAGTCTAGTAATCCATCTACAAATATTTTTCAACCAAGTTTTTCCTAGTAATAAGAATATATAAAGTTCTTAGGATTTCTTAAGATAATAATACTTAACTCTAGATTACTTAACTATTCTATATATTAATTAATAATTATATAATCTTACTTTAATAATTTTAAACTAATTATTATTATTATTCTTATTCTTATAATATTTTTATTTATATAAACTATTTTATTATAATAATAATAATAATAAGTAATAAATTTAAAATTATATATTAATAATTAAAGTAATTAAAAGTAATAATATAATAAATAAATAATAAAGAATATAGATTAAATAAAGAAAATAATAAAAATTAAAAAGATAATTTTATAGAATAGGAATAGTAAGTAGTATTGATAAATCACGGTATTAATAGCTTAACTATAGGTGTGGATCATACTATTATATCGAGCGTTAGAAAGATAACGTTTAAAATCCAGTAGATACATCAGCTACAGTTCTAAAAGGCCCCAGCCCCTGATTTTCTTGTCATTGGAGTGACAAGATGCAAACATTACTAGTGGTTGTAAGTGGTGTATGCATGGGTCAACTAGTTACCTGGCTAATTCTCATTGCAAGCAAGTATTCAGTGGAAGCAGTTACAATTTCAAGTCTGAGCTTTTGGGATAACAAGCTAAAACACTGTCCACATTGAGAATCTCTAGCAGTGTGCATTGTGATTACTGAGACCACAATCAGACAGGGAGGATCTTCTCGAGAGCGGTTTAGAGGTAGCATCAACGGTATGGAAGATCATAGCGTCCCTGGTCACGATTCGATCTGCGCTGAGTACCACTACCTTCACCGGCGTGGCCCGATCTGCCTGTGGGGATACCTCGACTTGATGCCCCCCCCCGGACCTTCCATACGATCCAGAGTGACCTGATGAGTAGGGAAAGGGGCCAGGATGATTGTGGAAGTTTTGCGCATGATGGCTTCCCTGGCCAAGATTAGTTCCGTGGCGACTGCCTTGGCTTCCACTGGTGTCTTGTCTTTGCCAGGGATATTGATAGTGATTAACGCGACTTCCTGGGAGAGTGGCTGGAGCCTCGCGTTCCCCGAGGATATCGATATTCACCATTACCAAAATCATATTTGAATCGCCCGGTACGTGCCCTTACGAGCTCTTCTTCCACGCGTTGGCGTACGTTGTTCCAATTGCCCTCCCATGCTAGGTCATAATCAGAACGCGACACGCAATGGGAAGATGTGAGCCTCACACAAATTTCGCCCCAGGTATCGGAAGTAGTCCCTCAAGCTCTATATGCCGATTTCATCATCGCACGCCGTCAAGATGCGGATAGCTGGGAAGCCATCAATGCGTGATACCAAAGCCAGTCAACTTACTTACGACTCAAGCCATGTTGGCGCAAAACTCCGTTAAGCTCCGGAATCGTTCGGGGTTTGGATGCTGGTCCTGCTGGATTTATGTAGTCAGGATTGCCTCTAGCTAGGATGATATCAGTGTTGGTAAGATATCCCCATAGGTGACACTTACTATCATGATGATGATGATGCTGCTGCTGATGGGAACGAGATATTCTGGGTTGGATGATTGTCAGTCGTCTTCGATGGAAGTGGAAGGGTGTTGCCGGATAGTCTTATCAGAGGGCTGTGAAGGGGGTCGCTTTCTTGTTCGGGTATACAAACTAGAAAGAAGGAGAAAATACATGGGAAGCAGATTATATGCTCGGGGAAAAGGACTAGGGTGTTGCCACAAGGGCAGGCAGGTTTGTGAAAGGTCATACACCTAAATGACGAAATAATGCGTAAGACTTTCCGAACAGTAATGGGAGGGGCCGATAGCTAACTTAGACACATATTTGTATAACTTTCCATTTATTGGCTGTCGTTGAAGCAGATCTATATCAAGTCTCGGACCGAAGCTGTCAATAGGCAGTTGAGGGTGGCGTTTTCTCGTACATAGACGGAGAGGCGAGTACCATAAAGGCCGCACAATTCTGTCGCACTTGATTTCGCATGACCAGAATTTGAAGACGGCTAGAATGTGCTGCGAGGCGTACAGCCGTGCTATAGGCTTAGGAAGTCGATAGGCAAGCGGAAGTCGATGTTGACGCAGATCAAGGAGATACAAGGATGCGAATTCCATAAAGCCCCACGGGAAGATATGAGCATATCATTCGCCGTCCCACAAGAGGCAAAGATTTGTAGTACTTTGTTCTCTAGCTTCCGGCAAAAGCCTGCACGTTTCCGTGTCCTATCCTGGTAATTTAACTTTCCTGAGGCTCATAGCACCCCCCAAATGTGGCTCGCATGGTACAAAACTCCAACAACTCCCGATAGCTGCAATTGTTGGGCAAGAGCGGTGGCGGGTATGCGAGGCTTGCTCTCAACAGATTTGGAGAGCGTCTGTCCTTCCTGGATCAATCATGGTAAGCCTGGGCAAGTGTACTGTAAAGGGTTGAGCTAGAGGGTTAATGCCTACGAGGGAGTATAAGACCTAAAGCTAGTCCCTCAGGAAATAAGATATGTGGCAAAGTATTAGCATATGACATGTCGGTATTAGCGTCACCATTAGCTTGCCACCACCAGGTTTCATTCTATCATGTATGTTAGGAGCGACCTCCCATGGATTCTAGCACCTCCGGCGAGGCATCCATCTTGCAGCTCAACACCTGCAACACAAAGAGACCTGGAACAGGGCATTAATTCTATCACCTAGGCAAACAACTCTAAAGTCTCTCTAGGGGCCTGTACGACTGCGGGGTGGATACGGCTGGGGGGTGAACCCTTCTCGACGCCAGTTCATCTGAAGGAACCTCATCCTGCCCTGGCACGCTCTCATGGCAGAGAGCTAATGACATTGATTCCGGCTCGATCCTTGTGCAAATCAACAGAGTAACGAAGCTCTGTCAGAGGTTGGCCCCACTGATCTTGAAAAGAAGTCATTGTCAATATGTTGATGGAATTTGATCCCTCCAAGGTAATGCATGAAACTCGGTCAGCTTATCAAGGAAATAGCCATCGTATGTCTTTACTGCAAAGACAAGATTAAGTTAGCAGAGAGGAGCATCTTGTATTGTCACATCATACTGCTGAGCACCCGCTTACTTTACTATATGATTGCTAGAACTTGGCGGGAAGAGGAGATGGTCAGTTGTACAACCCGCAGCTTGTGGAACAAATTAACCAAGTTGCGTAGTCTTTCAATTCATCAAAATGGATGGACAGGATATCGAAAACGCGAATGTGAGGAAAGAGGTGTGGCAAGGGTGCTAAGATATATGACTGTAGGCTACAGGTAGGAGACCCAAAAGTCAGCCAGAGTCAACTCCAAAACCGGTGCGTCGCAGAGCCTTCTCTCTGGTTTTCACAACATGGTCAAAGCGAGCTTTGTTCCAAGTCTGTTCTAACCTTTATGCCATCGATATCATCCTCATCGACGCTACCCTGCTTCGTTACTATTGTGCAATTGACATTGTTCAAGGGCATTGCCGCATCCCATTGCCTGTCCATGTCTGAGGCTTCGTCCAGCCGCGTAAATGAATGTAAGCTCATTGTGGTGACTCTAGGAGTGGCATGTGTGCCGTTGCTTGACGTACTCAAGTCCGCAGTGGGTATAATCTTGCTGTATCGCTGGAATGGAGCGGTCTGCGCCCTAATATAGTGCAACAGGGGACGGTATGCGGATAAATAAGCACTCAAAGTTCCGAAAGCCATCTCCAGGGCAGACAGCGTGACAGGGCCATAGTCTGAATCTGGTTTCCATTAGCTCCAATTGTAGCAGGTGAAGACAGACGATGACGTACAGCTAGGGTCGGTCAAGGTTACGTTTTTCAGCCGAGTCGTCCGTACGATACTGATGATGCAGACACTGCAGATTCTTTCAGCTAATCTATTCCAGTATCATAAATCCATACCATACCCACATTGCACCCAATGCAAATATAAGAGTCAGCTGAATCTTCTGTGTTATGGAAACATTCAATCTCCACAACTTGGGCATTGGCAGACCAAGGATAACGAAATCGGTCGCAATATTGAACGAGCTACAGGCCAGGTATAGATCGTCACTGTTGATGCAACGGCCTTTGACATCGGGATTCCAGATTGCACTAACAGGCACGCATGTGAATGTAATGCCGAACGTCTGAGCAAGGCTATAAGCCATTACAAAGGCACCAATCCCCCAAAGCGTATGCCTGAAACTACGCCCAGGAAATATTCGTGCTAGTAGGAACAAAGCGGAAAGCTTGAAGAACATGATACCCCAGGTGTAGAGAATTTCTGCAGATGCCTACCTTTCTCTTCTTTATCCGCCGCGTGGCTCATTCTACACGCCTATCTCCGCCTCGTCAACAATTCTAGCCGGAGACAGCACAGGCGGCGCTCTGTGTCTCGCCCCTTGTGCAACTCCTCCGTCATCTTCAACTTGGTGAAGCCACTGGCTTTACCTTCAATGGCAGTACGGTTTCTTTCCCCCGCCCAGCCGGCGTTGCTACCTTAAGTGCCTACTGTGACACCACAGACTCATTACCATCTTACAGCAATACAAGAAACATCGACTACTCCGGCCAACCACCCATGTACAATGCACCAGGATTCCCTTCTTGCTCAATCTGGCCGGCCAATCCGTCCCGAGCGGTAGCATATTGTGATGGCTTGGCACTTTGTCATCCATTAGTTAGCCCTGTTATCGCAGAAGACTGGAGTGATACACCGCCGATGCGGTTTGCCCGTGATGAAGAGTCTGTTGTTGACGGTTGTATGGTCCTTGCTGGCCGAGCAACCGAGCAGAGAGTTGGTATTTTCTTTGAGAAGTTCGAGGGTATGCCGCATATTTTTCCACTTCTGCCGGGCCTAAGGCAATTGCCTCAGGTCAAGCGCTGTCTGAAACATTGGGGCGACTTTTGCTGGAATTGCGTCGTTGAACCTGAGTTGCTGAAAGGCAGTGAAGCGGTTTTATGCGAGTACAAGACCGGACAAGGAAACTTGGTAGAGCTGGAGGCACCCGGTAAAATAGCATTTCAAGAAGTAAAGGCGCGCATGAGAGAAAAGATGATGAAGATGGAGGAGTCTTTTCATAAGCGACTGCGAGACAGAGCTAGACTATAACATTCCGTCAAGGTAATGGCCTGGATAGGCTTTGTAGACTTCGCTTTTAGCTCTTTTGTCTGTAGCGCGCTCCCGCATCTGTAATTGTATGCCCTTGGGCTGGTGCCCAGAAATACCTGGCCTGGGGCCCGACCCGTAACACCGACTAGCCCCAGGAGTCGTAAGAGTCCCCTAAAGCTGTTCTCTGAGCAATAGGATGTGGCAAGGTAGCCTGTTGATGAGGACTACACAGTAGCTCTATCGCCCGGCCGAACAGCTTCAGGGTGGTCCTAGGGGGGTCTATGTCAGCCTCATAGGGTTATAGGGTTGCTAGGTGTATACGTTGGCAGGGTGAACCCCTCCTAGGTAGCCTAAGGCATCCAACCGGCAATCATTTGCAACACTCAAGTTTTCCCTCGACATGTCCCGTCTTTGTCTTGACATCTTGGTCCGAGGTCTCAGTATCTTGTAGTTTCCATACTGCCACAGAGGGTTTGTTCTTATTGCGAGCTTTCGAGCAAGAAATATACTCATCTCCGGCCATGCCTAGGGCCATCACACTACGTCGCGCGGGAGACTACCACCAGCTCAACTTGAAAGACGTTCCTCCACCTGTCCCAAAGCCAAATGAAGTCCTTCTCAAAGTCATCACTGCTGCACTCAACCACCGCGATCTTTACCAACGCCAAAGTCTCTACCCCTCCATCTCATTCGACAACCCAATCCTTGCCGACGGCTGCGCTCTCGTTCTTCCTCACCCAGAAGCGGCGGCAGCTTCCCACTTCTCACCAGGCCAACGTGTTATCATCAATCCGGGTACGGGATGGATCTCTGACCCTGCAGGCCCCGAAGGAGCATATGCAGTCATCGGCGGCACCTCAACAACGAAGCTTGGCACGCTACAGGAGATGCTTGCTGTCCCTGCGGAGGATGTTCAGCTGGCGCCTCCCCACCTCTCTGATGCTGAGGCAGCCGCCTTGCCACTGGCAGGCCTAACAGCTTGGCGAGCGTTTCACACCAAGTCTGGCAATGCGGTACTAGGCCGCAATATCCTCGTCACAGGCATCGGTGGAGGTGTGGCGATTATGGTGCTCCTGTTTGCGACGGCAATGGGCTGCAACGTCTTTGTCACTTCTTCCTCCGAGGCAAAAATTGAGCGAGCAAAAGAGCTGGGGGCGCAAGGCGGGGTTGACTACACAGATGAAGACAAATGGCCCCGGACGTTGCGCAACATGCTGCCCAGAAACCGTCCCTTCTTGGATGCAGTTATTGATGGCGCGGGTGGCGATATACTGGGTAACACATGGAAGCTGTTGAAAATTGGAGGTGTAGTGGTGAGCTATGGAATGACAAGCCTAGGTCAGCCCGCGATGCCCATGCAGGCAGTTATGAAAAACATTGAGCTCAGGGGAAGCACGATGGGCTCGCAGAAAGAGTTTGGAGAGATGGTCCATTTCGTGAGCGAGAAGAAGATTCGGCCGGTGGTGGACCGTGTGGTCACTGACATGAGCAACTTGGATGCTATTGATGGGCTGTTCGAGGATCTGCGGACGGGCATACAGTTTGGGAAGCTAGTCGTGGAGATTGAAGGTGTTCGCAGACCGCATCAGCACCAGGGAAAGCTATAGGCGGTCCATGATTGCGCAGCCTAACATCGTCTGGCAATCTAATTCTCTCTTGCCCTTTGTAAAGTACCATCATGTCACAATGCTGGAAAATGTGGATCTGATGGTAAACACTGCATAGCCTGAGGATCCAGGATCTAACTGAGGGTAGTTCTATATAAATGATGCAAATGGGCATTAATAGGGGTAAAAGACGCTAGAATGCTAATGCTATGTGGAAATGAGGATGATCTGGTGGAGGCAGCTAAGCTAGGATCCTAAGCGAGGATGGAAGATGGCAATGGAATCCTTTGTTGAAGAGTTAATCTGAGAACAAGATAAACTGGTTCAAAGTCTTGGGAACTGTACTCTAAAGAAGGGCAAAGTCCATCCGAGTGGTCTCTTTCCCTGTGTCCCTTACAGTATGGAGAACGACACGATGAGTCTTAATTTACGCTACCCGTTTTCATAAAAGCCCTAACCCTAACTGCAGCTGGGGCCCTTAGAGCGTGCCTGTGTTTTCGGGGTATTGTAGGGCCTAGACTTTAGCTTTCTAGGGTGTTTTGGGGGGATTGGTCCCCAAATAGGGGTTTGGAATTCTAGGTATTATTGAGGCCCGATGCGGGTGCTGTGCAGGCGCTCCTCTAGGGGTAGACTTACAGGGCTCACTTCTTGGTACGATAAGATTATTAGCGCAAATCAAGACATTTTCAATCCCCTTTTGTGTCGGTCTTTGCAATTCCATCACAACGATAAGACGAGCCTCAAGGATGTTTTAGAGGAACACCACTATGATATGAAGGAATGCCCAATCACGCTCTACACTTCGGAATGCAGGACCAGGGTCTGTGGCCAGGTGTAAGTCCGCTGTCGCTCACAGAATCCTTTACACTAAAGGACAACCTCTAAGAAGCTAAGATTCGGAGTACGATACTGCAGGCGGCTTATTGTCGTTTAATAAAGGCGAATTGAAATGCAAGAATACCTTAGCGCAATTATAATGTGACCTGGCGTGCAGAAAAATCAAAAGAGAGCTGAAGAGTATTCGCGCTTACTGATAAGACTGGAGGGAGCTGAGCTGAGGCTCGCAGGGCCCGAACGGCTGTGGAAATACAACCATCAATCAGCTCTGGAAAACCGTCATGGCTTATGAGTGCTAACGATAGAGATAACTGGCTGAACACTTGATTGATCATCCGCTATGCAATAAGTAAAACTGGATAGGAAAATATGGTGCGATATCCAACCTTCGAAGGTTTTCCACAGACCATGTTTACCGGTCCATCGATGGCACAGGAGACCTCTCCATTGATGAGCCGCATGGCAATGTAATTAGTCCACTAATTTAGCAGCGACAGATAGATTGCAAAGGTGCGGTCGTTTACCTTTCATTACTCTACATTCCGTTGGTGATATCTCCGCCTATCTACGGTTTCGGCGACGAGACCATGGCTCCCTTATCGCACCTTTCTGGCAGCGGTTGGGCCGCGATAGCGAGGGTTGACTGCTTGAGGCTGAAACTTCGCCCCACCAATGAAAGACGTTCGAGCTAGCAAAGGTATTCAGCTGACACTTTTGGTGCTGACAATCTGGAAGCAGGCTTGGCGAATGACATTGGAACACGAGGCTCTGCGTGCTCATAAGTAGGGGATCAATGTGCCACTCGGTTCGCCTTTCCCGACGGGTGTACTGGACGAATTGCTCTCCGCGTACAAAGTGGTTTGAAATCTCTGACACGCGAAAGCTTCGCGCCCGCACGTTGTGTCCCTTCCCGCGAATTCCATATAATATGAGCAGCGAGAAGACTGAAATGGGCCTCTCTAGAAACGACAGCAAGATGCCGGTGGAAGCGTAACAGGAAGACAATTTTCAAGCCGATGGAAGCAGAAAGAGGTCCAGATCTGATGGTCCAATCCCGTCATAAGTCGAATGCAATGCAATGATATGGCTTTGTGAACGCCCAATTAAAAAAGGATCAGTTGTGTAGAAGGAATCGCTATCCCTTGTTCTGATTTCTATGTGGATTGAGAGGAGGGAATACAGCACAAGGGGGGTGGCTAGGCCGGGGGGTTTGTGCGCTAAGAATTTCAAACAATTTTGCGTACGCCGAAAAGGTGGTCAATCGGCCGATCTCTTTGCTCGAGGCCGCAATGAGACTCGCCAACAATGAGAAGTTATTGGCACACCCAAAAGCTCTAGCGAGCCTGCACATGCTAGGAGGGTGGCTGCATGAGTAGCATGTTGGCAACAAGTTCCAGAACAGTACATTGAAGGAAGAGGCACAAGACTTGGGCCCCCAACACAAATTGAAATGCAATACTTAAGCTACACTTGAATCTTTCAGCTTGTTGTTCTTTGTACAAGCTGGTGGTGCAGACCTTGGATTCAACTTCTCGCAGGCACGGCTCAATGGATGGCCTCTCGGCCGCCGCAAGTGGTATGGAACTATTTTCAGATACTACAACCGTGAAACATGCTTACTGTCTGAGATATACGCAGGCATTGCAGTTGTCCAAATTGCGGGGCAGCTTGTCGTCGGTTTCATCCAATTGTATGACTTCTGGGTTACAGTCCAGGGGGCACCTGACGAGATCAAGGATCTTGTCACAGAGTTGGATTGCCTCACTACCCTGCTCAAAGAGATTGCAAATGAGCAGCATCATGGTCATGGAATGATAATTGCAATGCAGTGTTGTGAGCTTAAGACAAAGGTAATTAATAACACTCATTGCGGGTTAACTTTGTTGGCAATAATTAAACCATCAAGATCCTCCTCAACATTGTGCGAGAATTCGAACCAAATTTCAGCTCTCAGCTCCGTAGGGTACGCTTCTGGAACAAATTGAAAGCCGCCCGTAGCGATAAGAGGATCCAAAGGTTCCGTGATGCTCTTCAGGAGGCAAAATTAACCCTTGTACTCGCTCTACGGCCGAAGTGGTATGTGGTAGCCGGATTCTGTCTTTCTCGGATCTTTTAAGTGGTAGAAGCTGATAATATATCCGCAGTCATCTGCCTCCAGCCTATGTCTTCGATCCCAGCGAGGAAACCGCGGAACATCAAGTTTCCGTTGTTAAAACGCAAAAGGTGCCTTCATTGATTCGAAGCTTTTCTGACCCGGGAGTGACAGGGGAAGAAACCGTGAAAAGTCTCGACTTGTATGGTGAGTGCCAAAGATACCAGCATTGAGACGAAGTCTTTCTGAAACCCAATTGCCCCTACTAACCCTAACCCCAACCCTGTCTTGTGACGGCGAGGCGCTGATATTCAATCTAGCTGATACCCCAATCCAACGCACCGCTTCGGCCCAAATCCAACGCATCGCTTCGAAGCCTAAACGTCGCCAGTCCTGCTCTTCAATCATGTCTATTGATGACATCCATGATCCTATCAGAGTCTCCATTGAAAGTGCGTTGGTTTTAGCACCTTCAACCTTTTTCGATGGCAGCGTGTTTGCCAAGACGATGAGAGAAATTATACAACCACATCAAAGCATTGAAGCTACAAATACCGTCAGCTATACCGACGTATCAGATGAGCTCAATTCTCCCCAGTCAGACCCCGCGCGACAGCAGGTAGGTTTCGGCAAGGTCCATCACAGAATTTCGGCAACCGAGACTCTGTTCGGAACGGTTTGGTTGAGGACAAGCACGGTCAGAACTGGATCCTGCTCCAAATCATCAAAAGGAGTTTATGCCGTGAACTCCTTTGTCTACTATCCCTCGTGGTGGCTTACGAAGTTTGGTCTTACTCATGGTGTGGAAGCAAGTTTGAGTAGTTCTTCCAAAGGATGGCAATTCTGCATAGATCCTGTTCGAGCGGTCCCAGATGACTCTCTAATTTTTGACTTCTGCAAAGAGGGCAACATTAAGGCGGTACAGCGGCTGTTAGCCCGCGGCGAGGCCACGGTACGAGACGCAAGTCCCAAGGGGTGGACGCCTCTTCACGTAAGTCGTGATCTTCCTGAGGTTCTCAATTTGGGTCGAGTTAGGGCTTTCTGGCCCAGAAAATTTGCTGTTCGATAGGGCACAGACTATGATACGTCATACATGGAACTTATGCTAACCTCGTTTAGTTCGCGGCGGAGGCTGCCCATGTCGAATTATGCTCGTATCTGATTTCGAAAGGAGCGGATGAAAGGGCCTTAGCCTACGAAGGCCCCTCTGCTGACAAATTGTAAGCTTTGTGTGATTCGGTGAAGCAAACTTCCAACTGCTATTGTTCTTACCTCCTCAATAGATCGGCGGTAACAATCTTCGCAGAGCAACCTCACGAAATTCCCGCTGAGCGTAAGATTGCAATGCTGCGTCTGTTCTTGGACTCCCTCGACTTGTCGGAGCCAGGTGATGACGGATGGACGATCATTGCACAATTGAGTAAGTCACAGAACAACGAAAATGCTTCCCTTGCTTCAACCAGTATTATATGGTTCCTGCAGCAGTACTCAACGGACAACATGATCACGTTTGGACCAAGGACGATATGGCACGGTCTTCAGCACGCCTCGCGCTCCTTCCTTCAACTCGCACCCGAACAGATTGTTTTGCAAAAGCTGGAGGATCTAAGAGCTGATAGGAGAAACTGGGCTGTTACGAGATCCCATGCTTGTTCTATTGCTCGTTGGGTCGCACTTCGAGTAACAGGGCAACAATGCCTACCGATGCTGATCGTGGCGTCGCAAATCCTACATATCAAGGGTTTCGATTGGATCGGGGACGGTGCGGAACCCAATCGTCCCTTAGTTGAGAAGCAATTGCCATTCCTCTTTTCGAAATGGACGGAGTGCTTGAAGGATGGTTTCAAAAGATCGGAAGAACTGATAGCTCTAGAACTGGAGGCCACTTTCGAGCAAGCGGCCTGGACCCAGAGTTCCTTGCATGATTCCGATTGTAGTGCCCCCAATTCCGATCATATACAGCACTCGGATGAATTGAGGCTTTGTGCGACTTGCGGAGATGACTATACTTACTTGGGTGCCGGGCTAGTGGAGCCCAGCTGGATCGCCTTTGCTGAGTGTACTAAATCTGAGCACAGATCCGACTGCATGTGTTCAGATTACCCTACAAGCTATGTGACTAGCAGAACAAAGATAGTCAGATCCAGTGCTGAGATGCTAGACCAGCGACACCAGCCAGACAACATTGCAGATGTTGGTCAGCCCGCTCAAGATAGCACCGAAACTTGCCAACAGGATCATCGAGGGACGCTTGAAAGCCATTTTGTCAATCTGGAGATATCGTCACCTAGGCAAGCAAAAGGTGTAGTCGACGATGACAACCAGACCCACGAATCTCGGTTTGACTGTTCCTCGGACGAGGACGACAGCGATACTGAACGCTTCTACGACCTAGACCATTGTTTTGAGGAAGACGAGAGCGTTATTGTAGAGGCGCTGAACCACGATAATACCGACCCTTTCAAAGCGGTCGCTCATCATCTTCACTGTGCTCAAGGCCGAACATGGATTGGATCATATAAGCCTGGAGAACTAGTCTGTGGAAGTTGTTTCCTGAAAAGGGAGGGTTATGTCAATGAGTCAGGGAAAGACGACAATGTAGATTATTTCTTTTCGATGCCTCCGGCGTTCTGTGGGAAGGTAGTAGAAGAATAGTTCAAATTTGTCTCAAATATATTGTAACGACTAAATATCGTCACATCGCACAATGGGTTGGGATCAATCTCTCGGGTTTTTAGATTGGGTTGGGTTAAAGTTGGGTCTTGGGTTGGTTTGGGATGACACCCCGCGTACCCCCTCTATACATGGGTTACATGTCAATTTAAATTAGCCGGTGGGACCACATCTGGATGTGGCCATCAGTCTGGCTTGACCCGGGGTACTGGAAAGCCTCTCTGACACTCGCGAAAAGTTCTAGTCGCAGGTCAATCGTCCAATAATCAGTGCTCAGAAAGCGTAACCTATCGTCAATCAAGACCCAGCCGTAGGTCGAAAACAATTTGTTGCGATCCAGGACGCGATGACTTTGCCACGATCTTGGATGCAGCAATTATCATCCCTGCTTGGCAACAAAACCCTTCTCGAGCTCTGCCTTGTATATTCCCACGATGCAGGGATGTATCCGTCAGATGGGTACACAGCTTTGGCTTCTCAGCCTACAGTCCTGACTCAAACCAAGGACATCCAAGCTTAGCTGAATAGCGGCTGCCGTCATTTTGACATCCGTCCCTGCATTTTCAAGGATCGCATCGTGTGCGGACATTATTCAATCCTTGACACAGCCGCCGGATATTTGGTCAATGCAATGAGAGTCCTAGGCGCGGCCGCCAACATGGCTGAGGAGATTGACAATAAGTGGCAAGGGGGAACTAGTGCCTACGTTAGTGACATCGTTGATTGAGTCAACGTGTTCACAAAAGATAGCAAAGAGCTCATCATCCTCGACCTGAGTCATGCGTACAATTTTGACCGCGCTGGCCATCATGTTCGCAAATTATCCCTCACTAAAGCTGAATAGCATCGCCTAATGAGTGATTTAAGCCGGCTTAATGACCTCCACGTGTCTTATAATCGTTCAAAGCCGAACCTCCATAGCCTCTTATGACGGCCCTTCCCAAATGCCCCCCCCGCTCGCAATAGTTTCTGCTTCAAAGTTGCCGCGGAATATACTTCCTTTCCGGCTCATCTTTCTTTATGTGTCAGGCCAATTATCTCTAGAATCCGTGAAAATAAGATTAGAGCTCCTGATAGCATGAACGGCTTCCAGCCTCTCATACGGACTTTGCCTCCGAGGCGACACCTTCTCTAGCATATCTTCGAGCTTGTTCGGCCTGCCTTCTGACCCCTACCGTATACCAGGCTCGTTTCCAGAATTTCTTATTGATCTTGTCCCTACCATTGCCATCGCCATATTCCAGCCTTGTCGGAAAGAATATTTTAATCATCGCCAATCCTGCTCCAGGTACCCATTTCTCGAGTTCTTTCAACGCGCCGTGCACCCTAATAATTCTATCCGTTGTTTTCACTGGTTCCAGCCACTCAGGTGCTCCATCTTCTCTCTTCATTGACGTTAACCACGCTGGCATTATACTACGCCTAGCTTCTTGCGGGCCCACCCACTCCTTCAAAGGTAGAACATCCCGAGAGGCTTGATTCAAATCGACTTCTGCATCGGTATCATCTTCAAAGTGCTTGGATTTGCCCGTAATGGTTGGCATGCGCTCAAATCTGGACAGCTGAAGGCCAGTAGTGGATGATGACCGCGTGGCTCCAGCGGCAGATACGTTCTGTATCATCCCTAATCCACCGGCTCCGACGATATACCATGCATTGGCTTTCAGTCCTATGACGCTGATAAGCAAAAATATCCATAAGATAGCCAACAAAACAGTAACGTATGGCGTTTCGGAACAGGGGGAGCCTCTGGCAGTGGCAAAAGTCTCGAGGTCAGGAGAGCCTTTACTGCCAATGAGTACCATAATGTACTTGTGGCCATTGCCTCTGGTGAGACAAAGGACGTTGTCTTTGCTTAGTAACCGACCTGCCCACTTCTCCTTTGTCCACTGTGGCAGGTAGCAGGTGGCTGCTGCCAGCAGCGTACCAGATAAAACAATCAACATTGGTCCCCAGTCACGGTCAATGACCCAAGGAATTACGACAATTCCAATCTCTGCGAAGATTGTGATCCAACCCAGCCACCAAATACGGTCTGGTCTGGGCTGTTGTAATGGGCCAACTTCAAAAAGGTCGACGCGAATGGAGTCTTCCTCCTCATTTATATGGGCACGGATCTCGTGGTCTCTTAACAGTCTGTCAAGCATCCATGAACTATTGCTTCGCTCAAATCCATTTGCACAATTCACCAGAATTGCGGACTGTTCGGGCGCTGGCAGCAGCCTCCCATCGCCGACCACGGACATGAGCTGGCTGAAACCGTATGCAATCCAGCCAAAGGAAAATGCAACGGGAGTAAGTGAGATCGAGCTGAACGGTTGCAACCGTAACTTTCCCCCGTCGGCGGCATCTTGAAAAACTTTGTGTTGCCTTGGGCTGCGCGGATAGAAATGGTACCCGACCATCTGGGCTATCGCTTTCTGAACGATATCTCCGCCGATAAGAAGAAGTAGGCTGAGGACATCTGCTGGGTTTTTCCATTGGTTTCGGAGCTCGCCTTTTGTAGTAGTTGACGTTGACATGGTTGTTTGTTATCAGTATGAATTTGGAAATCGTGATAAAGAATTACGGGTGGAATCGCCGTTGGGGTCACAAGGTGCAACGGGTGGTTACATAGTCAGTCCTTGCACTCCAATGAATACCTACACAGCCCCCGTGCTAAGCGCCCTGCTCATGGTCTCGGTCTATTCAGCCGCAGATTCGTAATGGGTCCCACTCCCCACCAGCATCATATACGTGTACTGGTATTCTGACGGTTTCCTTCCCAGATCCACCAGAAACTAGATACTCTCTTTCCTCCTGCAATGCTTTTAATCCATATCCTCGCTAATCTTTTCAGCTCCTCTTTCCCGCTTAAGATCTGGGACGCTCAGGCCTGTATCCCCTAATTATTGTATCTTCAGCGTGTTATGGACTAAAACATTGCATTCAAAGAGACTCTAGCTATGATGAACTTCGAGATACCGGCTGTGAGCAAAGCTCTCATCTTGACGGCTCTCGCAGGCGTCGGCTCCTGCTTGCTTTGCGCGGTTTTCTTCGATTGCCTATGTAAAGAAGATAGAACCTACAAAGTCCGAAAAGGCCGTCCAAGATGCGGAAACAACACCAGACCCGAAGTTGAACCTCCGTAACTCGGTATGTCTCAAGCTCCCCCCCAATTCAATCTACTGACAATGATACTGCTCGAACTCGGATATATACGAGTAAAGCAGGTAGCTAATATCTCGATAGAATTATGAAATACTATGTATATCGCAATAATCTATATTAGTGGGTAAGATATAAATAATAGACAAAGATATGCTTAGTAGCGTTAGATATACCCTAGCCCTAATCCTTAGTATTAACCATGAGTATAATGCTTATTTTAACTAACCCACTAATATCTATAAGTCTAGGTTAGAGTTAGATAATTTTTAATAGGACTTAGAAAAAATTAATAATAAAACTAGTCTATACGACTAACTTAGATAAAGAAACTTTATAGGTATAAAAGATACGTATTTTCACGCTAATCTTATAATTAATATCTAAATTAAATTATCTATTAAAGATATTAAGATATTATTAAGAATAAATATTAAATATTTAATATTTTTACTACTTAAAAGTATCTATAGATTTAACTAGTTAGATCTATAAAAATCTATTAATATTCTACTAAGTTAATATATTAATAGGTTTCTATACTTTTTATTAATTATTTTACGCTATCTTTTAATCTTAATTATTAAATTACTAGATATTATTTAGAGTCTTAACTAGTTATAAGATTAATTAAATATAGATTTAAATACTAAAGCTAAGAAAAGAAGCTTAGAGAAAATATATAAAGAATCTATATAAGTTTATAGTAGTAGTAATTTCTTAAGCTAGGTTTAATAAGTTTAGAGCGTATTATAATCTAGTTATATATTACTTACCTACTTATTTATTTCCTTAATATACTATTATATCTATTTAGCTTAGTACTTATAGCTTATTACTATTATCTATTTATATTAAATTAATACGCGCTCTATAGATTTCTTTCTTAGATTTATTCTCCTAGTTATATTATATCTCTATACTATTATACTAGGCTAGCCCTTAATATTAGAATAAATCTCTTTTTATCTTTATTCTTATTAGTCTAATAATAAGATAAAATAAGTATTAGAGCTTATAACTAAATAGTAAGTTAAAATAAGTATTATAGGATCTCTATTAGTATTTAAGCTTAATTAAGACTATAATATATTATTAATATATTAATAAAGGCTTTATTATATAAGTAAGCTCTTAGTAAGTAAACCTAAATATTAGAAGTACTAAAGAACGCGTTTTAAAGAGATATTAGCTTATATTATAATATTAAACCCCTAGTATTAAAGAAAAATTCTATACCTTCTAAAATTTATTTAAGGATACCTTATTATCTTTATCTCTATCTTCTAGATATCTTAGTTTTTATCCTTAGGGTTAGGGTTAGGGTTAGGGTTAGGGTTAGGGTTAGGGTTAGGGTTAGGGTTAGGGTTAGGGTTAGGGTTAGG